>JAODLD010000049.1:13293398-13317720 GCA_026781065.1 Mormyrops boulengeri
GGCTGGGGTACACCCTGGATGGGATGCCAGTCCATCGCAGGGCACTGGGCTGGGGTACACCCTGGATGGGATGCCAGGCCATCACAGGGCACTGGGCTGGGGTACACCCTGGATGGGATGCCAGGCCATTACAGGGCACAGGGCTGGGTACACCATGGATGAGATGCCAGTCCATCGCAGGGCACTGGGCTGGGGTACACCCTGGATGGGATGCCAGTCCATCGCAGGGCACTGGGCTGGGGTACACCCTGGATGGGATGCCAGTCCATCGCAGGGCAGACCCAGACAAAGTCACACACCATGGTCAATTTAGAAACATGGATTAGCTTAACTGAATGCTTGTGTACTGTCAGAAAAATCCAGAGGATGCGGGAGAACCACATACAATATGGGGAGAGAATGCAAACTAGCATGGAATAGCATGGGGCTGCACTTGAGCTCTGCTGCCTGGTTTCTCACATCTATCAAATTTAATTCTTTAAAATGCAGTCGTGCTGTGCTCATGTAAGCCAAGCAGGGCTGATACCTCCACAGTGCTGTGGAAACTATGCAACTGAAGATCTCAGTGCAACTGCTGGCGGCAGATCATTACACAAATGGCAAGTATTATCATGCCGGGTATCTGGAAAGGGGGAGAGTCACGCTGGGACACCCAGCAGAGGGAATCAGAGATCAGAGTGATGGTATTTACTCCTATTCACTGACAGCTATGGAGCATGGAGTGAGCCGCAGAGGGTACTGATGGGGTCTGGACAAGGTAAGGCCATGTAATTTACTTTGTTTTTTATATGCTACTAACTGGAGATATTTATATATTTTCAGTGCGCTATTGTCAATGTGTGCATTATATACGTATATACAGCTCAGGAAAGAGTTAAGAAACCACATCAAAATGTTCAGCTTCAGTCATTTCAGAATTTATGGGTGTGCGTCTGTGTAAAATATACATTTTTTGGAACCTCCAGCCTGGTTCTTCCCTGCTTCTCATTGATGAAGGGCTTCTTCTTTGCTTTATGGGAATTCAGTGCTTCCAGGAGCCTGATACGAACTGTCCTAGCAGTGCTCTTCACACCTGCACTTAATCTTTCCCATATTTTTTGAAGGTCACTCAAGGTCATCCGCCAACTTAGGAGACACTGCTGGATAAATTGACAGTCATTTCTAGCATTATAATGTTGCTTCTATGCTCTGCCTGCCTGGTTTCTGGTCATTCCCAGTGTCTCCTGCCTCACCTTCTTCTTGTGTCATGCTGTCTTAGAAACTTTGAACCTGGAGGCAGCCTGCCGCGCAGTCTAGCCTTCTGCCAGCAGGACCAAGATTAAAGAAGGATTTCAAAAATGTAGATTTTTAAAAAATGTACAGCGGTCTCTTAATTTTTTCCAGAGCTGTACATACGAGATGTGTGTGTGTGTGAGTGTGTGTGTGCATATACTATGTATATATATATATATATATATATATATACATACATATATATATACATACAGACGCTCATCTACTTACGAACTTTCAACTTACGAACTTTCAGACATACGAATGAACAGGGCTGTAAGTCCAAATTGTGTTCATTGGGCTCCCGTTTCCCGTCCGCAATATAATTGTTTTTTCTGTGCTCCAGTTCCGCCTAGTACGACTCGCTACTCTGACTGCGCCAGCAGCGTAGCGTGCGTACTCCCAGCATCCTAGTTCTTAGTACTTGCGCATACCATTAAAATGATGTTGAATAATGACTTACGAACATTTCAAGTTGCGAACGGCCATTCGGAACGTATCTCGTTCGTAAGTAGAGGAGCGTCTGTATATAAAGCAGCAGTTTTCTGTGGTTATTCACCGTCTACTGACTGGCAATATGTATACATTTACAGTGCACTGTTGTCCGTATATACATATATACACGTTTGTGTGTGTGTATATATTGCATATGTATTACAAAACAATTACTTGTGGTCTTTCATCTGCTATTAACCGGCAATGTTTATACATTAACAGTGCAGTTTACTATTGTAATTATATACATATTCTCATAAGAACTTAAGAAATTTACAAACGAGAGGAGGCCATTCGGCCCATCAAGCTCGTTTGGGGATATACATGTGTGTATATACACATGTTTTTGTGTGTGCATGTGTGTGTTTGTAGGTTATGTATATATTACATTGTGGGGATTAAATGTCCCCAAAATGTGACAAAAACCTGTTATTTTGACCTTGGGGGGAGATTTTTCCTGCCTCTGCTAGGGGAAACTCAGTTTTATAAAAATCTGTGACTGCAAAAAAAAACTAAAAATGCCAAAAGACTTTTACTTATTTTGTTTGATTACTTATGGTTAAGCTTGGTAGGGGCTATGGTTGTCATTGTTGGCATTAGGGTTTTGCCCATAGAAACTAATGGATGGTCCACACAAAGATATGTATGTTATAATAAATATAAATGTATGTGTGTGTGTGTGTGTGTGTGTGTTTGTGTGGGTGTGAATATCCTGTGTATATTTCATATATCATTAATGAAGTCCAGTGGTTAATGGACTGTCTTTTTCAAGAACAGGCAGTAACTGTAAACATGCCCCAGATGGTGCTCTTTGCTATCCAGGCCAGTGCTGTTGTGCATAGTATGCGCTGCCTTTTGATGGGAATTTCAAAAGGAAATTCAGAGATTAGGTCAGAGGTAGAGAATGTCTTACTCAGAGCAAAGCACTGGGGCATAGTCATCTGTAAACCCTAGAGAGCACTTTATAAAAATAAATGTTCTGGAATCCTTATGTGAAACTATATGTATTCTCCAATTGATGTCTGTTCTGGATCGAAAGCCTGAGTAGTGCAATTTTTTTTAGTGCAACAGGCTGATATGGTAACAGGTGGATGTTTTGATGCTGTGGTTAAGCACTGCCCTCTAGAGACAGGGAAGCAAACTGCAGGGATTGAGGCTGAATGGGGAATCTCTTGAGCGAGTGACCGAAAAGGAATTCCGTTATTAAATATATATTAATATTAATATTATATAAATATTTATATATTAAATAATAAAGTTATTCTGTAAGCAAAACAAAAAAATATCCACAATCACTCCATTAATTACTCCATACATGAATTTATTACGTATTTTTCCACACACACACACACATTGTTTTTTTTTGCTTTAAATACTGTGAAACCCTCCTCTTGTTACTTGCTGTCGGTTTGTTGCCCATGGTATTGGGGTAACGCTATTTCATGTACTATGTACCAGTATCTGGATGGCATAACAACGCAGCCAACTTGACTTACCAATGTTAATTCCTGGGCCTTTTGGGATTAATTAAAACAATGTCTTCAAAAAATAAATAATTCAAATAGACTCATGTACCTCATTCTAATTTATAGCGACAACTGACTTGGTTTAGGAAAGAAAGCCATTTAAAGCAGAGGAGGTGACTTTGATCTGTGTGACTTTCTTTGCCCCTTTAGAAAAGCAGGTGCCACGGCCTCTAAAGGCGCAGACTGGAGCAAGACCGTAGCCAGTTTTCAAGACAATGGGAGGGGGTATGGGATCCACAGCCACTCTGAGGTGTGTGGAATATAGAAAAGAGGCTCCCCTGTGATTTCAGTGCAATCAGAGATCAGAGAACAGCTTTAAACGCCGGAGAAGACAGACAGTTTGCTGCCGAAGGCTCCCCATCAGAACAATGTCACTGTTCTCACCTTACGGTCATTGATCTACCACCGAACCCCCACCGCACTCACCGATCTTACACCAACCCACCCGGTGTAGACTGTGTCACCGAGAAGGCCCTCCAGACGGACAGCGCATAATTGGCGGGAAGCGATAAGTCAGGGTGACAGAATTATAGACGGCCTTCCTGGAATGAAGACTCAAACCGCTTTCTGATCGGGGTACGATATTACAAATGTAGTCACCGAGGTTCATAACATAGATATTCTGTCATGTTTCAGGCTGTTTTCCTGTCCAGATCAATGTAAATGTGTCGCAGTTTAAGTTAGCGTTTCTCAAGGTGGTGCTCGGGGAACTCCAGGCAAGGAGCTGGGAGAGAGCAAAAACGTGGACCATCCGGGGGGTCCCCGAGGACCGGGTTGAGTAACACTGGTTTAGATAACTATGTAGCGCAGGGTGAAAATTCCTTTTATCTTAGGAATCATTTCAACAGATGAAAAGAACTGTGCTCAGAGGTGCTTTTCTGCCCAGCGCTGTCGTACCAGGCTGTTTTTCTTACGTCTATGGACTTTCTGTTGGCTCTGACGAGTCTACCCATTCCCCTCTGATTTCTCTCATCAATGGGGTTTTTTTTGTAACAGAGCTGCCTCTCATTGGATGTCTTTTGTTAATTGCACCATTCTCTGAAAGCTCTAGACACAGTGGTACGTAAAAATCCCAGGACGGCGGCTATGTCTGACATGCTGGAACCAGCACGTCTGGTACCACCAATCATACCGCATTTAAAGGCACTAAGATCAGACGCCTTAGCTGTTTTAATCCTCAGCCACACGGTTACTGAGCCTGGCTGCGTGCTGTATTTATTCAGTTGCAAACCACATGGTTTGCTGTTTGGGGGGGGGGGAGCTGGCTGTTTAACAAACAGGTGTATCTAATAAAATGGCCACTGTGGGTTTGTGTTTCAAAGGAGTTTAAAACTACAAGTCATTTAAGTTGCTCTGTACAGAGATATAGCCTGAGGCAGATAATACATATATCCATATTTTTAACTTTGATCACCATAGCCATGGTGTCACACACTCTAATATCCCTTTGTTACATACTACACAGCTCTCTGGCACAGGAATAAATTCTTTGACTGTATATTTAGGCGTTTTGTTTGATCATATAGTTATTCCAGTTTTTGTGAAATTCATCTGTTTGTTTAGTAAAATAAAAAAAAATCTAATGTGACTTACAGTTGGAACATGAGTGTCCTGTCCGAGATCTGATCCTTCATTGCCTCAAACAACCGCAGGCAGGAACCTGAAAATGGATATATACCGGTAAACCTGGGAAGCGGATATTTTCTACCAAAAGAATCAAAATACCAGATTGTTCCCCACAGGATGAAACCTCAATGGGAATAAAGGAAACACACCTTCCCACAAGAGAGGCTGCTTAACTAGTGTATGTATGACTCTACATTCTAAGTCTGCGTGGGGGGTTACAGGGCCTGCCTCCCTTTGTTTTAATGGCCAATATCTTATATATTCATAAAACTTCAACGTCTGTCTGTGCAACAGTGTGTAAGCCAAGCCAAGCAGAAACTGAACTTTAAAAAAGTTGTTAGTGACACTTTACTTGAGGGGACACACGTTACTTAGTAACTCTATTACTACTCAAATCGTGCAAATCATGAACAAATATAGTAACTGCATGAAATACATGAACCGTTATGATTGACTAATGATGAACGAACAGGGGATCAATAACTAACTAGCACTTCTGATTCTGGTTTAATGCGATAGGTATTAGATCCCAGATGCACACAACCGTAAGAAGTTCCAAAAGAGCAAAACTGGCTGCGATATGACGAGTTTTCACACTGAGAATGCTTGTTCAGGCCTCACTGGCCTCATGGCTGCCGCAATAGCAAAATACTCACATTAAACTCACAGTAGACGGCGTCTAAATGGAACTTGACTATGGCAAATATGCATCGATCCAAAAATGTGTGAGATGATTAGCTTGATTTAATCTATATCAAACTGAATCTAAACAACTTTCAAACACACCAGCAAAGTAAACGCTTTATGCAGCTTAAGTAACCATTTCACATTGGGAAATAACAAAAAGCAATGCACAAAAAACTGATTCGCATTAGGTAATTCTAGTGAATGCAGCTTGGTAAATTGTAGCATTGTATTCTGTTAGATCTACAGATTTGGTCTGTATCTCAAAACCATATAAAACTGCAGAAGCCTTCAATAGCTTGCAGGTTAAAACATGCTTTTTTAACAAACAAAAAAAATTGCAAAGTACATTACTGTTGATAGCAACCTTCCAAAATGCATCAAATGTGCAAGTGACTGGAAGTTATTAATGCACGGTTCATTTATCTCTTTGCCGTTTTGAAATAATTTCCCATCGATGATTGTATGAGGGAATAAATGGGTGTCCAGGACGGAGTGCTGAAACACTGGGGATGTGTGAATGACTTTTTTTAAAAGCCTGGTGACAGAATACAGAGCACAAGAAGGAGCAACTGACTGGCTTCCATTTCTCTATTACGGTGGTTCCAACTGTAATTACTACAAAGAGAAAAAAGAGCCATAATTGAATGCCCATGTCATTATGGAGAACCAGATGGGCATCATTCTGCCATATTTGTAGCGAGAAAGATTACTGCAGCATGACAAATGACATGGGTTCAGGTAGTGGCAAGGGATGCCATCTTTAAAACAGCTCGGAGGAGTTTTACTTACACAAGAATATTCTGAAGGCAGAAGGAACAAAATGATTGGTTCAGAGAAATAACCAATCAAATTGTAGAAGAGGTGGGTCCAAGTAACTAGAGGAGGCAGGGCCAATCTGATGTCTTGGTCCTGCCCCCTCTAGTTGCTTGGTTATGAGTGAATTAGATCGAAGTCACATGGTATGATTCCCATCAGAAGGGTATTATAAAAACCTGGCTTACTGTTCCTAGCAGATTATCACACTAGTATGCTGCTACACTACACCACTCAGAGTGAACTGTAACCAGTTTACTAATGTCCTGAACGGATTGTCAGATTTAACAAGCATTCCTAGACCAAAACCGAACCAATCTGTCAAGCATGAACTCCAAAAGGACGTATCAGCAACAGCGCAAATGATTGGCTGCTCCTCAAGCCCAGTTTTCATAGGCACTTGTCATCTGGTGTAAAACACTGGAACTTAGCACGTGCAGTGTTTCTGTTATGAAGGTCAATGCAGTACTATGACCTGACGCACGAGAGGGCAGTGTGTGTCTCGGTGGGTTAAGACTCTGCACCTGTGATCAGTACGTCAGCAGCCGAAATTCCGGCACCCACAGGCTGATGCTGCTGTTGGGCCCCTGAGGGCCCCTGGGGGCCCAGGGCCGTCACACACTGGCTGACCACGCTCTCGCACTCCAAGCTTCACTCTCATCTGTTCGTGTGTGTATATCTCAAAGGACAGCATGATGGGATATCCGCAAAGAACGATTCCATATATTTGTACTAATGGCAAATAAAGTATTTTTTTTCAAGGTTTAAGCAGCTTAGAATATAGATTTTAATAAGGTGACAATTACTATCCAGTAACTACTCCAATGCTTCAGTTATTTTAGTTGAAATAGTTGAGTTTAAATGATGCCTGCAATGGGTTTGCACGTTGTTGTGTAAGTTTTAGGGGTCTTGTAAAGGACTATTGAAATCACGGTCCTCAGTGGCCAGGTCCTGCTGATTTTCCAGCCTTCCTTTATCTGTGAGTCAGGTGTGAAGCCTCTGGCCAATCAGAATCAGTAATTATTAAACTAACTACCTGGGAGAACTGAAAACAAGGTCTGGATTTGGAATTGAGGACCAGATTAGAAGAGCCCTGGTCTTATAAGGCAGTGCAATGTTTTTATATGTGTATGTGTGTATATGGGTTATGTATATATTATATAGTGAAAAAAACCTGTCATTTTGATGATGTGGAGTCAGTCCCCAGAAGGGGAAACTCAATGTTGTAAAAATCTGTGACCGCAATAAAAAAACTACATATGCTTAAGTACTTATGGTTACCTATGCTTAAGGTTAGGGCTGAGTAGGGATTAAGGTTGTCATTTTGGGATTAGGGTTTTGTCCATAGAAATGAATAGATGCTCCCCACAAAGATATGAATATGAATGTGTGCGTGCGTGTGTGTGTGTATCTGTACGAATTATGTTTATATTACACTGTGGGGACTAAATGTTCCCCACAATGTAATAAAAACCTGTTATTTTGACATTGTGGGGACCATTTCTCAGGTCCCCACAAAGATCTGTGAATGCAATCAAAAAACTAAAAAAGCCAAAAGTCTCATATTTAGTTTGGTTATTTATGGTTAAGGTTAGGGCTGGGTAGGGGTTGGGATTAGAGTTTTCCCCAGAGAAATGAATGGAGAGTCCCCACAAAGATATAATTACACACCTGTGTGTGTGTGTGTGTGTGTGTGTGTGTGTGTGTGTGTGTGTGTGTGTGTGTGTGTGTGTGACCTTTGGCAGGAGGCAAGACACAATTCTTTCCCACAATTTCCACAGTTCTTCAAGTCAACCTCTGCACATCTACATGATGTACATGTAGATGGCATGTGGGCTGAAATTGGGACCCCGTGTCTTCAGCAGGTCTCTGAATAAAACAGATTATAAGAAGCAGCTTCCATGTGATAAGTCTGGCTTTTCCTGCCACACGACTCCTTTGAACAGCAGTTATCACTTGTACTTATCTGGGAGAGTTACATAAGAGCATAAAATCTATATAGATACACATCTCATACAAGACAACTGTGACTAGTATCTCATTATCAGATGTCTGGTCTTTTTATCAGTTTGCAATAATAGACAATGGTCACGAATAAGGATATGCAAATACCACAGTTGCTTTGGTACCGTTATCATGGCCAGTAAACTAAGTTCCTTTAGGTACCAATATTTTTACATCCCCAGTAAGCTGGTATTTTTCCATCCTGACAGTTGTGTTTGTCACCTGAAGTGAAGTCATTAATTTTTGTTACCATATAAATTACTGTGGTGCTGCCCTACAAGTTTATACTCAGTTTATATATTGCCCAGTTATTTCAGGACATTGTTAACATTTTGATACAGATTCCAATGTTATTCGATAGCATAATCTGTGCGTACTCAGAAACCAGCGCTTTCAGTAGTCTGTGAAAAGGTAAGCTCTTGTTCGAATTATTTTTAAATGTTTCAAAAGGGGAAAGTTATTAGTGAGATATTTCATACACATTCTTTTTCTTTATTCACATTCAAAGGTCAACAGGAAACTTAATCGTTAAGTGCAATAATAACAAAATAACAATTTAAATTAAATATTGTGTGGAGCTGGTGCAGGGACTGGTGCAAGTGGCAAATAATTGCAAAAGGGCCACTTAACTGCAAAGTAAGCGGAAATTCCAGATTTACTTCAAGCTCCCCCTCCTGCCAGATAATGGTCTGGCCCCGGAGAGAGTTTCAGAAGTTCAAGACACCCTCAGTAGCCTTGGAAGGACCCCGTTGTTGCTATGGCCAAAGTGTCAGACATTCTAAGGAGTGACTCAGCGGCCTCAGGAAAAATAATGCTTGTGCATCTGCTCATTGTATTGCTGCTGCATGTGAACAAGGAAACGCACAAGGTCTCCTTTTGGCTGAAACACTCATTCTGTATGGCTCTTTCTCTGCTAAAAAAACACCTGTGCATTGTTTGTCTTCACAGTATGTAGATCTAAAAACACACACAGGCACCCACACAAATGCACAAACACACACACACACACACACACACACACACAAACACGCACGCACACACAGACACACACACACACACACACACATACAATTGTATTCGTATCTTTGTGGGGACCATCCATTAGTTTCTATGGGCAAAACCCTAATGCCAACAATGACAACCCTAACCCCTACCAGCCCTAACCTTAACCATAAGTAGCCAAACAAAATACAAGACTCTTGGCATTTTCTGTTTTTGTTGCAGTTAAAGATTTTTATAAAACCGAGCTTCCCCTGGCAGAGGCAGGAAAAATGTCCCCCCAAGGTCAAAGTAACAGGTTTTTGTCACATTTTGGGGACATTTTGTCATACATATTGTAATATATACATAACCCACACACACACACACACACTTCCTCTTTTCATTGCCTCTTCACCCTGTAACTCTCTCACACATCCACAGACTCAGACACACACACACAGACACACCCAGATTCACACTCTCTCTCATTCATCTCCTTCTCCGTCACGTGTCAGGCAGCCAGTGTGTCCCGCCCCGCAGTGCCCGGAGAAGCCTGGAGCGCAGCAGTACGTGGTGGGACCTCTCCGGCATAGGCAGAGGACTTTAACCAGGGTGAGAGACCTGACTGCCAAAGAAGAGAGTGAAGAGCACTGAAAGGGTTAAAGGACTCGAAATCAGGGACACGGGTTCTGCAGGGAGGGCAACCTTCTGCAAGAGGAACAAAGCAGGGGGAGAAGGAGCTGAAGCCTCCAGCCATCCACCAGTGGCCTGTGCATGGACTGTGTAGCGGGACAGACAATTTGGGCTGGAGGAGATACCTATCTGACCTGTCTGATTCATCAGACCTCCTAGGCAAAAGAAGCGCCCCCCCAGCAGGGACCTCTGTGCCTCACAGGCCCTGAGAGGAGCATGGCAGCCTGACCCATCATGCCCAGCCGGACCGCTTACAGTGCTGGTCTGCTCCCTGTATCCGCCACCCAAGCCCATGCCCCCACCTATGCCCCCATCACCCTGCTGTGCCTGCTCCTGCTGCTGAGAATCAGCACCATCTCCGGGGTCCTGTTGGGTGCCAGCGTGGGGCACAAGCCACAGGGTATGGCGGGTCATCTCTCCTGGGCGCAGGGGCGCCAGACCCGCAGCTACGGCCACCTGGAGGGGGAGACACGGCTGCGGAGGCTCTACTCGGCCACACGCTTCTTCCTGAACATCGATGCCAGGGGACGGGTAAGCGGCACCCGGAAGAACAACCACACTGACTGTGAGTATCCCGCTCAGCGCCTCGCGACACGCGCAGACGCTAACGTCAGCTTCACACCAGTCGATGGCTGTAGCCCGGCACGTACACTGTGATCGCTGTCAGGTGAATGACATCTGGCCCGGTCTCCTTCCATTTCCGGGTGGAACCAGAGGGCTTCCAAGGTGAACATGGGAATGAATGATGACTTTATGTGTCTTTGATGTCCAGTGCGTGTGAAGTCCATGGCGAGGCCCGGCTCCACCTTGTCGGTGGCCCACAGTCACGCCAGCCACCCCCTACTTGTCTCCCAGCTCAGCTTTTCCACACCTTGTTCCCAGTCCCTTGGGAACAGTAAGGCGGCTCCCCAGTGCCCCCCAGTGGGCAGATGCTGGAAAAGTGCAGTCAGTAAGGTCTGGCAGTGCTGAGTGTGGAACAGTCTGGGGTGGGGCGAGCTGGAAATACAGCATGGCAGCCTCAGAGGTGGGTAGCTCAGGTACGGAGAGTACAAATCCAGACCAAGATTTTGTTTCAACCAGGCAGTTCAGTATAAAGAGAGACAGTCACAGAGTCCTCAACTGGTTGGTTGAAACTAAATCTTGGTCTGTATTTGTACTCTCCGTACCTGAGCTACCCTGCTCTGGGTAGCGTGGCTGGGTAATGCTTGTAGTGCTTGTTGTGCATGAACACAGAAGGTCAGAGTTGACTATTTCTTTGGTTATAAGAATTAACCTCCAGTGTGATAATGGTTGCAATCCAGTAGTTTTCATTCTCAGAATCAATTAAAGCAAAAACTGTCACAAAAGGCCAACATCATGGACTCAACCATCTCAGGACTGAACTGTGGCAACTCCATGTAACACAAACCGTACAGATTAAAATGACAGTACAAGCAAGGTATTTGATATCTGATTTGGGCACATTAACAATTATTCATTAGATTTTTCTGGATTGTTTTGTTTTCCTGGGTCTGTTCTGAAATAGCAAAAAAGTAAGGCTGCCTTCACATCTCGCTGTAGATGTCAGTATTGTGGGTGGGTGTGGCTGAAGACATGAAGAGACTGACCAATCAGCAGAGCTTTTTTGAGATGCCGGGCGTTTGTACAACACACCAGAACCATTTTAGGGATTATTTTTATACCTCTTTTGGTTTTAAAACATATAAAATAAGTAATTTAGGGTGCTTTTTGTAGCAGATTTTGCTGTAGTTTCAGAGTTAATTAATTATACTATAGAATACTTTTTAGTTCACAGTAAAATGCATTGTTGCAAAATCACAGAATAAGGTGGTCTGCTACTACTCGCTGAAGAATCTAATGAGAAACAGGCTGACACCTTTCATTTTCCAAAAAAAATAAGCAGTAGTACATAGTTTGACCTCTCTGACTTCTAAATGATTGCTGATGTTATAGACAGCTGTGCTTATTTTCTTTTTGCTTTTTCTTTTGATTAAATTTTGCTGCTCTCTTTTCATAAGAAAAACACGGAGAAACTGCAACAGATTTATGCGCTTATTTAGTTTGGTCAAGGAAACTCTGGAAAGGATCATGTTTTTCTGTGTTTGTTTATTTATTTTAAATTGAGTTGCCATCATTTATGGCAGAAGGAAGTCCAGTAAAAATAATTATACTAATAATAATTTGTAAGAACTCTTGTTAATAGCATGATGAGCTTTGACATGACAGGGATGAGATGGTGGAAGAGGGCATGAACAGTACTGGCTGTCATTGGGCTCGATGTCTGCTGGACTGACTTTGGGAAATGTCTCCTCTTGTTATGAAGTGCTGACATAAAACACTAAATTTTCCTATTCCTGAAAATAAAGGGGCCTCCTAAACTCATGGGAATCTTTTTTTGTTTTTTTTTGTTTTTTTGGGGGGGGGGGGGGCGTGGAAGGATAAAGTGGCTTGATGATTTAAAATATATTTAAATGACCTAAGATCATAATTTGGCAGTTTTAAAAGCAAAAAGCAACAACTAGCTAATGTTTTTTGTTGTTTTTTTTTAACTAGGTTCATTACTGTGTTTGTATTGGCGTGAAGAATGGAGAAGCTGTCTGTGTGTTCTGTGTGATCCCGTGCGTGCCTGGGGGGGTGATACAGTCTGGAAAGACTTAGTCAACTCATAAAATAAAATTGAAATGCATATTTTCACAAACAGAGTAAGGTTTTAAATGTGGTTCATATGAAGGCCTGGGCTTTAACTGCTTTAAATTCTAGATACAGCTTCAGCACAACATGCTCGGGGTTATGTGCCAACCTAGATATTGTCATCACTGTTTATACCACAATGCCAGTCTTACTGGCAGAAAGTGTGCCCTTTAGGAAATGTTCCTTCTCTCTGCAGAACTAAGAGACAACACAACAGTGAACATCTTTACAATTTGTGGGAAGACTTCTGATTTCGGTGGCAGAGAGTGGGTTTACATGCCCTTAGGGCAGAGTTAACCCAGTCCTCGGGGACCCCCAGATGGTCCACATTTTTGCTCCGTCCCAGCTCCCTGCCAGACACATTATTTTTGCTCCCTATCAGCTGCCGAGGGAGCAAAAACATTGACTGTCTGAGGGTCCCCAAGGACCAGGTTGAGAAATACTGCCTCTAAGGCAGGGGTGGGCAGTCATATCCATAAAGGGCCATTGTGTATACAGGTTTTCGCTGCAACTCCCTAATTAGGTCACTAATTAGAGGGCTGATTTGCTGAAGAGTCCTCACACCTGGGTTTGAACAGCTGACCTAAAGGTTATCCCAAAGACCTGCATACACACTGGCCCTTTGTGGATAAGGTTGCCCACCCTATCCTAAGGGCGTTTTTGTCCCACACAGCTCAGATACAGTTGACTATTTTACCTTCTGTTAAGCCTTTGTAGTGAGAAAAAGCTGCATTAAGGCAACTGCATGGAAGGTGATGTTTCAGCACATGTAAGGTCACTGATTATTTGACTTGCGGGGTCATGTGAGATACATCAATGTTTCCCAGAAGACCTCAGGGATTGACAGCCAGTACACCTTGCAAAACTCATCAATATTGCACCTCCGGTATGGTACATCGTAATTAAATACTAGTAGTGATAGAAAAAGACATCAGTTCCTTAAGATAATTTTCTGTTTTGAAGTATAACCTGATCAGTGAGCTTTGTCATCCTGTTGAACTGTGTTAGATCATGGAATTTGCTGTAAAGCGTAAAAGCATCATGGTTAAGATTAGACTTTCCTCTTTTTAACAGACCTACATGCTTTTTCAGGGGTTGCGTTGACATCTTGTGCAATCATACCTGAATTAGAACGCACAGGAGGTAGAGGTGGATTTTGTCAGTGACAGGATATTGATTTGCTGTTCAGACACAGGAGCAGAGTGTGTTAGCAGATTAGAGCATCCCTCCTTTCACTACTGTTTCCTCACCACTCTTTCCTGTTTGTGATGTCACCATGGGCTGTGCAGTCAACAGGCGTTACTTTCCAGCTGACTCCAAGATAAACATCATTCAAACTGCGTTTTATCCAAGCAGCACGTCAGTATAATCAAAAGGCCAATAGTAAGCCCTGCAGGGGAAATCTGGAATTAAAATTGCCAGGTTGCTTTATTTAAGACTTATTGTAGACTTACACAAACAGCCAAGTGGGCAACCCCAACTTGTGATTTGTAAATTTTTCTACCACTGAAATTGTCATCCAAGATAAAGCTGATTATTAATCCTCAAAATGCGTACACTGCTTGAGTTCCAAGGTTTTCAGATATGTACTATTTGGGACCTTTTGCTGTGATGTTGTAATTCTTTTCTTAAAGAATGTTGTGACAAGGGTGGGGCATGTTCAACACAGGCGCAATCTGTCAATAGAGATTTTTCAGTGACAAGGTAGAGTCAACTGCAGGTTTATGTGCATTTTGTAATGTGAACTCCACCTGCTGTTTAATATACTGTTGTGAAATGCTGTGAGTTGTATTTCCACTGAAAATCTTTGTACCCTGTGGATCAGATATCAGTGTTTACGCAGAGGAAGTGACCTGAAAAATATAATGAAATGATATGGTGGTTTGAGAAATGTAACCTCAATAGAATTAGGACTTCTGTGACTTTTACAAGTTAAAGGTAAGACAGGAATAATCACTTCAAGACTTCAGTATGACCGAATAACCATAATAGCTGTGGAATCTTCAATAAGATGTAATAAATATATTCAAAGACTGTAGGTTTTGTTATCTATCTTCATCCTGTATCTGTCTCAGTCGATGGTGCTATAGAATATCACAGATTGCTACATTTGGAAATAGTACAGATAAGCCCCGGGAACATCTGCCCCATCTTCCCGTAGGGTGAGCGATTTGCATGCCGTCTCTCTCAGGACCTTCGTCTTAGTTTACATATTTTCTTTGTGTCATCGGCTGTGCGTTTTGGTCGGAAGCTAAATTTGGATTCGCAGCGGCAACACAACACTGGCCTTCCTGCTGCACTCGAAGGAGCGCCGCTCGGACCAGCCTGCTAACGTTAACGGATGCAATTACGTAGCTGCACGAATGGGTAAAACAGTGCAAAATGATAATTTACATAAGTTACTGTGGACCATTAATAAAAATAAAAGGGTGTGTATCTTTTTAGATTTTGCTTTATGCTGCTATTTAACTGCAATACTATTTATTGGAACAGGGAAATAGTTTGTCTCAGAGATATTACGCATTGAAGCACCTGCTTGACTTTGTTTTGAAAATATCTTCCACTGAAGGACATAGTACTTCAAGGTAGAGTATGGCAACTGGGTATGATGAGTGCAGCAGAGACTGTTGCCAGATTATTGTGATGAACAAGGGCCTTTGGCTCAGTTCTGGCACTGAGCAAAGTCATTCAGGTAGCCTGTGATAATTTCCCCTTGAGAGTCCATCAGAGACAAATCACCAAGCAGGGAGTGGTCTGCACTGCAGGTCTTTTCTGGTTGGAGTATTGATCTAGGTGTCAAAGCTTAAGTTGAAAGAGCACATAGTCTGCCAGCACACATTACAATCACCTGACAATTGCCCCACTGTACTTTTAGACCTGATCATTTTAATGCGCGTTTCTTTTTTGATATTAGCGCTGTTCGCCAGCTTTAAAAGCACAATATAGGTCCTTCCGGTGTGTTCCGGTCTCATTTAGAATGAGCCCTTTGCGTTTCCTCCACACCCCATGTCAGGTGGGAAATGCATATAATAGTATGACAATCAATGCCTCAAAGCAAAACTTGAAATTACGATGGCACAGGGAGTTATTTGAGAGAAGCACTTCACCTATTTGAAATGACTTGGGACTTCACTGGTTTCATCCAGACCTACATGACAGGTTTACTTTTAATCAGTAAAGGGTTTCCTTTAACCCACTACACTATGGCCAAGTAGGTGAGAACATATTGTATAACCTATGAAGGACACCTGCATCCGCGTGATTCTTTTGCTTTTGATGCCGGCAGCTCATGCATAACTAAATTTTCTGAGTGTGTATCTTTGATTAAACCCTTGTTTTTTGGAAAAATGTCCTCAGAGCTGCTGGAGCTGCGGCTTTCCAGGTGCATGGCAGCCAAGCCGAGCCTGGAAGATGGAAAATTCCTTTCCTCTAATGGAGAGTTGCTGTTTTTCAGGCCTGATGGAAATCCGATCCGTCAGCACAGGAATTGTCGTCATCAGGTCTGTCAGTACGGGGCTGTATTTGGCCATGTCCAAAAGAGGGGATCTCTATGGGTCGGTATGTACACCCTACAGCACTGCGCTAAATTTCATTTATTTGAAGGGGTCAGTCTTCAACTTTGGGTTTTGAGTCCTGTCACCATTCTGTGTGGCGTTTGCATGTTCAGCCCATTTCCTCTGGTTCCTGTTTGTTAGGTTAATTGGTGCTTCTAATCGCTTCATAGTGCATGTGTAATGGACTGGCATCCCATCCAGTGTGTATGCCTGTCCTCTGTGCTATGATAGAAGGAGGGGTGAAATGATCTACTTATCTATTCAGTTTCTATACAGTTTCTCCCTGTAACAATTCATAAGCTTCCAGAACCATCTAATTTTTCCTAAACAATGTAAACCTTAGCAAGAATAGCGAAACTTAAAAATGGGCCTGTCAAATACTGACCAAATTTGGCAAAATTGTTAAAAGAATGATTAAAATGATAACAAAAAAGGCTGCTGCCAGTCCATTCTTTGCTGGTGAAGACAATGCCCATTTTTGTGTATGTTAAGCCCAAGTAAACATGCTATGCTGGATGGATACATTAACAGATGTAGAATGTAGATTTCAGCCAGAGATAACATATGAGACGTGGCATATTTCTCCATGCAGAGACAAGCAGTGGGGTCAGACCTGTCTTAGGGCCCTTCACAGCTTGCACAAACCTGGCTCAGCATGTGTCATAAACTGAGTATTCTCTGTGTTTTAGCATAAACACATTCACCAAACAAAACATATCCACCAAACAAAACACAATCACCAAGCAAAACACATTCACCAAACAAAACACATTCACCAAACAAAACACAATCACCAAGCAAAACACATTCACCAAACAAAACACAATCACCAAACAAAACACAATCACCAAGCAAAACACATTCACCAAACAAAACACATTCACCAAACAAAACACAATCACCAAGCAAAACACAATCATCAAGCAAAACACATTCACAAACAAAACACAATCACCAAACAAAACACATTCACCAAATAGACCACAGAGAAAGGCCAGGATGTAAAGGGATACTTCCCTCTGTGGCATCCCTTACTATTCACTAATAGTGCAATAAAAGCAATATGCATTTGACCCTTTGTTGAATTTTGGAGGTATACCAGATATATTTCCTTTCACATTACTGATTTTCTCTTTTTACATACTTTGACCTATAGCCCTGCTGGCTAATAGCAAGCATCAGGATCATAAGCAGACGACCTGATATGACACCAATGTTAAATCATGTTCATAAAACAAATCTAAAACAAAATCTTTCAAACACTTCCCCAAATCTCCATCCATAAATGCATTACTAATTGAGTTAATTTTTTTGTCTATAGTCATTAACTAAACAGCAGGTCTGTTTTGTTTTCTATACGTAATAAAATGACCAGAAACACAGCCTGCGATATTCTTGCCAGTTTCATTCCCAGTTAGAATTTGCTGTTCAGTATTATAAATCAGAAACTGATGGAGCACCCCTTTATTTTAACATAGCTACCATTACATGGGAATACTATTTAAAAAGAGGATGTTGGCAGCGAGAAAAGAATGCCTTTAAATTATATTAATTTTACTCTCAGGTGACTCCTGTTACAAAAAAATCTCAGGATGATAAAATTTATAGGAAATATCCAGTTCTTTGTTCAAATTGTAAGTTAATTGTAATTTTTTGTTGGGTATATAGGGCAAAATTAGATATAATTTTTGGGTGCAATTCCCTTTTATTTTCCCACATCCCTTATCCAGGTGGCATACACTGCAGCGGAATGCCAGTTCCGGGAACGCATTGAGGAGAACGGCTACAACACATACGCAGCCCGCCAATGGAGCCTCAACGGACGGCCAATGTTTGTGTCGTTGGGGACTCGGGGGAAACCCCGGAGTGGCCGCAAGGCCCGCCGTCGCCACCGGTCTACCCACTTCCTGCCCATGCCGCCCATATAAGGAGGCGGCGACCCCGTCTGCGGCATAGCTGCTGCCAACAGCATGACTGTAAACTAATAAGGCTAAAAATCAGTCTCCATTTTTTTTTCAGAAGGAGGAGTGCGCAGAAGGGGGGGGGGACTTGTATTTATTCATTTTTAAGCTGCTAAAAGTTCATAGGTGAATACTGATGCTGATGTTGTAACAGAAAGGGTTGTTTGAATTAAAGTCTAACCATTATGCAGCTAGGCACTGCATATAATTCAATTTCAACTTATTTCTTTCTGTTCTTTCAAGAACCTTAAAATTATGTACTGGATGTGGATATTGTACGGGCTGGCATGCCAGTTGAACATCATCAGGATCAGCACAACATAACAGAGAGAAGTCCCTCAGCATTGCTTAAATCAAAACAAGATGCTCAATTCATTATACAGGCTGAGCCTGCAGCACCATCTTTTGGCTGCTTTTCTGGTTTCTCAGCAACACCTTTCCTGACTCACTCTGTCCCCCTGTTGGATTACACATCACTGTTTTTAGTCATTTTTGCCAAAGCACTGTTAGAAACATTTTTGTATGTCGGTTTGCTTAATAAAACATCTGGTAATGGTACACGTTTCTTTAAAGCTTTATGCGATTCTTGTTTTCATTCCACTTAATTTTACTCTGTCTGTGACACAGGAAAGGTGCTCCAGAAATTTAGACAGGTCAGCTGTATTGTAAACAATGGCCACAGATATTCATATGAAGCATAAACAAATCCTACCCCAGTGATAACAAAAGGATTTCATTACAGCATAAATGATAGGCCTGCGGAAAATATACAACGGTTTAGAAACAATCATCCTGTTTACAACAATTCCTTTCACGAACAGAACAATGTATGTGATCACGTGAACGGATGAAGGGCTTCCTCATCATTGCACCAGAGGCCCAGGAAAATCTCCCTGGCAAATTGATGTCAGAGATCTATTGTTCAGCAATAGGTACACCTTCTATATATGACACTTTCAAGCTTTATAAAATTAAATAGATGCAAGCGTGTTTATTATAATGGGTTTTGGATAGTCTACGTTTGAATGTGTTTTAAGACAGATATGACCTCTAAAATTTAACCATTCGCATTTACTTCTAAAAGAATGGTGACCCCTACTGTTCATTTGCCTATTAAATATTTGATGTTTTCTCCCCACGCTACGGCCTGTAGTTTGCGCATGTGTAAAAAAATAGACGTCTGATGTATTGATGTGTTTTGTTAGCTTGAAACATAATAAATATTAATTCAACAAATACATTTCTGGTTTTAAATATGATAACGAAAGTTGCCTGTCAAATTTTCGGAATAATATATTACTTGGGTTGGCATTATTATATAAATTCTATATGTTTCATATACATATGGACTCGATAAATCCATATAGTTTTCGTTAGCGAATCTGAAAACGGAAGTGCGGCGCAGAGAGATACATTTGAAATAAAATGTCCAGTACGATATACTAGTGCACAGTGGGCAATGTCGTTCACTGGAGGGTCATTTTAATGTTGGGAAATCCTTTCATATATAAAGTACGTATTTTCAATTAAACTGAAGACCAGAATACAAAAAATAGTCCCCAAATGTTATGTATCATATGTTTGGTTTTGCGTTTCATTCTTCCACTTTCATCTACTCTCACTAACTTAAAACGCAAATCAGGAATTAACATCAAATCCCACTGTCCACTGCGAGGACGTACTTTACGACGGGAAAGGCGGCCTGATTTATCAGGTCTTGGGAGTTGTAGTTTTTGCACGACGCTTTCTTTTTCCCCGTTTTGCTCAAGGTTTGTGGAGCTCGCGTAAGGTAGACTGCTCTCTGCAGAGAATTACATCACACAGACATGAAAATAGACGTCAGGTAATTCTCAATTAATATCACTTGTTAAATCGGGTGACGGAAGGAATTAAGGACATGTAATTGAGGCTATTTAATCCCATGGGTTTGCCTGTTGCGCATGCTACAATATTGTCATGACAGTTGTCGCTTAATATATCTGAATTAAATGCGAGCCTAGTTTATTGTGGCACATGACGTAGTCCGCGGTTTGGTCTCTGCTGTTCAGAGAAAATATTATTAGGAAGCGATTATTTTAACAATATATCTTTTGACGGATATATAATAACAGAAACCACGCATTCCTGTACTATGTATGCACATAGATGACAGTAATTGATGACAATAATGGATCGCCGAATATTAGACCTCAAACACAATGGCCAGTGAATAAATGAGCCTCTCCTTTAAGATGTCATTTTGGAGCTCGGAATGAAAACAGTGTTTTCCTGGACACTGCAGCATTTTGTGAAACAAGATGCAATATGGGCGACATTGTTATTGTTGATATCCGGTTGTAGCGCAGGGGTAAATATATATTTTTGACCGCCAGTGTAATTAAACGTAATTATTTTTAATTGAAAAGCAACAAAATATTTTAATTTCACCTGAAGGAAATCGCATAAATTATTGATTGGCCAAGTCATCGTATCATTGTGGATACATATAGAAATATTATCATATATACATATTGCTCGCAAACTTGGTCGTTTTTTAAATTGCTGCTCGTTAGAATTGGTGTCTTTTTGTAATTGCTAGTAATTATACGAGGTTTCCGTTGTGCATACCCTTCACAGCTGTTCAAAATAGAAACGAAAGCGATGAAACATGCAGGAAGTTAACCTTAGCCTCAGCTATGACAGATAACAATTTTCACGATGTGACGAACATCGGCATGCAAACCAACAAATTTGTTGCAGCGTCATAGATTATTTCGGCTTTAGACCAGCGCAATATTTAAATAACTTTTATCCATTTGCGCATCTGGTAAGGATTAACTAAATAGGTGAACGATTTGCAGTTGTCATTAACTATGTCTTGAGAAAGTAGGTGTGTGAAGTGTGACAGCGGTGGTTGTGGACTCCGTACATATCCTTTACATCTCACAATTTCCTGACTGCGTCACTCTGCCAGTATCACGCCGCTCTAGCGTGACAGTCGCTGTTTTCCGGATACCATGTGGAAACGCCTCTAAAGCACCCTTGATCTCTGATCTCTAAACTCTTAAACAGGAACGGGAAAATTATTACAGAATGATTTGACCTACGTAAAATTCCTCCAAAAGCATAAGCAGTGATTTTTAAAGACCAGTTATCATTACATGGGGCCAGCGTAGGTTATAGTCTGCACACACATTTACATGTATGTTCAGTTTTATTTCCTTGTTAATAGTCTGTAGGGTCTGCAAACTACCTCAACGCTTTTGGTGTAGCTAATTTTAAGTTCATTATTATAATTTTAGGTTTATGTTATTTGCAGGAATAGTATAGATTTCCAGAAACTTTTGCGCCAGCGTCAAGGCATATGTGTGAAATTTGGCAACCCTGGTTAGACACTGGAATTTTAAATGAACTAACGACCTTTTTGTAAGGGTCGAATGTTCGGGATTTAGATGCAGCTTCTCTGTTTAATTTTTTATTTTCTCTGCAGCACTGTTTGAATATATGGGAACATGTCCAAGAAAAAAGGCAGGTATGCTGAAATACTCTTTAAGCACTACAGGCTGCTATTACCTCTGTATGATGTACAGTGTCCTTTTTCTATCGTGTTGTTTATTCATTACTATTCTGGTTGGTAAGATATCAGTTTAGATGGTCTATCTCTGCTACAAAATGTCTTTCAGGATATTAAGGCTGCATAGATTGAGAAGGCCCAAGGCAGCTGCTCTGTGTGTAATGGGCAGTTCTGTTAGGTTTGATCCACCTTGGGGGATGGAGGTTCAGGTCAGCAGTGCAGTAGTTAGCCCAGAGACCTGACCTCTAACATCACATCTCCGTGATGAAATGGATTTTGAATTAAGGCAAGACTAAGATAGAACTCTGCATAACCAGAGCCCAGATACAAAAGCTGTTTCTCAATACACTGAAATAGTCATTAAGGCCAAAGATGGCCCAACACAATATATATCTCCCATGAATTTGTATTTGTGACACTAGTGTAGGCTCACTATTCTGACGCATTCAGCAAGGGGGATATGAGCCCCCCCAGTGGTATACATTGTGGTGTATCCTGTGTTGTGTATACACGCTATGAGATGGAGCAGCTCCCATTCAGGTGGTGGGGGTACTGTTTGCACCCGGCGGGGGGGGTTCCGTGCAGGAAACGCAGCAGTGGGGAGCTGGGCGACACCTTGACTCCTGACCCCAACAACATGGTGGGCATGCGAATCCAGCACAGCTGGCGAGAGAAGGGCGCTCTCACCAAGTGGAAGGGCACCGTCCTCGACCGCTTGACCGTCAACAACTCGCTCTTCATGGTCAAGTACGACGGCTTCGATTGCGTCTACGGCATCGAGCTCTTCAAAGATGCTCGGGTCTCCAACCTGCAGGTCCTCACTGAGAAAGTCGGTGAGTGACAGCATGGGGGCTACGCCAGCTTGGTGTGGAGGGTGTGCTGATATCAGTTTGCTCTGGTGCCTTTTTTTCCTATTGCAAAACTAAAGATAATGTACATGATGTGTCAGTATATTATAGGGCTGGGCAATTAGTTGAATTTTAATTCAAATGAATTTTGTCTTCCAATGATTATCAAGAGGAAATAAATTGAGATAAAACGATTATTGTGCCGCATTTCGTTTCACAATGACGCTATCATTTTGTCTTGTGTTATAAATCCAGAGCACCCCTTTCCATCCCCTTTTATTTGTTTCTCAGTTGAATTATATTTAGAGTTCATGGAAATCTACGGCTAAAAAGAATTTTTTTTCGACATTCAATAAAATGCATGATATTACTAAAGTCGGTGAATAATTGTGTTAAATAACCATGATCTCAGTAGTGACCAAAATAATCATGATTTTTGCCATAATCGAGCAGCCCTGATATATTAGAAGCAGAATGCCTTTATTGTTTTCCACATTCCTTGCATAAAAAAATTATGTCTGAGATCTGTGCCTTCTTGCGCAGTGAACAATAAGATCAAGGTCCCTCACGATGCAGAGGAGCTAGTGGGCAAAGCGGTGGAGCACCTATTTGAGAAGGAGGATGGAGAAAAGAATGAATGGAGGGGAATGGTGCTCTCTCGAGCTCCCATCATGACCAACTGGTACTACATCACCTATGAGAAGGACCCTGTGCTCTACATGTACCAGCTCTGGGACGACTACAAGGATGGAGACCTGCGTATTTTACCTGAAGCAGGTAAACCACCACCTGCTACCGTATGCCGGAAACTTCTAGAGGAACGGTTTTGAGTAGGGCTGTGCGATATCACATCGTGATTATATTACGCATGTGCAGAAATCACCAAAGCTTTACATAACGGGTACAAAACTTTGTCCGGACGCCGACTTTTCAGTGCCATCCTGGCATTTACTTACGTTCACAGTCGGGCAAGCAGATTAGTATCCTTGTGCTTATTAAATTTGGTTAGCGGGAGCATGCTGCATGCTACTATGTTGGTAAATTGTGGAAGCGATAAGCAGTGAAGAGGCAGCGAAGAAATGGACAGCCTAGCAAAGACACAACGTCTTTTAAAAAAGGAGATATATTGGATAAACAAGGCAAAAAGATGTTGGTGGTGTGACAGTACAAAAAGGCATTTTAAAGTCTGACATTAAATATAAGGATATGCAGTATTTCTACAGATTACTAACTTTTGGCCATTGTTATGAATATTAATAATTTAATATTAACAATGAATATCAATCATTAATGTTTTAGACACACTACTAACCTGCTTATCAAATTGTGGGTGTAAGTAAACGTGTGTTGTACCTAAAACCTGGTGTCTGGACAAATTTTTACGCCTGTTACCTAGAGTCCTGGTGATTATTGCATATGTGCACTACATGTACGCTATATTGCCAAAAGTACTGGGACACCTGCCTTTACACACACGTGACCTTTAATGACGTCACATTATTAATACATAGGCTTTAACATGGAGTTGGCTCACCCTTTGCAGCTATAACAGCTTCAGCTCTTCAGAGAAGGCTGTCCACAAGCTTTAGGAGTGTTTATGGGAATTTTTGACCATTCT
>JAODLD010000049.1:13318138-13333390 GCA_026781065.1 Mormyrops boulengeri
CTAAGGGGCCAAGCCCAACCCCTGAAAAACAACCCCACACCATAATCCCCCCTCCACCAAACTTTACACTTGGCACAGTGCAGTCAGGCAAGGACCATTCTCCTGGCAACCACCAAACCTAGACTCGTCCATCGGATTGCCAGACAGACAAGCGTGATTCTTCACTCCAGAGAACATGCCTCCACCGCTCTAGAGTGCAGTGGTGGCGTGCGTTACACCACTGCATCTGACGCTTTGCATTGCACTTTGTGATGTAAGGCTTGGATGCAGCTGCTTGGCCATGGAAACCCATTCCATGAAGTTCTCTATGCATTGTTCTTGAGCTAGTCTGAAGGCCACACGAAGTTTGGATATCTGTAGCTATTGACTCTGCAGACAGTTGGCAACTTCTGCACACTGTGCACCTCAGCATGCGTTGTCCCCACTCTGTGATTTTACGTGGCCTACCACTTTGTGGCTGAGTAGCTGTTGTTCCCAATTGCTACCACTTTGTTATAATGCCACTAACAGTTGACCGTGGATCATTTAGTAATTTAGAAAATTTCACGAATGGATATATTGCACAGGCGGTATCCTATCACAGTACCACGTTTGAATTCACTGAGCTCCTGAAAGCGACCCATTCTTCCGCAAATGTTTGTAGAAGCAGTCTGCATGTCTAGGTGCTTGATTTTAATTCAATGATTTGTTGGGGTTTCCCAATACTTTTGGCAATATAGTGTATTGCAATTATTTTTAAGTTTTGAGAATGCAAGGACAATAAAAAAATAGAATATTTATTGTATTATAATTTTTGCTCTATTGGAAAACACTTTGTTTCTTAGAGAACAAGCACCTACTCCCAGCTGACAGGAAGCCAGGGGAAGAGATAGAGAGCCTCGTGGGTAAGCAGGTGGAGTACGTTACTGACAAGGGCGTGAAGAGAACCGGCTTAGTCATCTACCAGGTTCCTGCCAAGCCGTCTGTCTACTACATCAAATACGACGATGACTTTCATATCCATGTCTATGACCTGGTCAAGACGACCTAAAAGGACCCAGCCTCTTGTCCTTTTTGCTTGCTGATCATTGCTGGCCATTTTAATGTCCCATTGCATTCTGGGAAAGAGACGGTGGTATACTAGGCTATTGTTAAACCCACAATTGTCCAGATGAATCAGTTTATAAAGGGTCTTTTTGTCCACAGCATTCACTTTGGGTGTTGTTCTATAGACAACCACAGAGGGTTGAGGGTGCTTCCTTACAGTTATGGAAGGGTTTTCCAAATGAACAAAGCCCAACAGCAACGAAGGCACATAGATAGCTGCGAGTTTGCTAGATTATCTGACATGGAGCATCCTGTATGAAATACCTTAGGCCGTACAGGTCATAAGCAAACTATATTTATTTTCTAAATATTTTTCATTCTGTCATACATTCTTATTTCAAGAGGGTAGCTTTGCAAGTTATTTGACATTTTTTAAAATGACTTTCTGAGCGGAGAATAACATATCATTTCGGGAGTTTTAAACTTACAGTTTTAATAATGTGAAGGAACAGAATGCCCTGTTTAAGGCAGCAGTATCTGTACTTTAAAATTAATGTGTTAATACAATCAGTACTTTGATGATTCAGAGTCAGTGCACTATAATGTGAGATTTTTAGCTTTTAAGAATGGTTGTCACATAAAGCATCATTTGAATGAAGATTTAGGTAAATGAGAAAGATCATCGATATAAATTCTGAACAAACAAACTACAAAGTAGATTTGGGGGAGCCGAGGATAGGGTCAGAACTAACCAATATGATCGCCCAGTTTAATCACAGATTTTTGTGGTAATTTGAAAAATGCCAGAAATCGATATTTTGTTTTTATGCAGTTCTGCATTTGTTGTTATTTTGATTTCTAATTTAAAAATGTATATTTAGATGGTATAATGTCACCTTGAATGTATTGTGTAGATTGACGCTATTCCATGACTTTGATAATGCATATTTTTTGAACGTGCTGTGAGACAGCCATACCTTTCTGCACAGAGCCACCCATAAAAAGTACTGAAAGGAATCAGAATACAGTGAACACAGAATTTAATAAGTTCACGATTTGCATTTTAAATTGTGATTCACATGTATTCAAGTTATATTTTAATAGGTACTGACCTAGAAATAAGACCCTAGAGTGGCTATAAAAAGTTTTTAAAGCAAGTTGCTTATAAACCTGAAACAGATATTGAAATGAGCTATAATAGATGACCAGTGGGGGAGAGTGCAGTCGTTGACCTTGGTGATGGTCACAGTTATCTAGTAAGAGTGAGTGATGAAGTGTTAGGCGGTTCGGCCTTAACATCTACTGCATTGTGATAAATACTGTCTGTCCCAACACCAGCTCTACAAGGAGTCCAGCAGGCTGGGCTTGAGCTTCCAATCAGAAGGAGCCCTTGGTGATCATGTGACCACGTCATCTCCTTATTTGGTGCACCGTCAGAGTTCTATCTGCTCAATGTAGCCACTGCCCCATTGACAGATCCAATCTGCAGGGAGCTGAGTATACGTAGCGTTTTCACAGCGGTGGCTCCTGGCTGTCTTAGCCAGTTTCTGCTCTGGTATCCATCTCGTCATCATGTAAATGCATAAACTCTTCATTTGTGCATAGCACATAAAGTGTCCATTTTGTAAATCACACAAAGCAGGCTAAATACAGCACACGTTCCTTGTACATACACATTTATCAAAAATGGGCATAATATCACTTGTGATATTAAACCATACAGCTATATATATATTTAATTTATGCATTATATGAATTGTATGTATCCATCCAAATGTAAAAAGTCCCATTTTGGGCAATTAGCATGAATTCAGCTCTGACCACGGTACCGACAGGCATTTTCGCCTGGTTTTACTCACCGCTAATGAATTAGGATAATGCACTCTGCTAACATTCGGTCATATTATCCCATGGGTAGTTCGTATACTTGTCAGTAGGGAAAATAAGCAGCACACTGTCACCTTACTTCATTAACTTGTGTAAAGAAAAAAAGTTTTGCATGATAATTTACATTCTTGCATTATTCCCATTGTGAATACCAAACTGTCCATTAAATGATGCAATTAGGTCCTCGGTGTTTAGTTGTAATCTGTTCCTGTGCTTTTGATTTAATGTATTTGTAAATACCCCCTAGAAATACCCTTCAAATGACTTGCTCAAGTTCTTGTTCAATCGGGCTGATTTAATCCATAACGGTGCCCCTTTTCCCTCCTTTATGTGCGAGGAAACAGACATGTTGATAACTGTTACTGTCATTTGAATAAATCTTTTGTTACAAAATGATTAACTACTGGTGTGTGGGAATGTCAGTAACAGAAAATAAGTCAAAAACATGACAACATACAAGAACCAGACAATATATTCAAAACATTAACCGATTCCTAAGGCATGTCGCAGCACTGTCTGTTACAATTTATTTCAAGCAGAGTATATTTAATAAACATAATTACAGTATCTTGCCTGATATAATCATTTCTTCAGAAAATTTTACCTATGTAATTTTACTAAAAACGGAAAAAAAAACATTTTTTGTACATATCTATGTACATTCTTGTAAATGAATATTAAACTTGCGTTCAGTGTTTCGCTGCTGTTGTTTCCAAAACAGTTGAAAATTTCATTAAACAAAACAATGGGATGCTGTTAGAAAATATAAGCTGTCCATAGAGGCTAAGCTGTAATGGGACTCTAGAATGTGTTGCAAGGACATTTTGGCTGCTGGTTTGCATTATTGCTATCGACATTAACGACACTGTTGTGTACGTCACCGTTGCTGTTTAGCAGTTTTGAAAGACTAGAACGTTTATCCCAGAAATGCTGCAGAGTAGCATTAGCTCCGTAGCTAAAAGCCTGCATTTACAGGTCTGGTAAAACGGCGCGGTTTCTTCTATCCGTTCAACAAAGCAGCACAAAGTCAACGCTATTTGGAGGTATATTTGTTTGTAAATTGTCCATCTCTGTTATTTGCACAATAATATTCTTAATCCTGGATTGCAGGGCTTCTGAAATCTATGATTTTATATGAGCGTGGAAGTAAGATCACCCTTCAGACACTGATGGCTACGTTTGTACCAGCGCTTAGGACCGAGAAACCTCATGGCCAAGACCAATTAAGAACAAATCGTGTTTTCTGGTATTTATTGGTATCTAATCCTTGCTTGTGCTACTTCCTTTGTGACGTGTGGTTCTGTGCACTCTCTAAGCTTGCTGGAAGGCTGTGCGCTTAAACCTTCCCACGCTATACTTGTTATTGCTGCTGTTAACCAAAGCTTTGCTAAGTAGTGTTGAATTCATCATCCCGTTTGTGTAATGATTCTATGGTTAATAAAGAGATATTTTTTGCACTTTTGATGTCATTGAATATATTTATACTCACTAGTCATTTTATTAGGAACACCATTAATACTAGGATGGCCTGCCCTGGCTTTCAGAACAGCTTGTACTCTTGGTGTGGACTCAACAAGGTACTAGAAACATTGTTTCAACATTCTGGCTCATGTTGACACGACTGCGTCATATAATTACTGTGACTCTCCTGTTCCTTCACATCCCAAATGTGTTCTGTTGGATTGAGCTCTGGATATGGGGGCGGCCATTTAATTACCCTGAACCCGTTAGCACATTCCTAGAACCAGTTTGACTTGTGCTTTGTGACATGGATGCATTCGCTTATTTCAAGTTTTATTTGTACATTGGTGTAATGAAATGCTTTTCCCACCTGTACCGTGCTCAAAAAGAATAGAGCTAATATGAAGAATATAAAATGAATCAGATTAAAATAACAAAGATAAATGAAAATTAAAAAGAAGACAAAATATAAAAACAATAATATAAATATGCAGTCTAAGTCAGAAAGTAGTAAAATGAGGAATGCCTGAAACAGTGTGGCGACAGTATAAAGTGTGTTTCATGTTACCTCTAACGCAGGACTATTGAAATCACGGTCCTCCAGGGCAGAGTCCTGCTGATTTTCCAGCCTTCCTTTACCTCTGAGTCAGGTGTGAAGCCTCTGGCCAATCAGAATCAGTAATTATTAAACTAACTACCTGGGAGAACTAAAAAACACGGCCTGGATTTGCAATCGAGAGGCATATTTAAGGAGCCCTGCTCTAAAGAGTCTTCATTTAGTAAGTGGACATCCTGCTGGAAGAATCTTAATCTTCTCTTGGTATTGGCCTTCATGTTGCATTAGCACCTGACAGCAGCAGGTGCTTTGTCTCTACATCGCCTCCTGTAGGAGGGCTATTAATCTGCTCATTCATTTTTGGATATTGCTGTTCCCCTGTATTGGCTGCCTGCCTAAGGGTCTGAGTGCTCCAGGCCTGAGGACTGCAATGTAGCCTTCTGGGACCTTAAGGATGCACTTACCTCCGCCCCTGTTCTTCCATTCCCTGACCCTGCAGCCCCATATCTATTGGATACTGATGCCAGCAGCACTGGGATTGGAAGTCCTCTCCCAAGGGGAAGAGGAGCAAGTGATCGCGTACTTCAAAGTCCACTTCAGGGTGGCCAGAGGAGTATGCAACGCTGGGATAGAATGTGGCCGCCACAGTGGCCAGGCTGGCGGCTCGTGGGAGTTTTACTTGCACAAAAATGTTCTGAGGGCAGAAGGAAAAATGATTGGTTGAGAGACAAACAATACATACAACTGGGAGGGATAGAATAAATATATGTGCACATGGTACAGAAAGACAATAAGTGCAAAAAGGCAAAAGGATGAACAATGTTGGCAATGTATGTAACTGCGGTACGTACACCTGCAATATATTAGAAGGCATCATTAAACCAAACATAAATGAAATGTTCTGAGACACACAGGTGAATCTAGTAGACTACAGACAGTAGGTTTCCAGCTGGCTGGTTTCAGAGCCACTGGAGGCGTTGAAAGGCCAAAGAGGAAGCTATACAGTGGAGCATGTGTGGGCCTCGGATTTTCACCTGGGGGAGATACGTCTGTGGGGAGTCATGCTTCTCATCATCTTAGGCTCTCCTTCTCTCCAAATCTTTACCTTAGTTATTATACTGTATACTAGAGCTGTATCAATAATGCGATTAAGCTTTATATCGCAATTCGTGTAGTGAACTTTTCGAAGACATTACAAAAAATGCAACAGTTCTTTCAAGCTAGTGGCGTTTCACCCATAACTACTACTCCACATGGTTTGTCTTGTTTTCTTTCGCATCAAGGCCGAAATGTATACAGATCGGTATGTTTCTCCCTACTTGAAGCTGGCTGTGACACATCTGTAAAGCCGCAAGAGTTCACACACAACTGCATGCTTTCTGCTGGACACAGACACGGGATTACGCGCTGCAAACCGGTTAGATCAGCACGGTCCAATCATGCGGAACTACAGTGTAAAGTTACTACTTCTCATTGGATCAGTGTCTAATCTGGCGCTTCCTGTCTTGTTTCTATTGGTTGACAAAAGTGTCAGTACATTATCTCATAGTTGGTGGCATTCCGAGTGGTTCTTATAGTAGACAATACTGAAGTGCACGGACTCTTTCGTAATACCGGCGTCAGTCAATAATATTTGTGTCATCTAAGAGAAATGTGTATTTTTCATTCCTTTGGCTCTGCCGCGATGTTTCTTGCGAAGCTAAGTGCAGTGATTGTTATAATAACAGCGTTCTTTTGGAGGGACACATTTGATCCAGGTGAGTTATTTCTTTATTTTTTCTTTGTAATTATTATTAACAGTACAATATTTAACACGCAACAATATAGAACAATAAATAACGTTGACATTATTTTCATGGATCACGAAAGGAGAGGCGCGTTATGATAAGAATAAACCTATATTAAAATGGAAACTATGTGGATTTTGTTACATTGCCTTTCAACGGCATTCACGTGTACAATTTTAAACGAGTATTTGCTGTAACTAGGACATAAGCTATACATTTCCTAAAAAAAAAGTTCTACATATGTGGAGTTTGCATGTTCTTCCAGATTTTCCGGTCCCCCTCCCCCTACCCCCCCTTCCAAGAACATCCAATTCGCCTTAGCACACAGCGACGTACAAGACAGTCAGACAGTATATTACATGCATACATGCCAAGTAAGCTTTATGCAGCTACGGTAAGCTGCCAATAGATGCCTAGTCGTAAGTGTGAGTAGTATTAGAGCAAGAGCGACTGTACTGTACGTAGTACTGTAGTTCGTTAGCTCATTCCACCTTCGGAGGACCCCACACTAGAACTTTTTAGAGTGAGACCTTCCACATGGTGGAAGGGTCTCCAGACAGCGCTGAATATCTAACCGAATAGGGTGAGATGGGATGTAGGCCTTGATGAGCTTCTTGATGGAGATGAGTGCGGTCCCATTAATGACAAGGGCTTGAACTTGATATGGGGCCCAATAGGGAGCCATAATAATGTAGAGAGCGAAGAATGGGGGTCTTGTGAGAGCATTTCAGCTAATGAGACAGAGGAAGTTGCAGCATACATTGGCCAGGCACTGTCTAGAAAAGGCTTTCTGTTGGAGCCCAAACAAACACGAGACTTGCAATGGAAGCCACCCTGGGGCCAGTATTCACTTAAAAGGCGTAGAATAGCTGAGAGTAGAGTTTATAAAAGGCGATAAGAAGTCAGGATACGTGCTTGGACTTTGTCAATGTAAGATGGTTCCAGCTTGACTTTGTGGTCTGTAATGGACGCAGGGCATGGTGCAGGCGGGAAAGGTGACGATCCACTTATGGCTCCAGACAAAGGGGCACAAAATAAAGGGGAGTGCAATGGATCAAAAGGCAAAAGGGGAAAACAAGAACTAACTTAAAGACACCGTAGAATAATACAAGAAGGGAGCAGGACACAGCAATTGGACAGAGCAACGCAGAGTAACACAGAGTAACCTTCACAGATTAACATACCATCACTCACTGGAGAATTGAGCAGGAGCAGGTACTTAAATACACATAAGGCTAACAAGACAATGCAGGACGTGTGAGAACAATACACGAATAACCAATCAGTGAAAGCACAGGACAATGAGCTAATTAGCAGAACTAGAAGGCTTTAGACATCAAAACTAGGATAGAAACCACACACTAGTGCTACAATGCAAATCAAATCAATGCGGAACAAAATGGAACAAAACAAAAATAAGAACAGAACACAAGAAAGGGCAAACCGATGTCTGAGAAAGAAATAGGAAGTAATACACACTGGGGAAACAGAAACACCAATAAATACAAAATAATAGATAAGGCTGGCATCTGGTCAACCTTGAACCCCTGACCACAGGGTTAACAGTCCAAGCCACACGCTCAACCCACTGAACGATGCAGTGCTCTGGGGAATAGGCAAAATACATTAGGGACTAGCACAATGACAGAGGAGAGAACAGGATGTCTAGCAACACGTGCTGGCCAAGTGGGGAAGAGACATGAAGGGCTGGGATGGATGTGCGCTGACCCTGACAGTGGTCTAATGTTTGTCTCAGTTTTTTGGTTTAAAATTAGTAGCCCCGTATGCAGCATAAACCCAACACTGTCAATGCCTGAGAGAAAATGCTACGGCAGTATGTTGTGTGCAGGATTCTCATCATTGTTAGAAGTGAAGGAAATGGCCGTGGGCCGGAGGAAAGGGAATCGCTGCAGCACAGCGCGTTTTGGCCCTTTAAAAACGTAAACCCTGGCGACCTGTGATATGATTGGAAACGATGGTCCACAAAGCACTGCTGATAACATTGTGTTCCATCCAGTGTGCCAGGATTGTAGGCACCAACCCCAGCCGACTTATTTCTTATTACTGGTCCAGTTAGTTCTGTACACTGTTGAAACTGTACAACTGTATTATACTTCTACTATTTTCAGTTGTACACATTTACAGAGGATGCTGATATTTGTGCCTAGCAGTTTAATTTCTGTATGAGACAATTGATAAATAATTGAACTGAATGGAACAATGAGATAAAGGGCCTATCATTTTTCTCTTACTTTTGCTCTTCAAGTCTCTATCCTTATTATCTGCAGTTACAGACCTTTGTGATCATCTCTGTGCTGGGTTTCCTGTGGTCTTGGTGCTGTAGGCCTTGCAGTCTAGGTTAAATATTGAGCTAATTTTATGGTCTGCCTTTAAACGATTAGATGGTGTATAAATGTCCAGCTTTGAAAAACAGGCCAAGCTTGGAACCCAGCTCTTGAGATATGTTTTGATTTTCGGTAAAGTTATGGGACTCGTCTTGGGCATTCGCTTCCATAGATGGGGGAGGTCTCCAATCAGGGATGAAATGTACAAGCATTAATTTTTACCACTATAAAAGAAGCTTATTTCCTGGAAATTATTAATCTTGGGCCTAAAGTGTGATAGCATGAGTCTCCAACTCCAGTCCTGCAGAGCCCCAGTCCTGCACAGCTTAGTTCTCTCCCTGATCCACCACACCTGATTCAGCTCAAGAAATGGGTGGTAATTATCAGAGAAGTCGAATCAGGTGTGTTGAATGAGGGGGAACCCAAAATTGTGCAGCTCTGGGGCAGACCAGGACTGTGTTTCAGGACTGGGTTTCATTTCGGGTTCCAGTCTTTGTGGGTGAATCAGTGGTTAGAAAATGAATCAGTGGGTAGAGTAATGAGCATTCATAACATGGGTTTATATGCTGTGATTTACAGCCACTTTGAGTAGTGGGGCAGACAACATTTGAAGCATCAGATACCATTATAATTATGGTTACTAAACATGTTATTTGCACAGGGTTTTCAGAAACAAATGCAGAATGATGCTTACAGTTGTATTAGAGCTAAGATGTTATTGTAAAACTCAGCTTGGTCCTCTTAAATTGGATTGACAGGTGTTGTTCTTGACAGAGTCCCTTAGGGGGGCCCGGGTGCTGGTGACAGGTTCTAGTACAGGCCTTGGGGAGCAGATAGCCTACCACTATGCCCGGTTTGGCGCCCAGGTCGTCGTCACGGCAAGAAGAGAGAGCGTCTTGCAGAAGGTCTGTGAGGTTTCATGGAATATGCATTCTATATATAGAATCTTCGTTCAAACTGATTGCACCGTTTAGGATCTTCTAAATGGACTCCCTCTTTTGATGCAGGTTACACAGAAGTGTCTGGAGCTGGGAGCTCAGAGAGCGCTGTATGTGTCAGGTGACATGGCAGACGCTTCAGACCCTGGCAGAGTGCTCAGATTTGCTCTCGACAAGCTAGGCAAGTGATTGGCCTGTGTTGTGTTGCAGCTGGATTTATGCTTGACGTCTGCTCTAAATAAAACGCAACCAAACCGGTTCGCTTTGTTCTCACAGGGGGCCTTGATTACCTCGTGCTGAACCACATTGGGCCCTCGCCGTTCGCTGTGTGGGATGGCGACGTAGAGCATGCCAGATGGCTTATGCAGGTAACTTCAGAGTTGATCTACATGTTTCTCCAGCTCTGTGTGCAGAGTTTGCACGTTTGCCCCGTGTCTGTGTTTTCTTTGGGCATTTCGCTACGAGGTTTAGCTGAATCGCTGCCTCAAACTGCCCATAGCTTATGGAAGCATGCGTGCCTTGAGATGGACAGATATTGAGTCTCCTGCCTCGGGATTCCCTAGAAAGGGTCCAGGCTCAACACAATGCTGTACTGGAATAGTGACCAGGGGCACCGTAAAGTCAGGAAAATTCCAAGGGCCCCTGACTGATAGGGGCCCTAAAAATTAAGGGCTCAAAATGCTACGTTTTCATGGGGCCCAAAATCTGTAGTAGCAGGTCTATTAGTAACGATGGAAAATCGATATATGTATGGTGTGATTTTTAAAGGGTCTTTATTGTTGTATAATTCATTCTTTGGTTTGGAAGGTGAACTTTCTCAGCTATATAGAGATGGCCGCTAAGGCGATGCCTTACTTAGAGGAGAGTGGAGGATCCATCATTGTTGTGTCTTCATTATTAGGTGAGAACCCATCCTGAGGCACCAGGACCCTCTGCCTATCATCTTAGTTCGCCGCCTTGCTCAGATCTTCATGCATGTCCTCGCTATACATCATCACCAACACATACTCTGCTCCCCTAGGGAAGATGACTACTCCTTTCTCTGCGCCTTACTGTGCCACCAAGTCTGCACTGAACGGCTTCTTCGGCACGCTGCAGCACGAGCTGTCCATGCAGAACAGTAATGTGTCCGTGACTATCAGCATCCTGGCTCTGATTGACACAGAGTCTGCCATGGAGAAGATCAGGTGACGGCCATGGAGCAGTGCTTCATCTCCGGGCTCACAGCCAGTGTGTTCTGGGTTCAGCTTGGGCTTGATGAAGGTAACATGGCATTGTGGTATTGGGTCATTCTTATTTTAATGTCTCTTCTAGAGGACACAGCTACGCGGTGCCTTACCCTGCCACTGAAGCCGCCCTACATGTCATCAAGGCTGGACAGGCACGTCAGCAGGAGTCCTTCTACCCATTTTACACCTACTGTCTCTGCCTCATCCGAGATTGGTTCCCTTACTTACGTGATCTTGTCATCCGGGGGTCCTTCTTCTAGAAGCTGGGGGATGAGGGTGCTTGAACCAGAGCGTGTATTTGTATGACTGGATGTGGAATAGCTGTCATTGAGGTTCATGAAGACTGTGCTGGAACAAGGTAGAAAAAGAAGAGAGAGTCCCCCCCTCCGGCTGATACCAGGGAAAGTGATTACAAATTGTGCTGCATGAAATTCATAGACAAATGTTGGGGGGGGGGTGGATCTAGAAACATCTGTGTTTCTGTGTAATTGGTATATTATAGTAGACTGTTAGACATGTTTTTCTAATTTAAAAAACTGAAAGTGAAAGAGAATGAGTGACAATCTGCTTCTTGACTGTTGGTGTCCTAGCATTTTGGAAAAAATGTGATACTTTACACTGAATTATAATACAGTTTTTGTTTATGTGGAACCCAAAGCTGGTAGTGTGGTTTTCTAAAACATTAGTAGGATTTTTAAATATGGCTCAAAATCCATATTAGGGGATTCAAAAACTAAGTAACTAACTAGCTAGTAAGGTCAGACAGTTGTAGCTGGTTAGTTGAACAGGCTACCTCAGCATCTCCAAGATAAAAAATGTGTTAATTTAATATTTGGTGTAGTGACTGTTTGTGGGAAACAAGGGGCCCCCACACCTCAGGGGCCCCATGCAAGTAGGTGGTTTGAATGGTGGCAAGCAGAGCTGCTGGCTTTGAGCTGATATTGAGATATTACATAGTATAGTTTCACCACAAGATGGCGTTATTAAACTGGGTAGACAAAGTAACCGCTGGCTTATTGGAAGCACTGTTGCCTCACACCTCAGTGGCTGGGGTTTGAATCGTGTGTGTGTGTGTGATAAAAACCTGTTATTTTGACATTGTGGGGACCATTTTTCAGGTCCCCACAAAGATTTGTGAATACAATCAAAAACTAAAAATGCCAAAAGTCTCGTATTTTGTTTGGTTGCTTATGGTTAAGGTTAGGGCTGGGTAGGGGGTCGTCATGTTGGGATTAGAGTTTTCGCATATTCTCCACAGAGGGGCAGTTTTTCCTTTCCAAAGACCAAGTAAACCCTTGGTGTCTGTATCTCACTAAGGGTGTGGGCTGGGAATTATTCGTTTTCTTTCGATGCTATATTTCCCCCTTATGAATTGATTTGCTGGTTTGTAACCGCTTGTGTGACAGAATCATGCAGAAGAGTTGAACAAAGGGATAATTTACAGAACTGTCTTAGAAGAGCTTCAATTATTTCCGACCGTCATCTTGTATCTGCTGGTTTTGTGGTGCCGCAAAGCATCCCTCGACGTCTTTTCTGAGTTGGGAAGGACGTTATATAGTCATACTATACTATGGTAACACCCACTGGTTTTGACTAAAAATGCTTCCTACATTTTACCAGTACATCTGGTTTATTGTCATTGTTATGCACTGGAGAGACTACTCTGTCTATGGATCAACTAAACTAATTCCTAACTAATTCCCCCTTTTAAAAAGCCAACTGGCCAACTGCAAAGTTCCATTTGATGTCACATCCATAACACTGATAAAATGCTACCAAGTAAATTTATATATTAATATTCAGGATTTAAGGATATTCATCCCAAGAGGAAAGAGATACAAATTGACTCATTGGTATTTACTGTTTCCATGCTCTGAGGCCTTCAGTTCGCCAGTATGAGTCTAAAAGTCACATCCATAAGGACAGAATTGCCAATTTGTTAAGTGAGGTAGGACTCTGGTGAAAAAATGGTAAGATTTGAAATATACGTGTTTACCATGAGTTTTCTTAAAGGTACAGTACAAAGAAAGCTAATTTAGGGTTGAACAGAATCAGAATTCACTTTATTGGCCATGTACTAGGAATTTGTTTTGGCAGTATTGGTGCTTGCATTCACAGACGACATATAACATAAATGAACAAAAATAGAATGAGCAGAAATGAAATAGTAGAATAAAACAGTGCAGGCAGTGCAAAGCTGTACAATATACTTGAACAATGCAGTGCCCAGGTGTAGTAAAACTGCAGAAAATCTTGTGAAGACGTGTCCGTGGGATTGGTGAGTCAGGGGGAGGCACACACGGCCTTCTCCGTTGTCCTTGATTAACAGAGTGTGTGGCCTGCACACCACGCCAGCCACACGGAGCTGCTGACAGCTATGGTGTTTGGCTTAATACCAAAGGCCTGTGAGGAATTGCAGCCCCCCCCCCCACCGTGCACCCCATCCCTTATTCTGTGTCCAACGCGCTGCTTTTACAGCTCAACCCACATTCAAAGGGTGACGTTAAGAGGGTGCTGATTTCTGGGGGGCAGAGGTGAAACCATGGGCTTCAGCAGGTCTGCTGGGTGCCATTCCCCAGGGGATGGGCTCCTGTAACCACGGTGACAGCCAGTAACAACATGCTCAGCTTAGCATAACCTACAGCAAGAGTATTAGCATTTTATTTCATATCAAGCTTTTCAAGGGTACAACTGGTGCAACAGAGGCGGTCCACAGGTTACGAATGAGATCTATTCCCTATGTCTGTCTTTAAGTCGAATTTGTGGGTAAGTACAAAAAATAATAATACAGTACAAAACAATAATAATAATCATTATTATAATAATACAGTAATAATAAAAGTAGCCACATACAGTACTGTACCTTATTACTTCACTGTGCGTTATTACATTCCATCGTATTTAACTAGAATTTTTAATATAATATGCTTTATGGCAGTCCATGTGTAAGTACGAGTTTTCCATATGCCAGATGTTCTTAACCTGGAGCTGCCTGTATCAGATGACTGTTGTTTTGGTCTGGAAGGCTCATTCCACCTATATTCTGCTATTTAAAGTCATCTGTTCTCTCTTTGTGAGAAATCACCCATGGAAATGGAGCCAACATCTCTATCATCTCACTGCACACCTCGCTCACTGTACTGTCATTGTTCCTTTTCATCCTCCAATGACCTGCAGTGATTGACAGGCTTTTGGGAGAAAGGGAGGCTGATTGAGACAAGCATTTGTACCCTGATTGCTTCTGTGTGAGTGTAGTCTCTGCACGTGACACACACAGGCCATCGCAAGCATGCTTTTTGTGTGTGTTCACATGATGAATTATCACGTGCCACACAAACTCAGACACGCATGTATAAACACATGGCGCGAGCCTTTACATACACGTGTACAGCCCTATCCTGCACATAGCACATGTGTAGGCAACAAGCCGCTCATAAAGAGAAGCATTACCTTTTCTGTGATGTGGAAACCAATAACTATTGCTTCTAATGTAAACACTGAAATGTTAATTTATTTGTATATTGATAAAGAAGGGGGTGAGGTCAGTAATGGAGCAGAATCCTGAGTGGAGATGGGAAGAAGGCAAGGTGGGAAACACAGTTTCAGAGACCAGTTTGTTCTTGAGGTGCCTGGTACTGGCCAACATCACACTGTGGGATCCATATGCATGCTGGAAGAAGATGATCCCTGTTTCACTCTCCATGGGGAGAAGGCTTTCAGATTGTGGACAGATGATTGAAATTAATAAAATGCACGTTTGTATCAAAGCTTTTATGACTTAATGTGTTTTTTCCCAGTACACAGAAGGGTCAAATGAGGTATTGGGCAATATGTGCTCTGTAAGGAAACAAGTCTCCATGTTTTATTAGCAGAAAAGTTTTTTTTCAGCTACTGTTAATAAATATCCTATGTTAAAAGATCTTGAGATGGTGTGTAGTCAGAATAGTCTATTCTTTTGGCTGAAATCCACATTTTCCGGAAGTTTGTTCTTCTAGCATGTGAAGTTGCATATGGGTGCTCAAT
>JAODLD010000049.1:13364738-13375868 GCA_026781065.1 Mormyrops boulengeri
CCGTGGATGAGATGAGGAAGAAATGGATCTGGAATCGGATGCGATCGTGGATGAGATGAGGAGGAAATGGATCTGGAATCGGATGCGATCGTGGATGAGATGATGAAGAAATGGACCTGGAATCGGATGCGATCGTGGATGAGATGAGGAGGAAATGGATCTGAATCGGATGGGATCGTGGATGAGATGAGGAGGAAATGGATCTGGAATTGGATGGGATCGTGGATGAGATGAGGAGGAAATGCATATGGAATCGGATGTAATCGTGGATGAGATGAGGAGGAAATGGATCTGGAATTGGATCCAATTGTGGATGACATGAGGAGGAAAGGGATCTGGATTCGGATGCGATCGTGGATGACATGAGGAGGAAATGGATCTGGAATTGAATGTGATTGTGGATTAGATGAGGAGGAAATGGATCTGGATTCGGATACGATTGTGGATGAGATGAGAAGGAAATGGATCTGGATTCGGATACGATTGTGGATGAGATGAGGAGGAAATGGATCTGAAATCGGATGCGATCATGGATGAGATGAGGAAGAAATGGATCTGGAATTGGATGCGATTGTGGATGAGATGAGGCGAAAATGGATCTGGATTCGGATACGATTGTGGATGAGATGAGGAGGAAATGGATCTGGGAATGTTGCTCTAATGAATGGAGTGTGGTTGATTTTAGGCAAACAACCTGAACATACCCACATCAACCGATAATCAACATAGACTGCACCAATAAAACACCTTAAAATACTCTCCTATTATAATTTAAAATCTTTTTTTAGTTTTTTTTCCTTTTTGTTTAACTTTTCGAAAACCTCCATAGGCTGGGTGAAGGAAATCAATGCTATTTCTTCCATTGCCCTGAAGCTAATATTTTGTCTTATTCTTGTTCGTTATACAGTATTATTAGTAGTAGTTTGTGGTATTTAGCATAATTAATGTGAATTATATACATTATGGTTTAGAACAATAAAAACTTTTGGTCCTTGGTCCCTAAGGGGGGGAAAGATTTTCAGTCCCACGGTTGCTAAGGAAACTGCCGTGACCTCAGAAAATCATAGTTCTGCACTTGCTGAACAAGAGGGAGAGAGCAAGAGCGAGAGAGAGACAGGAAGTCTGTCAGTAGGACAGGAAGATCTCTCCTACTGAGTTTTCTTGATCTTCAAGTTTTAACCCTCATTTGTTCTGTAGACTAAAGGCCCAAAACACCCTTTACTTTATACATGTGAAGTGTGTATGTACGTGTGTGTGTTTGTAAGTGTGTGCAGAAAAGTCTTTGTTGTAGTTGCTGTATTTCTTGTTTTTTCACTCCTGGCCAAAAGTTTGCTTCTTTTCCGTGTCTGCGCGTCATCCCAGGCTGTTATTGATGCTGTTTTCCAGAAGGGAAACGTATCCCAGCCTCCCGTGCTGCAGTTTGTCCTTGAAAAGTAAACACTGATATGTCTCCGACATCCCTTATGCAGGTTATGTTTGTTTTTATGTTTAATATTTTGTTTTTAGAAAAAAAAAGTTGAACTCCTTCGAGATTTCTTCTTGACTGCATTCTTCTTAACACCTGCAACATATTACACAGTTTGTGCAATGCTTCGGACTACTGAAAGGGTTAAATTTATGGAGAAACAGACACAAGGATATAGCACACAGCACCAATTAATAACAATCACACCAGATTTTCACAGCTCAGTGCTACAGTCACCTCAGATTCTCCCAGATATTGCATATTATTAAACATGTATTGAATGAAATTGTAAAAACAAATCAACATACTGCCTGTGTGTTGAGTTACAGAAGTAGTAATAAATGCTTTTGCAACCAGTTTGCTGATCTCTAGAGGAGCAGCTTAAATGTTCAGCCAGCTAACAGGCAACATTCCCAGAATTTTACTTGAAGGTCCTCTAAAAGTTGACAGAGAATGTTGTATAATAATGTTGTAACATTAATGTAACGTTATTTCCACGTTTTACATTTTAAATGAAGGTTCTGTCAGTGTCAGCAAGATAACATTATCACCTGAACATCCTGTAAAAAAATATTTATTTTTTTTTATAATAAAATAATATTTTACGAAAGTGCTACATGTGCATATTCCAAATGCACCATCCATCCTCAAACCCATGATCTTTGAGGCGTTAACTGCTGCTTTATTTGTTTCTACATTATTATTCTTAGTTGTCGCAGTAGTTACAGTAGTGGGATAACATTATGGGAACATCAGGAAAACTGGACACTTTGAATGTTTCCATACCTTAATCGTAATGTTCGGTACATGTTCCTAGAATGAAGAATTGTTAGAGGGGCACATCTGGGAAACAGACAGCATGACTAGCAGGAAAATGCCCAGAGACTGATGACTGGCGATCACTTGTGACTCACCTGTGCTGTGGCAAGTCATGCGGGCAGTGTCTGGCTCCTGTCAGTAGGGACGGCTGGCATCCTTTGGCCTCTTGAGCTGCACTTTTAGCCGCTTCATGCCGATCTGGAAGCCGTTCATGGCCTGGATGGCAGCCTGGGCGCTGGCGGGGTTGTCAAAGCTGACGAAGCCTGCAGGGGGCGATGGCACAGAGTTACATTGTCCTGTTATCGGTGTTATCAAAGTCAGGAGACAGAAGGAGCGCTGTGTCCCACGTCAACTCTGAAACGACTGATCATAAATGCCCCAGCAGCATCGACACTAGCTGGGGAACACAGAACCCACATGGACAAGCTTGAGCCTGGCTTCTACAGGCCCCGGGGATAAGAGGACACTGAGCACCAGAGGTTCAAGGTCACAGCTAACACAAAAGGTCAGTGGTATAACAAAAATTCAGATGAATGTCATTCAAGATATGTCTGATGCAGTAAAAGGTTCTCTCAGACATGCAGGATGGTTCCTACTTACTGTGTTTTTTTCATAAAATTCTTTGCCTTTTTAGCAAGACTTTTGTGGCCCTTTTTGCTCTTTATGCTGTGCCACAACCATGCGGCAGCACTTACCAAAGCACTTGCTCTGGTTGGTGGCCCTGTCCATGAACACCTTGGAGGAGATGACCGTTCCAAAGGGCAGGAACGTCTGCATGAGCTCGTTGTCCCCAAACTCCTGTGGCAGGTGGTAGATGAACAGGTTACAGCCCTCAGGTCCTAAAACAGGAAACAGAGAGTCACACATTCATCTAGGATGTGATCTCGCAGCCTTTCGGGCCCCCGATTTCTCATCTGAGCCCAGTTAATTAAAGAAAAACCTGTCAGTGCCATCATACTGATAGTCGTCACAGCGGCTGCTCGTCCTCATACTCTGAGAACATTATTATAGCTACCACGTGAAAGAATTCTGTTCATGTCTGTTTTGTATTCAGTTATCTATGAAAGAATTATAAAATGAAACCATTATTTCACATGAAATTAAAATTTTATTTCACACAAAAATGAAGAATGAGATACAGTAAAATGAAGCATAGATTTTGACTGAAGGCATGAATTTAGGGTCAGTTTCATGGAGGGGCACTCGTGGGGTATGGCCCCCCCAAAATGAGCCATCGTGCCCCCTCCCAAACACCACTCACCAAAGACACTGACTTTTATTTTCTTTTATTTTAATTTTTCATAAAAATTCGTCTTACTACAGATAAATACCCGTCTCCCCCAGGGGCGTGGCTACAGATCTTCTGCTTGCCGAAAGCCCCCCACCCCAGAATCAACAACTTTTACCAACCCCACCCTTCACATGCTCCCCTCTAGATTTGTTCTGGCACCAGAAGACTGAAGGCTACAACCCCATTGCAATAAAACATGTAAAATGCTTTAGACTGTGAAACAATGCTGTATATTCAGGTATGGACATAACTGCGACGCAAGTACGCATTCACCTTTAAAAACGATACGAGCGACAATTGATTGTTTGTAAAAGCACAAATGCGTACTTATGTGCGTTTCAATACCCTGCATTTTAACCTGTATACCGCAAATTAACTAGAGTTAGCATATAAAGATTGAAATGCATTATATTTTGCTTTCATAGCAGCGCAAATGCACATAAAATAAGTACGCATTTACACTGTTACTACAATCGATTGTCGCACGTATCGTTTTTAAAAGTGAATGCGTACTTGCGTACCAGTTATGCCCATCCCTGTGTATATTCTCCATTTAAGAGAACAGCGGCATAGCCAAGAATGAACACAAACAGCGGTTTTGATTTCAAATGTCATTCAGATTTGTTGTTCAGATTTCATTCATTGATAAACTCCTTTAATAACCAAACACTCCATTGTACAGTTTTGTGGGGCCACCGCTTCACACTCACCTTCCCTTTGCTGCTGCTGCTGGATCACCTGAGCTGGTTGTGGCAGTGCTTGTCCAATAGGGGTCAGTGTAGTTGCTGGGTAAATAGCTGCCAGAAAGAGAATATATTTGCTTTAAACTAAGCTTCTTTTAGAAACGCAGCTGCAAATGACATTCACATCAATCTCATTGTGAAAACGTATTTGAGCAAGATAAAAACAAAGCTGATTGCATAATAGTCATAACTACTTTTAAAATATGTTGCAATTGAAATAGTACATGAAATACTACATTGCACTAAGATTACCCTTATAAAGGGTTTATGAATGGTTTATAATTAATTTATTAATTAGGTTGCAATGCTTTGTAATTCATTAATAGACAATTATAAACAAGTTATAACAGTTTTTTATATATATATAAGTGGCATAGGGAGCCTTATTGTAAAGTGGTACCGTATATAAATGTTTGTAATACAGTGGATGTGTCAGCTTAGGGATGCTATGCGGACAGGGTTTACCGGTGTACTGCTGCACTCCGGTGAAGGCCTGCTGGAGGGTGTCTGCAGCCGTGGGGCTCTGGCCCGAGTAGGGGGACAGGCCGTTAGTGTAGATGGCCTCCACTGCCGGGTGGCCGTTGGGCTGAGGGGGCAGGCCCGCGAAGCCATTCACGATGGGTGTGACGATGCTGGGCACAGCGGAGGTAGCGATGCTGGCTGGCGGGGAACTGAGGCCTGGGAGTGCAGATCCAGGGTGAGAGGGTGAGCCGGCCGGCACAGGGGGCAAAGACAAGCCTACAGGTAAGAGGGGTCCCACTGGGGAGTTTTGGGAACGTTTGTTATTACTCTTATTACTGGCATATAAATAGGTTTAGATAAAATATTCGGTAACACTTTCAACAAATATCTATAAGAATCTATGAACACATTCATAACACATTATAATGCATTCATAAAGCATTATAAACATCTATATTTATAACAAGGCATAACACATTATAGCCATGTTTATTATGCATTATGAATGCTTTATGAGGCTCTGATCTATAATGCACTGTAGATACCTTCATAATGCAGTACAAAGCATCCTTAATGCTTATACCGCCCATTATCATCTATTATGAAGAGATCTAGATGAGAGCTGCACTGGAGCTTATGCAGTATTATAATCAACACTTTAATGCCTTATGACTGTCATGTTATTAATTCTTATCTCGACCATTATAATGCATTATGAAGGTATTTATAGTGCATTATTTATGAGAGCTTTATTAGAGCTCAATCAATCAATCCTCTTCGTCCCTTGTGGGACATAAGGCTTCAATGAGCTCTTTCCATCGCATGCGGTCCTTTGCAGCACGTTGTGCTTCTCCCCATGACAGGTTTATCTTTTGAAGCTCCTGTACCGCCAGGTGTTTTTGGGTCTTCCAGATTTTCTTTTTCCAGGTGGTGTCTATCTTAAGGCAACTCTTGGGATGCGGTTTTGCTCCATCCTTAACACATGTCCAAGCCATCTTAAGCATCTTAAGTGTTATAGACAACACTATAATGTATTATGACTGTCAACAGAAGATGCTGTAATGTTTTATTAATTCTTATAGCAACCATTATCATGCATTATGAATGTATTTATAGTGACAGTGTCAAGTGTTACCAAATATTCGTGTAATTTTTTTGTTAATCTGACAACTCACTCTATAGCTTTAAAATACTGTATTCAGAGGAGACACGGAGCATTCAGTCAGACAGAAAGTCAATGTGACTCTCAGGATGTATGTTCATGGTCAATGGTTTGTGGCTGGGGTTAGGGTTAACCCAAGAGCAGCTTCAGTCTGCAGCAGAGATGCTACTGAACTGATAAATGGGTTGCTATGGAGACTTCAGTGCATGCCGTCTCTGCAATCTGACACCAGCAGGACAGTAAGTGGCTGTACGCAAACAAAGACACACAGGTATGACGGCCAAATAATGAGATGCATGCAGTCACTCACGCACATACCCGATTGCGAGGTAAATGCATTGCTTTATGGTCCCCAAATTGTCAGAGCAAGACAGGGTGAAAACGAAATCAGTTTTGGGAGTTTTTGTGAGGCAGTCATGCAGCGAGACAGAGGAATGGGCTGTGAATTTGAGATGAGACCAAACAGTGAATGAAAACTATGAGCTGAAGCATTTGTGCAGTAGGAAAAGTACACAGTGTTTCAGTAACTGCATACACTGCATACAGTACAGAGACTGATAACATTTCAAATGAATTCTCCATATCATTTTCCATACAACATTCTTGGAGAAAACATATTCTAAACTTGGCATTAGGAATTAGCCTTTAGATGATCCGACCCTAATGGTCAGAGACTGGAACAGACAGTATAATTAAGGTGCAGTGACATCAACCACGGTTTGTATTATCTCAAAGATACAAACGCATTAATTAGCCCTCCACGCACCAGTAATTAATTTCAGATTATTTTAATTGCTAATGTTTGCCAAACCAAATTCTCAGATTGTTTTTTGTGAAAGGCATGAGAATGAGCTCAGAGAAAATGCATCTGGCAAGCCAAAGGCAAAATGCAGTAACTATGCTGACAATGAAACTGAGAATAAGGGCTTCAAAGTTTGACTCTCCCCAGATAGTCTACTTCAACGTTTCCCAACCTGGTCCTCGGGGACCCCACAGACAGTCCATGATTTTGCTCCTTCCGAGCTGCCTGCCAGGCAGTCCACATTTTTGCTCCCTGCCAGACAGTCCATGTTTTGTCTCCCTCCCAAATCCAAAACATGGACCATCTGAGGGTCCTCAAGGACTGGGTTGGGAAACAGTGGTGTACTTATTCATAATTGAGCATACTGTAGTTGAACTAAGATATTTTGTTACAAGGCAAAACAGAGGGCAAGAGACCCGATGTCAGTTGTAAAGTTTCAGTGTCTTGCCATGGCAGGACTGAATTATACACACACATTTCAGTCAGCACAAAGGAACAGCATGTTGTTATTGTTTAACATACACTGGTCGCACCACTAGAGACACCAGCTGTTTGCAAGTATTAAACCAAATCAGTTTTTCGGTTCATACTACCTCATATCATAAATTAAAACACACTTCACATTCGTTTATCCATCTGTCAACCACTTATACGTTTACTGGATATTTCATGAACGGAGAATATAAATAACTTTTCAATCAATGCGCAATTACAGTTTTACAGCCTCAACCTGAGCTGAAGACACTGAGTCACTGAAATGACTCTCCGTTTGCAAAGTATTTATTGTGCTAATTATACATTCAAATGAACAATGAGATGATGCATCCAAACGGGAAGCACTGCACCCACAGTAATCACCCGTTTGTGCTTCCATCAAAGTGTGAAATTCACATTAAATCAAAGATGTTCTCATTTATTTTTCTAAAACTAAATGTCATTATAAAACAATGGGAGCCGAGTTATACACACACATGGCCTGTAATTTACATGTAGGTTACCTGTAGGTTGCATGCGATTGTTTATTGCACTTCTTGCTAAAACTTTGAATGACTGCTTTACTAAATTCCGGAACTTTCTGCTGATTGTCAGAGAACCTTGGAGAAGTTTGTGTCTGGGCACGACAACCTCTCTCTGGACGTCAGCAAGACTATGGAGGTGCTTGCTGACTGCAGGAAGCCAGGGCCGGGTGTGAGTGTGTGTGTGAGTGTGTGTGTGTGTGTGCGTGTGTGTGTGTGTGTGTGTGTGTGTGTGTGTGTGTGAGCCAAGGCCGGGTTGCACTTCCATCTCCGTGGGCGGGGCAGCTGTAGAGACACTCAGCAGTTTTAAACTCCTGGGAGTCACCCTCACCCCAGACCTTAAGTGATCACACCAGGCTTCAGCTGCTGTCAAGAAGTTCCTTTGGTACCTCTACTTCCTCAAGCATCTAAGGACGGCCTGGATGTCACCTACAGCCCTCACAAATGTCTACAGGTACGCCATGGAATCCATCTCAGGAGCTGCATTATACTTTGGCATGACAGCCGCTCAGCACAGGATAGCGAGGCAGTACAGAGGGCAGTCATAGAGCACAGGGCATCGACGGCACATGGTCTGTGACATTCTCACCGCACGGCGCCTCATCTCGAAGGTCTACAGCAGTGTTTTCCAATCCGGTCGTCAGGGACCCACAGACGTTCCACACATATCCTGTATGGGCAGTTTCCCCCCCCCTCCTATAACCAGCTGCTCAATTCCATAAATTCAGGCACTTGTGTTTTTCTTTATCCAAAGGTCCTAAGACTACTTAACAGGCTACATTTACATTGCACTATAATAATAAAACTGCTAAAGTGTGACTATTACATAATGGTCTTTGGACTGAGGCAGGAATTTGTAGCACTCAAAGGAAAGCTGTGCAACACAGAGAAAACAGGCAAAGACACACAGACACAGACACACACACACACACACACACAGACCTGTACTCATATCTTTGTGGGGACCGTCCAATAATTTCTATGGGCAAAACCCTAATTCCAACATGATGACCTTAACCCCTACCCAGCCCTAACCATAACCATAAGTAACCAGACAGAATACAAGTTTTTTGTCATTTTTAGTTTTTCAATTGCATTATGATAAATTTGACCCCCCCCCCCCCACACTCACAGAGGGAGGTGTGAGGCAGCAGTCTTAGGCACTGAGCCACTGTGCCGCCTGATAAAAGGACTAATGCGACTTAGTATTAATGTGTCTCATATTAAGGATGCTGTGGGAATGAAGGAAGATTAAAGGGCATGGAATTAAGGTCCTTTCATTCACCTCAAGACAATTATTAACAATATTCTCTCTGTCTCTGCAGCCTGGAAGGGCAGACCACAGTCTCAGATCATGTGACCTCATTTGCAGGCCTGTTTGGCCCCTCACTGAAGTGGAAATGGCTTCAGGGCCCAAACAAAGTACAAGATCAGTCTACACACACACACACACACACACACACGCATGTTGGGTAAACATATCTATGGGGACCGCTCATTCATTTCTATGGGAAAAATGCTAACACTCACTATGACAACCTTAACCCCCACCCAGCCCTAACCATAACCATAAGTAACCAAACAAAATACAAGACTTTTTGCATTTTTAGGTTTTTTCATTGCAGTCACAGGAAACTGGTCCCCATAAGGGAAAAAATGGGTATTCATCACGTTGTGGGTACATTGTGTCATAAGTTAAGGTATACCCGCTCACTCACACACACACACACACACACATATGCACACACACATATCTACTGTATATGTATTTTTCTGTCAGAGACATTTCAGGTTTAGACCTGTATTGCTCTGCTACAGATTAAATGACAGAGTGAAGTGAAGGCTGCTGTGGGAAATCACATTCCCAGTCTTCCCAGTACAAAAAGAATCAACAACAGCAAAGCCCTGTGTAAGCAGGGATAAGATTCCACAAAGATGACTGCATAAAGCAGGAGAAACGGAAAATAACATCAAAATGCAGCTACCACGCACAGATGGGCAGTGAAAGGATAAATGATTTGACTCCTAGTATGTTATAGAAAAGAAAAATGTACTTCACAATAACCCTTAACTACTCTCATTTCTGGCTTGGATTTCGGGCTAAATATAAATGGTCAAAAATGCTTTGATTGTTTGCCTCTTAAACAAGAGCAGAGCTGATATGAGTGATATGACCCGATTGAGAGTCTGACCGTATCATAAGGAGAGAGATAAATAGGAAAGGGAATGCGGTGATTTACTGTGGCTAGTTGGTGGGAAGACAAACATTTACAATATTTGCAAACGATTGGCAATAAAAATTGCAAGTTACACATCTGCACAAAAGGTACAAACATGGTTGAGCAACACGAGACAGGTAGGCGAGTGACTATCATATATTTTGTGAAACAAATACACAGTGATCGACAAAACATTCAAAAGTTTTTGATATCCTACCCGAACCACAACACAACACAGCGCGCAAAAATCAATCATGGAACAAAAGCGATTCAACATAATGACACCTGCATAATTCATAATTAGATAAATCAGCACAAAGGAAATGGGTATGATTTTCCTTGAATGTAAAGGGCTGAATGAAGTCACTCACCTGACACGGAGGTTATGGGGGTGGGTGGCAGCCCGTTCATGTTGAGTGCCCCCACCTGGTGGATCTGAGTGGTAGGGAATGCCACACTGGGCGTCATATAGCTGCCATGCGTGGCAGCCATGATGGCGGCCTGCTGCTGCATCAGCTGCAGGAGAGAGGAGGAGGAGGAAGAGATGTAGACAGAGATGTTAATCACATGTTTCGGGGTCTCTCAAGCCTGACTCCTCTCTCTATCCTTGGTCTCAGTCACTTAGACCAGTGTTTCCCAACCCGGTCCTCGGGGAACCCTAGACAGTCCACATTTTGGCTCCCTCCGAGCTGCCTGCCAGGCATTCCACATTTTTGCATCCTCTGAGCTGCCTGCCAGACAGTCCACATTTTTGCTCCCTCCAAGCTGAATGCCAGGCAGTCCACATTTTTGCTCCCTCTCAGCTCCAGCAAAAACGTGGACTGCCTAGGGGTCCCCAAGGACCAGGTTAAGAAACACCATCTTCGGTAATCTTATAGAAAGAAGAATGCAGAACTAAAGCAGATGGTCACAAGCACGTTGTGGAGGATTGGGAAGACCATCTGACAGAAGTCATGCCCTCTGCTGACAGCTATGCAGCCTCACACTCTAGCATGCGGATTTAGTCTGGGAGCCAAAGTGTGTCCTCCACCTAAATGAATGCGCTTCCAGCAGCTGGTGATTTCCTGGGGATGATAGCTCTTGCCAGAGCTACTCCCAGGCCATTGGATGCTTATTAAGGCTTATTGGTGCGCTCTGTGGCTGAGTCAGAG
>JAODLD010000049.1:13378451-13404243 GCA_026781065.1 Mormyrops boulengeri
GCGGGTTGGGCCCACATCAAAAAGGCTCCAGGGTCCATTTAACGAGTTTATGGTGGGTTAAAATCTCCGTAGGGCTGTTTGTGACACCGTTTAAGGTAACCCCCCCCCCCCCCCCCCATCAGAAGTGTACAGAAATATGAACAGATGAAAGATGGCAGCAAAGAGATGGATGCTCGACTTGGCCGTCATTCTGCGTCAAGGCTGAAGCGACAGGTGTGAGGAGGCAGGCACATGATGACTCCCCCCAGTAGAGAATGCCTGATATCCCCAGACGGGGGTGAGCATGGAGCGAAGGGGACGGGCGATTTTGCGTGTTCCTGCTGTGACCTACCGCTACAGAAGCCAAACAGAAGCACATTTTCCCTTTTCGGTGCTGCATTGACGTGAAAAGCGGGAGGAGATAATGATGCAAACCAGAGCAGCAAAACAATGGGCTGGGTTTACGGACAGCGGGACTTATGTGGCTGGAAAAGAATCATCGTACGGTAGATTAAGGGCCTCCAGACTGGCATGAAAACGGCATTCTGGGTAAAATTAATAAGTCAAAACTGAACACTTAATCTGCTTATAACCGACACCCTCACACACACGTTTATATGCTTTACTCTTATTTTGCTAATTTTCTTTATTATTGTCATAGTTTTATTCCACTAAATCACATAGATTTGACAAATAGAAAAATATGTTACTTAAATATCTGCAGAAATAGAAGTTGGAGGTGACAGGTATGTAATTACTCGCCTGTCATACAAAATGTGATGATCTGTCTCCTGCAAACGTCGCTATGAAGCCCTTTGAACAGACCCTCCTGGGGGGGCTTTGTGATTACTGAGCAGCACGGTTAAACTGACATGTGAACGGGGGTCAATTTCTGAGTATTTATGAAACAGCCAGTGTAATTATGGTAATGCGTCATTCAAAGGCTCTTTCAAAACACAGCTGACAAGGACATTGTGCGTGACCATTAATTTTTCTTTCATTTTAACAAACATGAAGAGTCATTTTTCATAGTGAAATACTAGAGCAGAAAGTAGGAAGACATTATGGAGACCTTGAGGCCAGTGAGGGAATGGCCCGCGGAGGGCGGGGGTGCTTGTTAAGGGGGAGTGACTACCCACAATGCTCTGCTCCCCGCTCCGGCCTCCATTGTGTGAGAGGGTGTGTGACCAAACAATATTACAGCTATTCTGGGCTGCTCAGCCTTCATGATTAAACCCTGTCAGTGTATATGTGTGTGTGTGTGTGTGTGTGTGTGTGTGTGTGTGTGTGTGTGCACATATACATTAACCCACAGGAGAAGGAGCTGAAGTATTTATTGCTATCTGAAGGGCACCTGCTCTGGAAGCCATTCTGCTTCTAAAAGCTGCAGTGCCTGTAGGACAGGAAGCCCTGATGGAGGCCGATGGTTTTATTGGGCAACCCTCATCGCTCTGTCACTGTCATTCCATCTTGGCCTTGGATGCACAAGTCACGGCGAGTAGGAATGTGGGGACATGGAGCAATAAAGTATGGTGTGAGACAGGGCGGCGAAGGACAGGGGCGGGGCCACAAGGGCGCTGGCACCAGCTTAAAGCCGATTGGCCACCGGCGTGCCCCTTCCCCTGTCACTCATCGATTCAAAACATATAATTGGCTAATGATAATGTTGGCTACTGTGTATGAATTATGGCCCCTCTTATTTCCCACACCTTAAAAAATTCCTAGAATCGCCCCTGGCAAGGGACTGAAATGTGGCAGTCTGGGTGCATTGTTTCAGTAATTCAGGGAGTGGCCATTTTGGTGAGTAGGGCTGGTACCGGTGGAGGCGGGGCAGACTTACAGCGTGGGCGTAGGTGCTGTAGGTGCTGAAGGGCAGGGCTATAGCCGGGTTGAAGATGCCGAACTGGCCGACCATCTGCTGCATGCGACGGATGGTGCGCTCCTTGTCTGTGTCGGCGAACTTCACCACCAGGCTGGAGGAAGCACCCTGGCAAGAGTAGCAGATTAGCATTGCTCCTGCCACGTCCAGTGCCTCGTGGCCGCGCTCCTAGTTAGCGATATTCACAGCCACATTCACCCCCACTTAGCTTCAGTCGCAATACAGAGGAAAAATTCTACGTTCTAGAATTCCTAGAACATCAGGTAGATTTTACACAATGGCTTTTTACTTTTTCAGGAAATAGACCTGAGCTAGGAACCCCCCCTACTGCTAATGCGTGATCACTAACTAACCAACTAACTAATGTGGTGGGCATGGTTGGCTTGAGTATTTTTTTCTCTTCCTTTATCATAGTGAGCAAAAACATAAACTGTCAGGGGGGTCCCTGAGGACCGGGTTGGGAAACACCGCTTTATCACTTTATTATACGTCTCTGCAGACCCCCTGCGGCTGCTCTACAGACACCCAGGGGGTCACAGACACCAGGCTGGAAACCCCTGTCATAGAAAATTTTCGTGAGTATCCAGTTGCATCTTAATTAGCACAGATAGTATATTATCTGTTGGTTTGCAAGCTGAACAGTTCGACGGATTTTCCTCCAGCGTGTAAAACATAGGAGCTGCTCTACAATAATTACAGAACACTTCCCTTGAAGTGCATTATTAACACTTGTTTCAAAGATGATTACCATAATTGCTCAATTAATCAAACACATGAATAATGTTGTGTGCAAATAGCGAGAGCGTCACCGACTGGTTCCCACCTGCCCCTCTTTCCTGATATTTTGTACATACTGACGTGTTTCAATTTGCTTCACAATGTGACCTAGAGCAAAAACTGACTGGTTGGTGTTTTTTGGTCTTTTTGCCAGCTTCATTCTGGGTTTCCCCTGCAGCCTTGTGATTTCCCATCTTTACTTTCTCATATCCCTGTAAAAGGGGAAATTGGCATTGGACCCTTATCTGTCCTACTGATTTCACATGTCGCGTGTTTCCATTCTGCATTTGCTGAAATGTCAATACACGGAGTAACAGTGAAGGTGGTTTCTTTTTTGCAATTGTGTATTTAGCATTGATACATTTCAGAACTTCATTTGAGAAAATATAGTGTTTGGGATAAACTGCCTCTGTTTAGGATTTCCGCTGCCTCACGCTGTGTGATTCCAGGGATGGGTTCTGGGTTCTCTATAAGCCTGTACTCAATAAGCAGTTGTGGAGAAGAGGTGGATGGAGCAATGACTGGATATGAAGAAATATAAAGTGTAAAACACTTGGACATCATTATTTTATTTATTTGTTTATATATATCACCTTAGAAACAACCAGTAAAACTTAAAACATTCATTTCACGTAGTAATGCATTGAAACCTAAATTATAGTTCCAAAAGAGCTGTTCTGAGTTAAAAACTTCATTGGCAAGCAGTCTCATTGGGTGCATTTTAATTAGTAACACTTTTACAATAACATAAAACACCAAACATTTGTGTTTAGTATCCTTTTGGGAGCCAAAGACTGCAATTATAATTAATAGCAAAATGGCAAGAAGAGAACTGAATGAGTCAGTCGAGTGATCATGAGACTTACTGTAATAGAAAGAAAATGTCTGTGTGGAAAATATGTTGTGTGGATTATATGAAATGTGCAGGTTATAGACACACACACACAAGTAAATAATTATATACAGATATACAGACCTCTGCTTACGAACTTTCAACTTATGAACTTTCAGACATACGAACGAAGAGGACCGTAAGTCCAAATTGTTTTCCTTGGGCTCCTGTTTCCTGTCCACAACATCAATTTTTTTTTCTGCGCGCCAATTCCACCTAGTACGACTTCTGGTCGCTACTCCCGCCGCATAGCAGCGTAGCGTGCGTACTCCCAGCATCCTAGTTCTTTGTACTTGCGTATACCCTTAAAATGATGTTGAATAACAACTTAAGAACATTTCAAGTTATGAGCGGCCATTCGGAACGTAACTCATTCGTAAGCAGAGGAGCGTCTGTATATATAAAATGTTTTAGTTAATTGATTAAAAAATTCTGGTTATGTTCAAATATGGTTCGCACCTATGAACCTTAGCTTCTGGCCCTGTCTCCTGTGTCAGGCTCACACTACTAAGGCGAATTGCTCTGTGGGCACTGTCCTGCTTCTCTGGGAGTCTGCATTTTCAGATAAAGCTAAACCACATATACTGTACTAAGTACATTTCAGCTGATTTGTTCATGTATGTAAGAATGCTTGATTTTTCAAAATTAAGTGCCCTGTAATCTAAACCATTTTCTGTCACTTCATCTCTGCGCTTGGAGCTCAAAAATGTGTGTGTGTCCGTGGTCTGGGGAGGGCATTTTTACAGTAGATACAAACTGTGGCAACAGAAACAGTCTTTGTCTGGTGTTATGAGAAACAGCTGCAGCTTGTATGAAACTACAATGAAAAAGGGTAACTTTTGGGGAGTTTTTTATATAGCTGTTTTAAGAGGCTGTTGATTTCTAAATATCCACTTAATTCACAGTGTGATTTTACTCATGTTTAAAATGATTTAAGTTACTTTAAGTTTCTTATCTTATATTAATTGCAAGTATCTTATATCATATAGAATAATATGTCAGTTTAACTGAGAAACGTGTACTGTTTGTCATGCATGGTAGAGATGCAACGAGAAGTTCTCGTTGAATATAAATAATAACAATATTTCATCAATGGAAATAAAGATTGTTTGATTGCAATAAAAAGTTTATATTAAAAACAATTTGACATGCATGCATTAGATAAAGAGAAATGTAAAGGCAATGCCCAGATTTTTTTTTGCAGAATTACTGCACGTGTATTTATGTGCTTCTGTGTGCTTTCATGTGTGCACAAGTGTGCGTGATTGCCTGTGTGTTGTCATGATGTACTTACTGGCATGGTCTGGCTCCCGTGTAGCGCACTGATCGCAGACTGAGCCTCAACATGTGTAGAAAACTTCACAAAGGCACAACCTGCAGGAATACACAGGCACAGATATTGTCACAAAGGCACAGCCTGTAGGAACACACACACACAGATGCACACACAGACCTGTACTCATGTCTTTGTGGGGACCGGCCATTCATTTCTATGAGCAAAACCCTAATCCCAAAAATGGCAAACTTAACCCTAACCCAGCTCTAATCTTAACCCTAAGTAATCAAACAAAGTACTAGACTTTTGGCATTTTTAGTTCATTGATTGCAATCACAGATTTTTATAAAATAGAACGTCCCCTTGTGGGGGCTGAGACAATGGTCCCCACAACGTTTGAATAACAGGTTTTTAATCACATTGCGGGGACATTTGGCCCCCACCATGTATATCTGGCCCCCACAGATTGTGATAAACACACGGCCTATAGGAACACACTGGCACACAGCCAGAATGTCACAAAGCAGTCTGTCGAAAGAGATACACAAATATCACATCACAGGCTGTATAGACACACACATTCACACGCATATCCAAAAAAATTAATTTACAAGATATGGAACAGATGTGAAATGTAACATGCATTCCCAGTCACATATTTTCATATAACTCTGAAATTGTTTCGACATCTATTTTTTTTCCCTTCGACTTTCATTTGACCGCAAATGACTGTGAGGCAGAGAGCTGTCACTTTGGCTGAGGGAATAATTCCACTGCAATTTTCGAGAAACGCTACTGGGGACTTCGTTGTGTAACGTCGTCTCCTGTAACGCCGTCTCCTGTAATGCCATTCCTACCCTTGGGATGAAGGTGAAAAGTGCTGGGATCTCGCAGCCAAGCTGCTAATTCAACCGCGGTCTCTCTGGAAAGTCATTCCGACGTGTTAGATGCAGCACTGAATCTGCAGATTGCATAAGTGCATCGCTCTCTTCCTCCATAAATCCGTCCGTTGAATCGGATACATGTTGTATCTGTGTGTTTCTAATCCCTTGTGAAAGTGCAATTGTAAAAGACATAAAACCTTTTCAAACCACACTGTGCATCATGCTGTCACTCATGGGAGTGGGATCTAATTCTTTGTAGCAAAAAAAGGTGGCTACAGCAGAAAAATAATGAAGATTTATGTCAGTGTTTTACTGCCTTGAAATCAGAGAGGATAAAGTAAGTGTACTTAGGACTTCTGCCAAGGCTCAGCAAGACTGACCTTTGCTGTTTCCGTCAGGACCTCTCAGGACGGTGCACTCCTCGATGACTCCATAGGGTTCGAACAGCCGGTACACATCCTCTTCAGTTTGCTGTTTGTTCAGCATTCCCACAAACAGCTTCCTATCTTCTGGAACAAGAAACAGGCAAAGGGGTTAAACCTGCTTTTTATTTTTATTTTTTCCGAGCTTTCAAAAGCTGATATGTTCAAAATATATCAGTCTGGACAGTGGTCAGGAGCATGAGGCAGAACTTATCAGATGCCAGTACAGATAGCCCAACTGCAGAGCTAAATCCTGGAAGTTCTGGAGTTGCGGTGAAGTTCAGACGGTTTTGCCCCCTGCCCAGTGCCTAGGCAAGCATTTCATAAAACATTCACTGGGTTTGTTTACACGCATCCGCCCAAGGCAGACCTGGAGCCCTGCTGGTAGGGGTGGCTTGATCGTGTGCACGAGCAGACACATGGTGAGCGTCAGCTGGTCTACAACTAAACCGGACATCATCTTATTGCTGTGCAGAGGAAACTTTTCTATTCTTTTTTTGCTCTTGGGTTGGCACTAGAGGAGTGGCACCCTCATCATCACAGACGCGCCCCCCGCAGGCCCCATGGAATCTCAGCAAGACTCACAAACCTGAAGCCCTTTCTGACTCGGTCACCCCCTGCGGCACACAAAATACCTCTGTGAGAACCACAGGGGGTACCAGTGTGCCCCAGGTAAGCAATGAGTATGGATCAAAAAGGGGCCCCCTTCAGCGTGACACCTGCCACCAGCTATCACTCATCCACACAGAGCAGTGAGTTGAAGCTGAATCTGAGATGTTGGTCTTAAATTTAATATAAGTGGATTCCCACGGAGATACTGACCCACGCACCTTCAATCCTACATGCAGTCCCACTTAAAAGTCTGCATTCACTTGCATTTGATGCACTTGTCTCTATTTTAGCGATGTTATTCACCTTATAGTAAAAGGCCTCAGGGCAAAGAAGTAATACATCGAGAAGGGAAGTGTTCAGCATCGCAAAAATTTTCTCCGATTTTAGACTCATCAAAATAGCCCCCTGTTGCTTCGATGACAGAATTGCAGACTCTTGGCATTCCTTCAACCAGCTTCCAGATGTAGCCGCCTGGAATGCTTCTCCAACAGTCCTGAATGACTTTCCACAAGATCTGGGCAGTTTTGTTATCAGGGCATCCCAAACCAGCTCCTTAGGGTTTAGGTCGAGGGGATTGTGGAGGCCAGGTCATCTGTCACAGCACTCCATCACTCTCCTTATTCACTAGATAATACTTACTACATAACCTTGAGATGTGTGTCTAAACTTTTGTGTGGTACTGTATAGGAAGCAGAACATAGAATAAACCTTCCACCCCTCCATCATCCATCCATCCATCCATCCATCCAGACTGATATAGAGCTTATGGATTACAATATATTTTACTGAACTGTAATATTTTCTAATGGATTATAGCTCAAAAATCTGTCATAATGGAGCTCATCAAAGCCCAGCTTCTGCTATATAGATACCTCTGTTGTGTTTCGCAGGCCTGTGAGTGTGTGTGAGTGTGTGTGAGAGTGTTTTAAAGGACATGGACCCCCCCCCCCCCAAGCCCTCATCCCCATCTCTCATGTGATTACACTATACTTCACACGCTTTTCACGTCACCCACAAATGCATGAATTAGGTCAAGTATCATAGGAAGGTATTCCTTTTGCTTCACAATTAATTTGTTCTTGGCTTAGACACGGTGAAGGCAATTTTCAGTGTGAAAATAACCACCGTATACTTGCAAGTGAAGCAACAAACTCGAGAAAATTTACACTGATGTGAGATAATCAGAAATCCATAAGAATCAGCCAAAACAGAAGAAATGACAGTTCCTAGCTTTAGATCACAACTGATTTGTTCTAGTAAACTTTGCCACATCTTAACAGAGAGGGAATGTGAGCAGAGGGTAGCGTTAGCAGTTTATCAAAGGTATGCCGAGGGAAGTACGCTGGGGCATTTTCCCCGTTAACGATTTTTCATTCTAAGAACATTTATCGAATGTTATGATTATGGTATGGAAATGTTCATAGTGTCCAGTTTTCCTGATGGTCCCAGAATGTTATCCCACTACTGCAGCTAAGATAAATAACACAAAAACCAACAAAGGACATGGTAGAGCAGCAGGTAACGCAGTCGCTTTGCACCTTAAAGGTCATGGGCCCAAGGCTGGATGGTGCATTCGCAGTAGACATGTATAGCACTTTTATAAAATAATATTTTAGTATAAAACAATATTTTTCAACATCAATTGTATGATAAAGATGCTCATGTATCTCAAACCTGAGCTTGGCTTTGATCTGACAATGACCCGTCCAAGACAGTCATATGTCTCCTACCTTGGTCTCCTACCACCTATTCATTGCACTGAAAAGTCGCATTTGGATTCACTATGTGATCCATATTCATTCAATAATCTCAGAAACTGCTAGCATGCCTCTCCTTCCTGCACCTTTTACTCGCAAAACTGCAATGCTAAGAGTGTTGAGCCGCAAACATGCTGTATCGGGTAAGTTTCAGACATAATAAATAAATAACCCATATAGATATGCATTAAAGCATGTCAGAGTTTTTTTTGTGATTCCACATTAACTCAACCTGACTTCCTAAAGCAGTGTTAAAGGCTGAAAGGTCCCTTGGGCTTTTATAGCCATGTTCGTGTGTGAGGAAGCTCAGAAATGCATCACGGCGTCTGTGGCCTGCAAAGGAGCCCCAGATATTACACATAAGTTGACTTCTCTAGAAGAGTCCGTTTGCTCTCCCCAAAGCTGCCAAGCAGGCATTTGTGCCATGCCTCGTAAATGCCACGCCGATAGTTTCATTCATAATTGGAGGGAATGAGCGGATATGCCCTCTTTTGTTGAATTATGATGTTGAATTTTGCATCCACCCTCAGATCTCCTGTGCATTACAAGGCTTCCCTTGCAAATCTTAACTGCTTTCTGGGTCCCAAAGAGGAGAACCTCAAAAAGTCAACACCATGTTAAGGAGGAGATTCTAACAATACCTGTGCTCCTTGTATACGGGTCATTAATACACATTAATAATTAATCAAATACATTAGTAATCTAATTTCTCTAATTTTTAAAATTAGTTTGAAGACAGACTGAAATTATACAACTTCAGTGCCTAAACTGTGTATTTTTGGGGTGGTTAATCAGTTTTACTATACAGTTGACCCTTCTGCATCGTGACTTTCCCCATTGTGGCTTCGATATATCGTGGGGCCGGCATAAGACTTGAAATAGGAATTTTTTGGGAGTTTTGCAAAAGCTGCAGACGACACGCGATGGCCAGCAGAGGACGCACAAAAAGTTTAGTAACTCATAAATGCATAAAATATAGGTACAGTGCGGGTTTGGAGGATGTCAAGTGTGTTTACGGCAGCCTCTCTCGTGAAATATCACAATTATCTTTGTATCTCACGTTTAGCTTCACTCCCCTCACCAAGTAGACCAAGGGAACCAAAAGATTTTATGCAGTTTTTCCAGATCACTGGGAGTCGGTGCCCCTAACACCCCCCCCCCCCAATGTGGATGGGTCAGCTGTATTATCATTGATTTCTGTAATTCTGTATTCTGTATTCTTGATTTCTGTAAACAAAAGTTTCACCAAATCCTAGGCAAGAGCTACAGAGATGAGAAAAAATGACAGAAATAACAAAAAATGAGCAAAAATATATACATACTATCATAAAAAAATATTGTTTATTGTGGGTTACATGCAATGAAGTTGAAAGATTTATAAACATTTCATCTAGTTTTGTGTTATTTGACATTTGACCATAACTGTTACAGTAATGAGATTTTTGTCTACTTTTTTGGGGAAACTGGTTGGAAAATCATTAAATCTGAGCCAAAAATGACTTTATTTTAATATATCTAAAAAGCTAAAATAATGTCAATTGCTCTACACAGAACAACATACATTGCACTTCGTTGTAATTTTTAATTAATTTTTTTTTTAACTCTCAGGTTCATGAGAATGACTGAAAATAACGTCATGATGAAGACAGAGTAGTCTTGCCCAAGGCATTTTCAGTGGAGAGTGCAGAGCCCAGTGGGCTTAGAGTCCTCAGATTCTCCTGCAGCCGTAAGCTGAAAGCAGCAGCATCACTTAAAGCCCTGAATGTGTAACTAACACATGTAGTTCAAGTCCCTAGGAGCAAGAATCGTGCCTGAGCACAGGGTCTGACCAGAATCACTGGCTGAACTGCCGACGGTTGAAACTTACCAGCTGAATACTGAATACCTTCTCCCCAGTCATGGTACTATGACAAGACTGTTTTAACTTTGGGGACACTTAGCTCAATAGGTAATGAAAAACCTGCACTTAGCATGATATTTAGAAGGCTCCCAAATGGGTGCAGCGGTGTTGCCACAGTGTTGTCATTAAAATACTTTCTGTCACTTTTATTCCATGTAGCTTCTGCTCAGATTCTGGCTCTTCAGTTGCGGTGTGGAGTCTGGGGATGCAATGTTACAGAAAAACTGAAAACGGGGATGAAAGGGTGAAATTACTATGCAAATCCCCACTCTGGGAATCTCATAAGCTTCTCAGCTTGGTTCATGTGAGAAAGAAACACAAGGCTCTCCATGAAATTAAAAGTAAAATGAATTATGGTCATATGTTAGTCTAATTTCCATTGAATATGGTTCATGAGTTGTCAGTGGATTAGGGCAATGTAATTACACCAGTTTCCTAAATCTTTGTTTGTCAAATATTAATTTATCTACCCAAACAGCACCTGATGACCAAAGTAGGCTTTTATGCATTTCACACATTTATCATTTTTCCCCCAAATTTTCTTCAGAGTTTGTCTTCTGAGTCCAGTTAATACGCAAGCGAGCTCCAGGCCTGATACCATCACGTCAGGAGACACCAAGGCATCTTCGTGGGTTAAAGCCTATAAAGTAAGAGTCCGTGTGGATGATGGTTCCTCCAGCTTTGGAATTCTTGACTGAAAGTGTGAAGCTTTTATGTTGAAAGGTTACAAATCAAGAATAAAATTGGGACTAGGGCTGTAAACCTCTTAAAGGGTGATCTTTTATGAGTTTCCAGAGTCTGAAAGAGAACTTAAACCTGTCCTTGGAAGTAAATGAATCACCCCCTTTAGCAAAGGGGGCTGGGCAGACGAGGGTAAGAAAAAAACTGTTTAATCTTCACAAATCCCCATCAGGGCTTGTCAGTGCCTCTACTTTATGAGTTTAAGGGTGATGCTGACGCCCACATTAAGCCAAAGCTGTGTTTTCAACATCCACTGGTAACATTGGCCCAGAACGGTGATGTGGTTCAACTGAAGTCAGTGCAGAGAGCTGAGAACCCAGTGATTTCAGATGTTAATTTATTTATCAGATTATTACATCTATTTAGCCTTCATCCAAAGTGACGTGCAGGCTTGAGAAAGCAGGGTCAGATGGTCCCTGGAGCTAGCTGGGGTTGAGGGCCTTGCTCCAGGGCCCCAATGGTTAAATCACCCAGGGATTCAAACCAGCGACCTTCCGAATACAGGCCCAGCATCCCAACCCACTGACCCATACACTCACCCCGGTTTCAGCATTGGTTTTCTATATCTATACAGTCAGATTTTTTGATGTCTGGGTCTGGCTGTTCTATGACATCATTTTGCTCCTCCCATTCGCATTCCTATTTGAGGCAAGGCGATGTGCCTACTGGGGGGCCGGCGTGACCCTCACCACTGGAACCTGGCTGGTCAGCTTGGGGGTCATCAGGAGCCTCCAAAGCTGACTTGGAACACAAAGGCAATAAGCCAGGAAGGCTCAAACGGAGCCTACTGTAATATTTCACTCATAAGTCTCGAAATGCTTTACGCTTTAAAGACAATGTTGTTAAGTGATGAGCCAAAGCAGAATAATGGATTGCCGATAAACTCGCCTTGCCTTCTGGGGTCTTAGTTGGTGCACAGCACAGAAGAATGCGCTTATGTAAGACAGCCACGCTGGTCTTGTATTGTCTGCCCTGATAGCAATGTTCCGAAAGACTTACCCATTTCTGTAATTTCCTCTCTTTCGTAGCCCACTGAGCAAATAGCAGAGCTGCGATTCAAGCCCCCCCAACCTTGGAGGTGTGAGACACCAGTTTGGGTAACATCTGCGCCTTTGATTCCAGGTGGGCTTAGCTTCATATGGGCAAACGCCTGCTGTTGTGGCTAAACGTGCTATTAGCAGCCCTCGTGGCATAACCTAAAGCAGAATACTTTACACAGCAGTAAGACTGTAAGCTATTCAAGTGGCTTTGGCAGCTAAGCATCAATAATGTAACTCAATAATGTAATACTTGAACAGGACGCCCGGATCCAGCTTTTAGCCAAGACTAAGGGTACAGATTCATTACTCCTCACAGATTTTTTTTGTAACCTTACTGATTATTCAATCATCTCACAAAATATCATCGTGGTAAAACATTGCAATATTGTACTACTGCACTGTAATGGGTGTGAGATGGCTGAAGTGTATTCAAAATGCACTCTGCGTACACTAAGTACCGCGGCAGACACAACAGTGCAAAGTGCTCCTAGTGTATGCAAAGATCTATTGTACAAATGCTGAACAGTGGTACAATGACAAAACAAGAAAAAACACAGGACTACAAACCAAATGACAAATTCACAGGTACTGAAGCACAGAGTCCAAGTGATTCTGTCCCAGAGGCTTCTGAGAAGGTGCAATCTGGAATGTTCTTAGTGGAAAAAGGTGATACTTTAAAATGGAGAGTTGATGAAGATAAGGATGATTTGAACAGTCCTGAGAGACAGAACCATTGTGGATCCAAAAAAATCAGAAAACATGGTAAGTTGTGCAAACAATGGGAAACCAACAGTACATCAGAAATAAAGGAGCGTGTAAAAGCGAGAGACTCCTCACCAAATGCCCCCCTTTAATAATCTCAGCCCCCTCCTTTAAATCTGCCAATTAAAGGAGCTATACAGCTTAAATACATATTCTATTTCAGGTTTAACAATGGCATGGGATTTGGAGAGCGTCTTACACCCTTGGGTTCAGGGCATGCCTTCAAAAATGGCCAGATGTAGGTTTAGCTAATTTTGTTTGGTGTCATAATACATTCTGATGGCAAGAAAGGGACGTCTCAGCAATCATGCAAGTTGGCTTCTTCATAATAACCGGGAACTCACACAACCTGCGGAGAACAGCAACAGCGAAGCCTTTCATGTGCCGCATCATTGCAATTATTTAGTTGTGCGCTCCGATTAATTAATTAAATGTTCTGCGAGTAGAACTCAGACTGCCCAGGCGGGGGGTGAGTAGGGCGAGAGTGGGGGGTTGTCAGCGCTGTCCTAGAAACTAAAAACAGAATTGCAAATACTACACCACTAAAGCACAGCACATCAAACTACTGTAATTCACACTCTGGCAGGGGATGGGAAAAAGCCCAAATTAAACATTCATGGATACAATTCAAGTGATACCAACCCCCCCCCCCAGCCGCTCTGACAGCCCGCCAATCCGCCCGCAGCGCCGTTTATCCCACACTCGCACCATGCCTCAACTCCAAATCCCAATCATAGCACCGAGGCCACAAAACACAGCCTTTTTATATCTGAAAGGGTGAAAAATATTCAGGCTTTCATTTGTTGTTGGCTGTTTTTTCATGTCATTTTCGTCGCTTTGTGATGAAAGTACAGTAGCGGCACTCGCACTAGCCTCTTAACAAAAGGGAGCTTTGCATAGGAAATCGTGTTAAAACCTTGTGAGGGGACTGACCTTTTGTACTGGAAGACGACTCATTACGCTGCATTGTGGCTTGTCACACACACACACCGGACACACATAACTATTATCACTGTGGCCTTTCCTAAAGAGCATTATATATAAATGATGTTTGGCATTATGCATCCGCCGTCTCCGGAGAGGACTACCAGAGCAAAGCTGTCATGTGTGCCTCACTGGTATCCGGAATATGCAAGCCCCAGTCTGGACAGCCAGGGCTGGTTCTGTGTGTTCTGTCCCTCTGTCCGTGTCTGGATCATGACCCTGAACCAGGTTTGCCAACTTTGGTCAGCTGGCTGGTGTGAGATTTTCAATTCTGGACAGGTCTGCACGCACATGCACACGCATTTACATGTATGTGACAGTTTTATTACCTTGTAAATAGTCTGCAGGGTTTGCAAACTACCCCAGCGCTTATGATGTAGCTAATTTTAGGTTTATAATGGAATAAGATAGATTTGCCGTAAGATTTCATGCGTGCGAGTCTGAAACCGCGAGTGTCACGCCGGATGCGTGTGAGCGGCCCTGCCCTAAACTGCGGCCAATACCAGAGGGAGTCTAGGTATAGGAACTGGGAGTGAGGTTTCTGTTACTGGGAGTATGGGGCACAGAACCATCACCTTCATCTGGGAACCCTTATGATGTATTAAAAGGCTTCGACAACTGCACTCTACTTTAAATTGCATGGTTGTTGTACTCTAGTGGACATATTTATATAAAATATAATTGAAATGGTTAGATTTTCTCTGGACATTCATTAGCCTGATACTGCACATGATCTAACGTTACGTAACTTAGATAAATGCAACTTGAGATTTGGACCACTTTCATCCACCCTCTTGTACCCTTAATCAACCACCACAGCCAAAGCTCAGATCACTGGCCAATCAAGACTAGCAAATCCCATTAGAAGCAAAGCACTCATATTAGAGTGCTGAGTTAGAGAACCACTGGGCTACTGTCCCCGAGTCAGACCTTCCACCGTCTCTTGTCAGAGCCGCGGTCACGTTCCAGAAACCTCTGAGACACCACTGGAAGACGTTGGCCAAAGGAGCATTTCTGTTGAGCGTCAAGCCATAATCTTTCTGATTGTCTGCGTGACCTGCCCTTTGACCCCATCCTACCACTAGGGGCATCTGGGAGCTCCAGTATGAAACACCTGTATAGCACACAGTAATATACGGCCCCAGCCTTCAGAGAGACAATTAGCAATGTTTGTCTGCACGACAGGGAACCATGTCTTTAGGTCAGAACTGGCAGCTTAGGGCATTTATTCACAAAAAAGAGTTATCACTTCATGCTTTTAAAACAAAATCTCATTCTGTAAAAACTGGCACATTTGATATCTTTTCATACAATGACACAGATACAATGGCAGGCACACTTAGTGTAAAACAATAAGAACATGTCACTGGCTTGTTTTTACAGTTTAAGACAGTGATTCACAATCTGGTCCTCTGGGACCCAGAGCAGGTCCAGTTAGAAAGCTCGGAGGGAGCAAAAACATGGACTGTCTGTGGGTCTCCGAGGAACGGATTGGCAAACATTGATCTAAAACACACCAATACCGCCTTCAAAACATATATTCAGAGACCATGAAAATGATTAAGTTGCTCATGGTGCTGTGAAACAAAAATCTTTGGTGGAATCCGATTATATCTCTGATTTATACTGAGGCCACGATTTAAATATTTCTTTGTTTTATCTGCCCACCTCCACTGCGACATATTCATGGAGTATATGAGATCATTTACAGGACCTTGCAACACAAATACATTTAGATTCAGTGGTGACATCAAAGAGACTGGGAGTTTATTTTCAAGTACATTTTGTTCTCGGGTATGAGCCAACAGGAGGTACACCAGGAGCAGGTCTGCAAATTGATGGTGTTTGTCCTTATGACAAAACTTTAGCCCAATGTAATCTCACAGTGAAGCCTAGCTGCTTTGAGCTTATAGAGTAGGAGTATTTTAACTTTCTTGCTTGTTTTTAATGTCCCCAGTAAAGTCTGAGTAATTTCCATTTTCTGGACCCTCCATGTCTACCTCTCCCTACAGTGGGTGACATGGCTGTATCCTTAATTATGTTTTTATTTTCTGTAAATATAAAAATAAAAATATTCATTCTTCTCCAGTATCTCACTAGGAGCTATGAACTCATTTTAGCAAAGTGAAGTGTTGATACAAAGTCACAGCCAGCAAACCAACTGGCCTGTTCAAACGTAGATCACTAATATCCAGAATCACAGCCAAGCCTGACAATCTGTTTTGTAGATGCATGTTGGGAATTATTGGCAGGAAATGGCTTCTCCATGCAGGACACTTAATACTGCAATGGCTCTTGGCAGCGCCAGGAAGTACCAGGAAGCTGGTCAACAGAGGAAATGGTGTACTTTTATACACACCAAAATGATATCCACCAAATATCTGGATGTGAAAGAAATTCTTACAAAATGGGCTGATTTGCAGCTAAATTATGGATCTGAGTATTTGCCTCTGCCAACCCACAAGTGGACCAATAATGGGCCTTTCGCCCTTTGAGTAGATGGTCACTGATGGCATCATCAATCAATGAATGTTTCATTTATATAGCCCATTTCAAGACACCCAAAGTGCTTTACAGAACCAATGGGGAGCCACTTGAACCACCACGACTGTGTGGCCCCCACCTGGATGATGTGAAGGCAGCCATTCTGCACCAGTACGCTCACCACACAGTAGCTAAGGCGGTGAAGGGGCAGGAGAGAATTCACCAGTTAGATTTACGGGATGATTAGAAGGCCAGATTTGAAAGGGCCAAAGTGGATGATTTTAGCCAGGACATCAGGGTACCACCCCTACTCCTTTGAAAGATGCCTCAGAGAGTCAGGACCTCGGTTTTACGTCTCATGTGAAGGACAGCACCATTTTTACAGCACAGTGTCCCTGTCACTGCACTGGGGCGCTGGGATCCACACAGACCACAGGACAGGCTTCCCTGTTGGCCACAGTGTCCCGGTTACTTCACCGGGACATTGAGACCCAACCAGACCACAGGATGGGCTTCCCTGTACCCACAATGTCCCTGTCACTGTACTGGGACATTGGGATCCACATAGACCACAGGATGGGCTCCCCTGTTAGCCACAGTGTCCCCATCACTGCACTGGGGCACTGGGATCCACACAGACCACAGGATGGGCTCCCCTGTTAGCCACAGTGTCCCCATCACTGTACTGGGGCATTGGGATCCACACAGACCACAGGATGGGCTTCCCTGTACCCACAATGTCCGCATCACTGCACTGGGGCATTGGGATCCACACAGACCACAGGATGGGCTTCCCTGTTGGCCACAGTGTGCCTGTCACTGCATTGGGGCATTGGGATCCACACGTCTGCATCACTGCACTGGGGCATTGGGATCCACACAGACCACAGGACAGGCCTGTACTGGGCAGGCCCAAACCTGCTCAGGTTCAAATGGATTATCTATTCTGGACTGCAAATGGTACGGCATGCATCACAGAGACAAGAAATTCACAGGTTTAATACCAAAGTCCAGATCATTCAGGGTCAAAAGCCGGACAGAGTTAGATCAGGTATAAACAGAGTATGGGGAACAATCCAAAGTCAGAATGAGAAATAACGAAGAGGTCAAACTCCAGAGAAATTTAAGACCAATAGTAGCGCTCATACTGAAACCAGCAAACAAGAGCCAAGGCGAGGATCCGGGGGGTTTAAGTAGTCACAAGTAATATAGCCGAGTGCATGTGATCAGGGACTACAACAGTCCATTAGTATTCAGGTGAGGGGGGCTGTCAGTGACTCTGTATGGAAGGCACGGCACTCTGGGAAGGCGTGACACAATATTCACCCGACTGAGCAGACAGACTCCTCTCCTCACTGACCACCACTCCCACACGTCTTGCATCATTATTCACAATAACTGTTCTTACTATTATTACTCTTTGGTTCATAACCATGGATGTAACTTCATTTAGCTCAACTTTTTAAAAGCCATAAAATATTCAGAGAGCGCGCTGTCAGCCGCCAGCTCGTCACTCATGCTGCTCTGAATATGGTCCATTTAACATCGGTGCTACTGAAGATAACAGCGATAAGTAATGCTTTTCCAAAACCACCCACCTAGATAGTTTTTGCCACTTAAATCCACTGAGCTCTGGAATTAAGGGTTTATAGACCGTTCTTAATACTGCCCTGGAAACAAAAAATATGCAGAAGAAATCTGAGCCCAAATGCACTTATATACTGTACGTATAGCGCCTTCACACATCCACATTCTGCCTGAACTTGCACTCTCGGTTGTCAAGATCACAAGAACACGGGTTTGATTAATGATGTCTGACCAATCTGAGATCCTGACCACTGCCTGCCATTCATATTCCTCAGCATTCATCAGTCTGTACACTCTGCGGTGAGCTGAAACCTGTCAGATACCTGGAACTATCGTTGTGTCAAACGCCAGTTCATACATTTTATTTTCTCATTTATGAGGGTGTGTTCAATTATTCAGGTGAATCGACCAGTACAAGCCGATCACTTTACCCCAGTTAATGCAGACACAATGGTCTGAACGCCACTCCAGGGGTTTCTACATCAGTAGGATTTTTATTATGTCAGTGTATTGATTGGACCTTAGCGGCCTCATGGACCTCTGTGGATTTACCCAAGCCCATAGCCATACTGGCTATAAAGTGGCCTCTCAGTGCCTGGCTGAGTCAGGGGGTCTTAACCTTATTAATTCTCTGCTGCTGTTCGGCAGACCACATGGAACTTGACACCGACCACTAGGATCCATGCTGGGGTGGGTTTGTCGTTTCTGCGGCCCCACTCAAAAAGTAATTTCAGGGGCTTCTGTCTCCCTAGTGTAGTCAGCGCTCGTGGCCAACAGGGGGCCCCCCAAACCTCAGGGGCCCCAAATAAAGGCATGGTTTGACGGTTCGAGTGGTGATGCCCTTAGAATCCACACCTGCATTCGTTACTGCTACATTAGCAGTGCACGCTGCAAAGCCAGATCTAACACGTTATCGCTTTTATTAATGCACGGCCCGCGGTGGCATCCCAAGCTTTCCCCTCCATCACTGAGGAAAGTAAATTGAAAATGACTCCAGGAGGACAAATTAGGACCCTTTTCCTAAGAGGGCCAGAAGACATCATCCTCCACGACGATCACAAATACGGCTAAATGATGGATTGGTAACAGAAGCATCAGCCATCTGGCCAGACGAGTGTTTGTTTGTGTATGTGCGGCATTTAGCTCAGCTGTGCCACATGCACAGCAGCATCCACTGAGTAAACAGAGCATTTTATTTTTTGTTTTCATGGTGTGGTGGACAGATGTCCCTCCCCCCCCCCCCACTCAAGCTTGTTTACACTTGACCACAGCATGAGGCTAGTCTGCAGTCCCTCGTCCGTTTGCTTCCGTGGGCTGGATGCATGATCATAGTCCCCCCACAGACCCATGTGGATCTTAATGTTTAGCTGGGTTCGTTGGGAGAAGCTGCCAGTTCTGTTTCACACCCTGACCCACACAAACACAGCTAAAACAAACACCCTCTCTCTCTTACGCACGGGCGCACACTGCGGCATGCTGGGAAGGGAGAGGTCACGGACCCGTGTCTCATTTACATTCATAGTTATCCAGATAATGAAGCTCTGTGTGTGGGACACCTAGTGACAGCAATTCTGATGCCATTTATCCCCCCCGCCCTGCTGAATGCCAGATGGGTGGGGCAGTGACCGAGACAGAGACAGCTGAGTCTGTGCAAGTACAGCTCCATATCACTGCACCTCCAGTCTCTCACACATGTGCATGGCATGCTTCGATGCAGAGCCCCGAGTGCCAGTCATTACACCCCCCCTACGGACCTCCCGCCGCCCCATACTCACCCAGGACCCTTTGCCAAAGATGACAACTGGACCCCAATTATTGTTCCCCAAGGGCAAAATTCCATCGGCAATACAAAGCCAGGGTCCAGTGGGTCCAAATGAATTTGACGACCATGGGGGGGGTCCCAGCAGTAAAGTTTTCCGAATGGGGAGGGGGTGGAGGGATCGATCACATGGTCCGGATTCAATTGCAGGTCAGTTTGGATGAGGACACGAATTCGGAAGCAGGTGATGATAATAGAACTATACCAGGGGTCTCCAATTCCGGTCCTGGAGAGCTACTATCCATTTTCTATTCTACCTGGCTTCTGATGAGCCACACCTGTTCCTGGTGTTTACCTGAGAAATGGTGTGGCTCATCAGAAGCCAGGTAGGATAGAAAACCTTCTGGACAGTAGCTCTCCAGGACCGGAGTTGGACACCCCTGAACTAAACAGTCTGGCCATTCAATTTAACAGATTGCTTGAATGGTTACATTTTTTTCACAATCCAATATTACGACCACATTCTGTGGGATTTTAAAAAATGTTATGTTTGTAAAAATGTAATATTCCCCTTTCTGTTTCACGATGTCCATTAATGTACATTGCCGAAAAAAAATTAAACTTGTAATTCAAGTGAGACGAAAATCTGACTCTTTCTTTTGGGTCACATATACTCTCTACCCTTGGCTATTCTAAACAGAAGCAATCAGTTCATTTCAAATCAAGTTAAAATTCTTTAGCAACCTATTTTAGGTATTACCTTCAAGGCATGCTCTGAGAAGCTGAGAAAATGCGTGTATACTTCTGCAGACAGGAAGGGAGACTGGTCTTTTCTGTGCTTTGTAAAATTATGCAAATGTTTATATATGTCTTGTCAATATCTCTTGTCACCAACACACAAATAAAGATGTGGGCAAAGTCATATGGTTTAAATAAGACAACACACACACACGTGTTGCTATTACAAACCCTATTAATACTGACCTAATCAATGTATGCTAAGGTCAGTACTGACTAATGCACCACACACCCGGCCCATTCTCACGTGAGCCCCCCATCCTTTTTTGCTCTGGGGATCCAAACTACATTCTGCAATACAGGTACCACATAGCAACAAAAGGAACCAGGCAATTAAATATAGAATGGCTTGAGCGCAGATGGAACCTTAGTAAATGATAACAAAACACAAAGCAAGAAAGGTGAACAGGAGTAACACTAGTAACAATAATGACTATTTTGTATCTAGTTTCTCTGCGGTAGTAAAGGCAGTCGCTCGTTTCAAAATGTCGCAGGTTGTAAATGCATTTGCCGGTTCTTCACCACCGGAATAACAAAGCAAAGCAAGACAGCATAATCTGTAGTGTCCATTAGAGCCCTGAAATAATGCGGTTATATGCAGTCCGTTATATGACAGGCACTCATGTCTTGAAAGCCTGACGGCGGATAGATATAAGATACAAGTTCAGAGTACAAAACGAGATACAAATTGCACAGAAAAGCAAAACGAATAACGATCCGCAGAAACATTCGATATCCATGAAATCATATAGACAATTCACTGTTCAGAGCAGAAGTAATCACAGCTGAATGCTGAGGACAATATAAAATGCAACGCTGTCATCGCGAATCAAATGTTTAATTATTTCCATGGAGGAGAAGATAGGACATGTGTTATATAATAGCTTGTCTAGACTTCAATGACAGTTCAATGGTTTTTTCTGACAAAAGTTAATTAGTGATTGATAGCCGGAGAATTAATTCTACACTGCACGAATTATAATATTTGCTATACAATATGTGGCAATAAAAAACTTATTTTTCATAATCTCAGCTAATTTTCTCTCTGTGATCAATAATGTGACTGTCCTCTCAGTCAATTCAGCTGCAGAAGGTTCGTCAACAGTTAGCAATGAACAACTTTATCAAACAACATCCATGTCTGTTCATTCTTTATTCCCTTAACTGACCTTTCTTTTCTTCTTCATAAATCAATCATAAATCAACAGAAAATTGGATCCCCATACTTTTTTGAATGCTCTGAAACTGCAATGAACTGGTGAGTTTTTGGGTTAAGTCATTCAGTGTGGTGGAATGTGCCATCCAAGGGATATTGCACACATTGCATCTTTTCCTCAAAATACATACATGTATTTGCTTAATTTTTCACAAATCAATTATTTAAACCACTATTTATAGGAACTTCAGAATTTCCCAGTGGAATCACAAATTGATGCAATCTCTCATGCTATAAGTGAAACCATTTTAAAAATCAGGGAAATAAAGGCAGACACAACTGTGCTTTCATCTCTCACGTGGTTGCTTAGTGACGACCTGGATAGCCAATCAATGATTGAGTGTAGAATTAGGCACAATGAAAGCGTGCATGATGGACAGTCTGAATGATCCACCTGATTATTTTTTGTTCCAGCAATATATATTTCATCTGTATATTTGTTCTGGACAAAGACTGAACCAAAACTGTGAAAATTTGTACCACTGCAGCCCCACCTGTTCTTACTAGCTATTTATTTAGTTTTTGAAATTTCTGATGGGGGAAATGTCTGAATGCTTGTTCATTGCAATATATTAATAAATTTGGCAATCCAAGACATTTAAACAAATAAGAATCAGCATACTGCACTACATGAATACATTGTAATCAAGAGCAGATTCTATTTTTCTAACCTGGAACTACTGAAAGACATAAACATCCAAGGATGAACAGTGTGAGGCATGCTGTAGTCATGTTACCATAATAAGAGCACATGCACAAATGAAATTCTAATTGTAAGCAACCATCTCTTCAGGCGAATAATTCAGAGAAGGTCGGTGATAAAGCATCAGGAGAGGGAAGCAGTAGAAAAAAGTAGGGCTGCATTTAGAAAAAAGAGAGCTTGTTCTTCCTAACACTAGTGAAGCTTCATGAACCATTTGCTGTATCTTTTGACCCCACTACATGGCGCTCTTGGTTTGCTTTGGAGCTCTGAGCCCTTTCTTTGAACAGAGGGCACCATCTAGTGGTGTCAGAAAATACAGCAAATGGTTCATGAAGCTTCATTTGGCCGTCACTACCTAACACCTCTGAAAAACCTGCAACGCCTAACACCAACTACAACACACCTCATCCATTAAAAAAATATCACAGCTTTTACATGATCAGTTGATTTTACTTTTCTTATTTCCACATCTCATAAGTTTTAAAATATGTTTTCTCCCTAACCTGAAGTGATTGTGCGCCCATGTGTATGAGACCATCAGTTTACGGTGTAATATTTGTCACTAATTACAGTTTAGTTAGTGTGAAGCACACAGCCAGCAGTGAGGGCCACATGCATTCTCTACTTGCGTCAAAAACTAGATTTTGGCATTTCAATAAAGATAATTTTCCCGGTAATATGAATATGCTACCTAATGTCAGTGCTCTCATAATAACGTAACTGATATAATATACATGAATGCAGGGTTGCCAGCTTTTGTCAGATGACTAAAGAGAGATTTTCAATTCAAGGCTAGTCTGCACAAACATGCACACACATTTACATGTATGTAACAGTTTTATTGCCTTGCAAATAGTGTGTAGGGTTTGCAACACACCTCAATGGTTTTGATTAAGCTAATTTTAGGTTTATAATGGAATAATATAGATTTGCCGTAAGATTTCTTGGGTGAGCGTGAGAGTCTGAAAGTGCCAGATGTGTGAGAGCTGGCAACCCTGTGAACGGGTAGTGTGCTTGGTGTGCTAGGAAGCTCTATTGGGGATCGTTCCTACCTGCCGCCGTCATGCACTACAACTCCTCCCCCCGACATGTCATTCTACACCCCCAGCAACAACACACCAGGAAGCAATCTGTCTTGGGCATAGAAGTCTGGCGCTGCCTGTTTTAAAAATGCAAATGTTAATTGCACATTCCCAGCTGCTAATTTATTGTTATTTTTTCCTAATATTAATTTCATTAGTTCTCTATAATATTCAGTGTGCACTGCATAGTTTTTAATCTATTTGCACTATGTTTACTTGTTTGCACTGTGTACTGTCTGTGCATCTTGCTTGTTTCACACTTCATGTCTGTTCCTCTGTGCTCTAAGTACTAGGATCTGGGATCAATAAAGTTGATCTAATCTAATCTAATCTAATCCCATCTTCTTGCCCATCTCAGTCTCATGTCCTCCACACCAACAGACAGGAATCCATGGAAACATAACAGTTCTTTTGAATCCTGGGGAATCTCTTTGTGTTTATTGAAAGGAGTGAATTTTCAGCCCACTTAAAATCGGTAATGAATCCCCAGGTACGTCCTTCATGCCCCATGACAGCTGGGCGTGTCATGCACTCCTGGCTTTTTCGCGCACCACGGGAAAGCTTAACAGTGCTCTGATTGCAGCGCCTTCATGGCACTGAAAGGAAACCCCGCTTTCTGTCTCCATTACCCGTGCGGCGGTTTGACTGCTCAGCCGGGGAGCATTGCCCTCACCATGCTCACGACCACAGGCGGCCTTGATTGAAAGGTATTTTGGGGCTGTAGTGTGGATCATGGGAATATTCTGGCAAATGATAGTGAATGGGCTTCGAAGGGAAGGAGAAGAACGTGAGGCAGGGGAAAGCAGGAAGACATTTGGTCTTCCACAATGATATTAGTACATTAGCTAAGGACAAAGATGTAATCTGTTGGCTGAACATGAGCAACTCCCCTTCTCTAAAATGCATTAGTGTACACAAGGCCATAACTTTGTATTGAGCATTAGGGGAGTTCAGGTCTCCACCAATTTAAGGGTGTCTAAGGGGTTGTATTGACTGGTTTTGATTACTGAGGGGTTACAACCCCCCCATTCCCCCATAATTTACGCCCACGAGTGTACCTCATAATGTGCTAATTTGTAACTGTCATCTAATGGACCAAATTGGTTGAAACATTTTGGTGCAATAACCTACGTATGCCTTCTGTTGCTGGCCTTAACACATGCTTGAACACACACACATACATGCATGCAATGTAAGTCGATTTGGAAGAGAGCTGACTTTTAAAAGAAGAAAGATTCTGTGTCCTCTTATCAACATGGTTCTGATAAAATAAACAGGAAGAGACATGGGAGGAACAACGCCCCCCCCCCCCTTGCGCAAGCCATCTTTCCAGCAGAGAGACCAGGTGAGCCGGTGTGGTCCATCCCGTCGTGAGATCTCACTAGAATCTCCTCTACCATGATTAGGTACATGTAGCTGTGACAGAAGACATCTGTCTACACAACATAGATCAGTGTTTCTCAACCCAGTCCTCAGGGACCCCCAGAGGGTCCACATGTGCTCCCTCCCAGCTTCTAACACAGCTGTAGCAGGTTTTAGGGTGTTCCTGATTGTTAGATTGTTTGGTTCAGGTGTGTGGAGAGCTGGGAGGGAGAAAAAATGTGGACTGTCTGGCGGTCCCTGAAGATCGGGTTGAGAAACACTGACCTGTGGGGTAGCCAGTCAGCACCAGCACCCATTCTGGCCACCAACTGCCGGACTGAAACAGAAGCTTCGAGGAGACCATGAGAGCCAGCTACGGAAGTGGGAAGCCCAAATAATATAGAGCTTGTGTTTCACTTTCCCGTGGCCCAGCCTTGGTTCTTTAGGGCTGTCTGAATGTCGACCATACCACGAGACACACCGTGGATACACCTCAATGTGGGATGGCGTCAAAACACACAGCTCTGAAATATACTTTCAACCATAGGGGACACAAGTCACAGAAAAGCAAAAAAAAAAACAAAGTTCAATGGAAGCTTCCCTTCCTGAAGGATATTATGGAATCATGTTATCATGCACGGGTCCCTGGTGAGCTAACGAAAACAGAAACAGAGACAGAGAGGAAGAGGAAAACCAAGATGGAGCCGGAATTAGCAAACGAAAAACAGCCTCTGAGAGAAAGAAAGGGAGGAAGACAGAATTAGATGCAGGGGCAGCAGAGTCCTGGCTGGCAACCGGCGCTCCTATTGATCGGCTGCCAGCGCCCATATAAGGTGCTTTACCCCCCCAAACCCCCCCCCACCCCGCCCCGCCCCCCCAGCCCCAAGCGAGCACTT
>JAODLD010000049.1:13416414-13427190 GCA_026781065.1 Mormyrops boulengeri
CCCCCCCCCGCCCCCCCCCCCCCCCCCCCCCCCCCCCCCCCCCCCCCCCCCCCCCCCCCCCCCCCCCCCCCCCCACCGCATGCAAAGAGCGCATTCTCCTGGAAAGGGTGTAGTGAGGATTAGGTTAGTTCTCTTTAGTCATCTGTGTCTTCCGCTGTAGCTCAGGTCGTGAAGTAGGGCCTGTCTGAAAGCTGAGGCTGCCAGCGGACTGGGTACATCACCCATGTGGGTTTAGCAGCCTTTGTGAGATGCTAAGCCCCACGCTTGTACTGTTGTAAGCGGAACTAATGAGAATATTGATTATTCCGCACGTAACTTAAATTGGACTAAGCAGGCAGTCGTTTTCAAGGTGTCGTCCGCACAAGTTGGGATTTGCTTGCTGAACTCGAGCGCTTCAGTTCTTAGGGAACTCCAGGTGACAGGCCAAAATAACAGCCACCTTGAAACGACCGGTGCGCCCTCTCATATTAGCAAGGGAGGCTACAGGATTCTCTTTCAAGAAAAACTAAAGCGATCGATTATCCGACTCCCCGCTGACTCTCCTTTCTCAGCTCCTGGCTTGTTACTAGCGGCTCCATGTCTCTCAGATGGTTTCCCCTCAATAATAAACATCACTTCGTGATGCCATCTGAGCCAAACCCAATGGACCAGTCTGCCTTGCCTCATCAGGGGGCATGAGGAAGAGGTCAGGGCAGCACAAAAAGCCCTGTTCTTATTAATAAATTTGCTCAATAAATCTCCAGATGACGGGGGATTTCCATACCTTTGAATAATCCAAAATCCAAATGATTCCCAGGGCTAATTTTAAAAATCTCATACTGTCTTGTTCTTTCACACTATGAAGTTGCACATAAGCATTGACTTAAGATTCCTTTTCCCTTATTCCTGAAAGAATCAGATGTTTCGTGGCTTTGCTAGTGCATGTGCTGAAAATCGCAACACTGATCCAAATCACTGGTGTAACCTATGCATCTGTTGTGTCCTGAGAATGGGCTGGTGTTAGTGCTGTGTCTTCACACTGGAAGGAGCACGATGCAATATCTTCTGGAAGGAAATCGTAGACGGAATTGCACAAAAGTCTGCAGGACACCACAGAGTTAGTTCAGTCCATTCTTTTGTCGTAACAAGTTCCATTGCTACTGGAGTATCCTTCTACCAGCAGCAACACCTAACTTAAAAGAGGCCTTGTAAATCAATCGATCAATAAGTGAGCATATTTTTATTTATTCAGCAGATACTCTTATTTTAAGCGACCTACAACTGAGAGCAGGGTCAGCCAGTCCCTGGAGCAATTGGGGGTTAAAGGCCACACTCAAGCTCCCAATGGTGACATCACTCTGTCGACCACAGGATTTAAACTGGCGACCTTCCAATCATGGACATGAGTCCTAAACCACAGAGCCACACAAGCAAGCCATAACAAACTGTCTCACGACATTTTCCGGGGTAATCTAAGAAACAAAATAACCTAATATGGGTTTGCCGATATAGGTAATACTGCTGGAAAACAATGCTGGTAAGTAAAGATCACACAGAATTTTGTTCAAAAATTATGAAGACATCACTTATTTTATTTTACAAGCCCCGACATTTAGGCGAAATGAGCCACTAACGCACGATCAGGACGAGCCCTGGAGACAGCATCGTTTCGTTAAAAATGAGCAAGTGCAAAACCTGCAATCTTGCGATCGCTGACATGACCGTTTTAACTACTCAAGTTAAATTCCTCTGCAGAAGCTGTCTGTCTTCCTTGGCAGACAAACAACCATATTATCCCAACACAATTACCAACACCCATCTCTACTGGATGCTTTCATTTTCGGGTTCATTGGGTGTATCGTTCAGGTCCCACAATCCCCCTCCTGTCAATTCGAACCTTCTGTAATTCAAACAGATGAATCAGTGCTGAAAATCACAGGATCATCCCATCGTCACAGGTGGCATTATTGACATGCCCACACCTATGGAAGCCAGGTCCACGGGAGCTAGTTGACAGCTCGGTCTCTTAAACTGAAAGGTAAAATAATAAGCCGACAGTCATCACTCTCTAATAAACAATGTTTATCAAGCCTTGCAGAGTTCAGCAAGATGTTTATGGCTGAGGGGAATTATAATAAAAAAATAATGCATTATTTTTATTCTCTGAAACAAGTAATTGATCTTGTAATGGAAAATGAAGAACGAGAGGTACTCGAATATCTGTTGATGTTACAGATTGACATTTAGAAAACTGAAGACTGAAATAATATTACCGAAGAGTATTTTAATACCATCCCGCAACAATTTCTGAACTTTTCAACGAATCAGATATATGTTTCATTTCCTGACATGATTTAATGGCTATATAAATATGCAAAGGTCTAAGGTCAAAATGAAAGTAAATAAATTTATATATATAAAATTATAAGGAAATCATCAGTATCATCTGCAGAGATCTGATCATAAGCAGATTAACTAATTACATGTGATGGCATTATGCAATTAAATTACAAAATGAATGTATTGTAATCCATTACAGTTGCTGAGGAAAATATGTAATTAAATTAGTTATTAATCAAAATGTTGGTGATAACAAAGGGATTACATCTGAATATATTCATTTCAGTAAGAAATGTATATGTAGAATATACCACTCATGTTATTACTTTGCATTTTTTAAACCGTGCAGAAATGTCTTCTTTTGGCTTTGGGACAAATCTGACTTTTCAGATTCATTGTCCAACAATTGTTAGAAAAGTAATCAAAAAGTAATCAAAAAGTAATCAAAAAGTAATCAAATGTAATAAGTTGCATTACTTTGATGAAGTTCTCAAAATGGTTACATTACTCAATACATTTTTATCAAGGTAACTAGTAATCTGCAACCTATTACATTTCAAAGGTAACCTTCCCAACACTGTCAATGATATCGCATATACTTATATTATTATGGTACACAGCACACACCTTTTCCTTCCATTTGTTACAACGTCACACAGATCCACCCTCTTTATATTCAGCTGTAGCACCCTTGGTTTTGGTGGTGATGGGGTTGTGTTTCTCCACAATGTCACTGCAATAATAAGATGAATGGCTACTGAACAATTTCCTCTCATTCTCTTAAGCAAAAATAAGACGCTGATTACCCACTTGTGCACTGAACGTATCAGTCTTGAGCAATTAATGAGGCTATTCTGACTTCCTGTTTATATAGGTCAGACATCATCCTTGTTTTCAGGATCTAATGAGAGAACCGGCCCGTCTGAGCTTAACTGGCAGCGTGACGCTTTACGAGCCAAACAGGCCGCCCCTCCCACTCACGGTTACGCCACTGACTCTCCCCCCGGTTTGTATGCACTGGCTTGTAAAGCGGACAGCTGTCATATTAATGCATCGCCCGCCATGTTGACTGATCATGTGTGCAAGTCTGACCCGGAGCCACGCAGACAAGTTTAGAGCTCCGGTTAATTCAAGAGCACTGGGAAAAATACAATATGAATAATAAAACCATTCAGCTGAACAAAGACAGGCTTGAAGATTCCACCAAGTAGAGGTACACATGTTAATACCACCACTGAAGTACATTCTTAGTGCTGAAGCCACCTCCCTTACACATAAATATGCTGATAGTATATTCTAGATGCAGATGGTTCTCACAAAGGAGACCCACACTGGCTGTGTAAGTCGCTAGCCAATAGCGGGTCTTCCGGATCTGAGAGGCAGGGAATGAGCGACATCTGACTTGAAGCTGTCAGGGTCACTATGGAGACAGAAATGCGGTAACTGGGTATTTCAGTAGTACACTGGTCCCTGCCTGTCTGGCAATAGAAATGGGACCAGACTAACATCAACTACAATATTTAAGTACATGCAAATGATGTCCATCTTATTGGCAGGGGCTCACCTTCCTTGTTGCCTATTGGTCATTCTCTTTGGGATCTGTGACAAATAGAGTGCCAAGCTGTGACTTGTCAGAGTTTCTTTGTTTCGCCTAATCTCAGAAAGCAGCAGTTTATTTAAATCCCTACACAATAATCTGTATCTCACGGATGCCCAGTCAGTTACTCATTTCACAATTTTCCTCACCCCATGACTGCTTACCACTCAATTCCCATTCCGTTTGTAGGTATAAGTACTACACTACCTCTTCCCTTTTCCTTTCCTGGTTTTTATACTTCAAAACCCATCGCTCACTCAGCTATATGACACAGGGTGCACCTCTGCAGTTTGTGTTTCTTCTGGGAGACACATTAACCAAGCATGCCACAGCTGGCTCAAAGAACACCCACTGAAGCTGATATCTTCTCATTTTGTGGTGTGCATTTATCATGCTCTTAGAATTTGATGCTGTGTCCGATCTAGTAAGCTCATGATAGCGCAGGTTAATACAAGGGGGCAGTATGCTGGTGTTTAATTGGCTGAAAAAGAACAAAAGGACTAAAGTATGAAATAGCATCACTGCTGATCCGACTGTTGATGGCATAAGGAGGCCCATCAGTTCTGGTCTGAAGTCTTCTGGTCTGAGGTCAGGAGATCCATCTGATGTATTTGCTGAAGTTCATTCAGACATGCTTTCATAACAAGCCTCGATCTTTTGCCCAAGCAAAATCATCATAAATAGGAGAAGAATTAGAAGCCATCGCGTGGGAATATGTAACATCCACGTCTTATTGAAACGCTTATGTAACATAAAATCAATTAAGGATCTTGTTTGTTTCAGTCAGTTCCCTTAATATTGATATTTGAGTAACAGGTAAAAATCAATCAAAACTTACATTCAGTGAGTTATTTGACAGAGAATATATAACCAGAAAACCCAGACTGGAAGTCAAATGTGAGTCCGAGTCATTGCTGAGATCCATTTGTATGAGTCAGTTGAGCCCTCTGTGGAATTGTCAAACACAAGATTCTCCAAAGAATCAAAAAAGTTAGTGCAAGAGCTAAGTGTTATACATGTGGTGTAACGTTCTCGTTTTTATACAGAAAAGATCTCATTACAATTTTTCTTCTCCTCTGGGATGTTAATTGTTTCGGCCTCAATCATTCTGCAAAGTGAAAATGTAATTATCTGAAGGAGACGATCCTATATATCTGAGGCCAGACCAGTAATGCCGGTCTATCTGCTGAGCACCTGCACTTCCAAATGACCCATATTTTATGTTTATTAGGCACCTGCAGCACAGACCTTCCCAGGCACATGGCAGCACCTTATCTGGAGCTGAAGGAGCAGACAAACTCCCAAAGGTCTCCATTTCACCGCTTGACTTGGTCTTTGTATCACGCGCTCTCACAAACCTGGCAGTGTAACAATGGTCATAGAATTAGTACTGACTCACACCATATTGAAAAATTACAGGCAGTTGGCATACAGACAGAGAATGTTAATATTCTAGAATTCATAGGGTGACCAAATAATCAATGTCAGGGAGGACACTCTCAGCTAGGATGGGATTTGTAAACTACCATTTCAATGATGAGCACCTGGATTTCACTTAAGCACTTTGTTCTTGCTGTGTGCTGATTGGTCAGTCTCCTTTGATCATGCATGTGCCACGAATATTAATGTGTAACAGCAGGATGAGTCTTTCAATCAAGGAAACAAACCAGTCAAAGCATAAGAAGAACTGAACTATTTAGCCGAGCACTGGAGCCTTTCAGTTTGAAAGTAAGTTTTATAAAACCTGAAGTAACTCAAAGTGTCCTCCCTGACATAGATTATCTGCTCACCCTAAGAATACAGCAATATGGTTTTTAAAAAGGTACAAACTCCTTATCCTTATACAGCTAATAATTATTACTTTATATGAAAACTAAAAATGAAATCTTTCTAATGGATGAATACATGTACTGATATTTTTGAGCTGGCACTCTCTCAACTAAGCGCAATAGTTGTTGGCATGACCACTCCTGCCCATAAGTCAACATGATGGGGTCTACGTGCTCAATCCTTTCCACACAGGCATTCCTGCAGAGACGACCCTGCACATATTTAAAGAAATAGCAACCACATGCTGAAAATTTAAATACGGTGCATGTTCAATGGCATAGTGATCCCAATCAGGAGGGAGACAGTCAGTTTATGACTTGCCATAAGCACACCGCTGCCATCACCAGTGCTGACAGCAGGCCGTTTAAATAAAAATTCCAGCCTGGTAAATTAACGAGAAACATTGAAAACCTCCTTCCTGTCCCTGAGGAAGAAAAAGGGTAGGACGGTGAGTAAGAGAGGGAAAGAGAATATCGCCATGGCAACACATGACCTTTAAAGGTGAACTCGTGTTGAGCAAGGTTGTCCTTCTTCCTCACTTAAAGGGGAGTGACATTCAATAATCCCCACAGGTGAAAGGAGGGTAACAAACACCAAATAAAAGCTGGCCAGCAGCTTAAATAAAGGACCCCAGTGTTAGCAGTATCCCTGGACCGAGGTCTGCAGGAGCAACCTGTCACTCTCTGCTTTTTATGGAGCTTAACCCATTCCGAACTGCGGTAGCCGATGGGGCCCCGAAAGCTCAACAGCCCATTTCTCAGGCTAATTTGGAATAATTACTCTAATGGTGATGTTTTTGTGCAGGTGAAATTTCAGTTTCATTCATTCTGATAGCAGCATCACTGTTTTTTAAGTACTTCAGGGCCTAAGGACATGTTCCACAATCTCCTGTTCCCGCATTGTTGACAGACTCTTTTTAATTAACTACCCTAGGGGCGTTGTTCAATGTTTTTTTTTTTCTGTAGTTATTTCGGAAAGTTTGAGTTATAATTCAATGGGGATATCTACTATGTAACTTCAATGATTTTGAAAGCCTATGGGTTGACTTCAATCGGGTACATACCTGACCTTGATCCTCCAAAAAACCTAAACAATTTGGTTAAGGGAATAATCACCCCAGTGAGGATCTTATTGCTCAAAAGGAGCAGGAGCGTAAGCGTGCCTTATCCATTATGTGGGTCACGTTTGTTGACCCCACCATTGTTGCTGTTAATGTTACTGTAATGAAGCTTTGTCTCTTTTTAAAATGATTATTGGTGAGACATTTTTTCTTTCTGTTTGCTGGGTAAGCAATCCCCAAATTCGCCCAAGTACTCACAAATACTCCCAAGTACTCCCAAGTGCTCCCAAATACTCCTAAGTACTCCTTTTAAGGAAAGAGATGTGTCCTGCCAGCAGGAGCACAGGGGTTCTGTCACATCTGGTAACGGGGAACCTGGGCTAGAGGAGGTCAATGTCAGTCCTAAATGAAAACACACCAGCACACAAAGCAAGATTCTTTCGTGGTTTGTTCACTTGAACCAACACAGGAACATGCCTGATGACAAACTCAATGCTGCTAAGTCTCAAAGCTTTCTGCCAGAGAAGAGAGCAGAGAGGTCAACGCTGTGCAGTTCTCCCAAGGGGATCGCAGCACCCAGCCAGCCAGACAGAAGCCAGCAGGACTGAGAGTGGGGGTCGCTGAGTGTCTCACTACCACCACCTGGTTACAAATACTGAGGAAGCCTGTCCACCTATGTATAGCTACGTCAGTTATATCTGACACTGTGCCTTATTAGGCTTTTCCTCTATCCCATAATGAGTTATTTCTTTCGAAATCACTAGTGGAGTACTGGTGTGACAGTGAGAGAGGATGCATCCATGCTGATGGAGCGAGCAGGAGCTCAGAGAGATGTTAGCATCTTGAATGTTTATATAGCTCGGATGTAGCACAAATCTAATAAGTTGTCAGGCTCCTGTCAGCAGCTCGTCCGGTCTGTGCCGGGGGAATCGGGAGGACGCGGCTATGGCCAATAAACACATAACAGGCGCATAAACAACAACATCAAAACTTGTCTCGCACAGCCGAGTGACACCTTACGTGCGAGGAAGTCATTCCCTATTTCCTCCCCTCCTTGCTTCCATCACTTGTTTTTTCCCCACTTCTTCTCTCCCTGTATTTCTCTCTCTCCTTCTCTGTCTCTCTCAGTCCTTCTTTTCTCTTCTTCTCTTCCTCCCTTTTTTATGTTTGCCATGTTCATTGAGTCTCTCAGTTTGCAGACTTCCTCTCTAAACTTGAGGTAACCCTATTCTGGAAAGAGATGTGGGGTCAGTTTATATAAAGCATAATATTTTGGGGAGAGACAGTAACGCCCCAGCTGAACTTAGGGAATCATTCTTAGATTTCCTAACTCTAATGTAATGTAGTAATGTGACATTTTACATTAATTGCCTCTAAACTACTATAAATACAACCCTCCTGCACCCCGCCTTTCCCATTGCGGTTTCAACATATCGTGGGGCTGGCATAAGAAATTAAATGGGAGTTTTTTTGGGAGGTTTTGGGAGTTGTGCGAAAGCCACAGACGACACAGGAAGGCCAGCACAAAAAGAGACGTGGAAGGGTCGACTGTACTCTGAAACAGCTTGCTTGTTAAATACATTATAGCACTGCAATTCAACTGATCGATTGTAGCAAATGAAAGACCATTGTAACCTGTCTAGTTTGGTACGGTTGCGCAGAAATGCCCCCCCTTGTCCCTTGTCCTGTTAACCCATAATTAGCCTAGTACAGACACAATGTGCAGGTAGCTGCAAATTAATGTAAATGCTTCAGTAAGAGAATTTAACAAGATATATGGTTTAAGATGCAGTGCAGAACATTGTTATGGCTGATTTGCAGTGTATATATCCTTTATAAATCCTAAAAATACAACTTTTGGAATAAAGACGGCATGGGGGGCACAACACAGTGGGAAGGAGCCATATGTGCAGCTGAGTCATACTTCACCGGTTCTGAACAAAAAAGCAGGTAGATGGGTGGTGCGCCATTAAGGAAGCCAGAGCACTGGGGCCCGGCTCGGGGCTTAGACACTGCTGTTATAGAGTGGGCTACATTTCCCAGGCATGGTTTAGGCAGTGGCGGCTCTGGATTATTGTGGGTCTAGGGGGCAATAGCAAAATGGGTGAGGGTGGGTGCACATCCAAAGAAGCAAAGTGGAAGTTGCCACCTCTTCCTTTCTACTAAATGCACAAAAAAATGATATGTTTCCCTAAAATCCACTATAATTAAGACTGTGATGTCTTATTTTTCATGCTTTTATCCAGAAAGTTATAGTAAAATATATTCCACTGCTTTCTTTTAAACTATGAAATATGCATATTAGTACTCAAGAACCACCTTCAAAACAACTGTGTTCTGCAGGTTCAGTGTCGCCTGCTAAGCAGCCTAATGCGCTCCTACACATGCAAAGAACAAAAGACAAAGCTAATAGATAACATGGCACTGGCTCGTCCATACTGATACCATGTAACTACCCTTTGGAATCCTACTGGGTTTCACATTTTGACAGTGGGGCAGAGTAGTGCCAAGCTTGCCTATTCTGGGTCAGTGTTTTTCATGGTGGACCTAAACATGCAGTTGTTCGTTAAAAAAAAAGGAAACCTTTCTGGAGCATTCTGTTGTTTGGTGTCAAACCACTGTCTACCACAGGGTCACAGGGTGCCTGGATCACATCCCAGAAGCTAGAGGTACAAGGAACCCTGTGGTCGGTGCCCTGTGATGGGGGGCACACACACATACACACACAATTTGGAAACACCAATTCATCATCGCAAATTTTAGTGAGATACTTGAAGACACCCCATGATAACACTGGAAGATCACATAAACTTTACAAACATGTAACCATGGCGGAGACTCGAACCCTAGTCCCAGAGGTGTGAGGAAACAGTGCTAACCACTGTGCCACCCCAATTACAATTATTATTACAATTTATCTAGCAAACACATTTGTCCAAAGCGATGTATAATTGACAGATCAGGATTACATAGTATCCCTTGAGAAATCTGGGGACAAGGCCTCAAGGACACAACAATAAAATCACTCTGCCGGCCATGGGATTTGAACTAGCAACCTTCCGAGCATGAGAATCTTAGCCCACAGGGCCCCATTAATCATTATTCCTATTCATTGTAATTCTAAATCTGAAATACAGAACCGATGAGCACCTGGTCACCCATATATAATAAATGACACTGATGGGACTCAACTGTGAGAAGAAAAACAATGAGCAAGCTGGATTGCGCAGAACCAGTTTTTGTCTGCGGGTTTAAGCGGTAAGTACGTCTGGCCAGTAGCTGCCATAGTGGTCAATGACTTGTTACAGAAAAGGGTCACATCCCTAATCCTGACCCCAGTGAATTTTAAAAATTACTTTGCGCAAAAACATTTGCCAAAAACTGTAATGAAATACTACGTAATGTGCAGCAATGCTATGGGGCCTCTCTGTATCTCCACGGGCTCAGTAGCGGCCAATGGACCCTACAGGCGTGTGGAAGATCACACCGTAACACAGATACTGACATGCGGGTGGCTAATACATGCATTTCAGTACACACACATGTCACAGAAACACACTGAACACTGAACACCACTCAGGCACACAGAATGCATGCGAAGCCTAGCATGACACCGTCACAGAGGCCCTACCGCTGTGCTTGGTGTGTAATTAAATTCAACAAAAAAGTTAAAGGTGAGGAAGTAAATCAAGTGGAAGCTGATTAACAAGAAGAGACGAAACTCCACTGAGGCATGCAGGCGGATTTTTCTGGTCTTTTTTTTAACAGATCCCTCAGAGACCCCCCCCCCCTTTACCCACACTCGCATCATCCAGGTCTAAGGCTCCCGGTACCCTGCACCACAAAGGCCAGCGACCATCACCACCATTACCATCAGCCTCCCAGCATGCATGTGGCCGGGGGCCCCCGCCCCCCCCCCCGCCCCCCCGGCCCCGCGGCCCCCCCCCCGGGGGGGCGGGGGGGCGCGGCG
>JAODLD010000049.1:13447199-13480858 GCA_026781065.1 Mormyrops boulengeri
GCTGCTCCGACTCAGTCGTCTGGCCATAATGATTTGGTCCTTGTCAGAGTCACTCAGATCTTTATCCCTGTCCATTTTTTCTGCAGTCAAAACATCGACTACAAGTGCCGAACGTTAGCTTACCATTTAATATATCCCAGACCTTAACAAACACTTTTTACAACATAGTCGACATTATTCATTACACATGGGGGTGGTCATAATGTTTTTTCTCATCATGTCTATATACCTCCATATAAAATATATATTTCCATCAATCTTCCATGCACTCATGCAGTACAGGGTACAAGGCATGGGTACACACTGGACAGTGTGCCCAGCTATCGCAGGGCAATAGTAAAACTCACTCTCTATGGACAGTTCTGAAATGGCATCTTTTCTTACTGCCTGATGCTGGACTGCCGGAAGAAACCGAGAACATGGGAAGGACAGGCAAACACCACACAAACAGCACAGATGGGATTCCAACCCCCAAATCTAGAAGCGTGAGGCGACGCTGCGATCCACGACACGACCACATCCCCCACACACAGCTCCTCACGCAAAATACTACCGCTCGAAAAAGCTAGACAGAGTCTGAGTTTACTGAAATTTAACCCTCTGAATGGCAAAAAAGCTTTCCAGAACAGCTGGTGATCCTCTTCTGGAGTTCTCAATAGCTGTCAGGAAGATGTCTATAATAAGGCACAAACACAACCCAGAGCTGTCACAGAGGGTAACTCGTCACAGTCAGGTGAGGGAGAGGAGGGTGTGTACTTCCTCTCCTGGGGATGGACACAGACAGCAGTATCCTAAGTAGTTTCTCTATAGTAATAATCCTTCATAAGTTATGTTTCCTCATAGCAATGTTCTGTGCGTTTGCACACAGGCTGACCTGACAATCAGGACGCAATCAGTGACAAAGACCAGTGGAGGATCATGGGATCCTGTCGGGGGTTAACCATGCAACTAACTACCCCCCCCTCAGCACCCCCAATTCAATACCATGCCTGTCTTGATCATCAGTACATGCTAAAAAAAGAAATGAAGGGAGTGAGTGATGCAGACACAGACGGAGAGAGAGGGTAGATGCCTCTTAGAACTGGATGAGCGACATCAATAGAGTTGCCATGACTACGGGTCTTTTCAGTACTTCAGATCCGTTCCGTGTTTTTTTTTTAAGGTTTAACTCCTTCCATGCTGGTTAAGAGGCACAATAAGATGCTGGCTTTCACTTCACAAAGTCCCAAGACGCTCTACATACTGTTTTGCTCATTGATTATTAGTTTTCTTGTGTGATTTTGTTTATGGGGAGAAGCTTGTACTGAAAGGACTCAATTTATGCTACGAGCAAGTTATTGATGTCATTTTAGTAAAACGTGTAGGCCTATCTTTGGACTGCAGGGGGAAATTAGAGCATCCAGAAAAAAAATCTGCCCAACGCTGGAACACACAAACTCCACACATACAGAGCAAGGACAGGATTTCACTCGCAACCCTGGATGTATGACGCAACAGTGGTACCCACAGACCCAGGCAGAAGAAGCAAAGTCCACACACAGTCCAAGGGCAGGGTTACAAACCCCCAACCCTAGAGGCATCAGACAACAGCGCCACCCACTGTGCCACCATGTCGCCACATCAGTTGATTATGACAATATACACCATACAGGTAAAAGTACGTGGACACCCCTAATAATTAGATTAACTGCCTAATTATAAGCCAAACTCATTGCTGATGTGTCTAATTAAACACACAGTCATGAAATCTCCTGCAACAAACTCTAGTGGCAGAATTGTGACTTTCCACTTGGCTCCAACATAGGACGCCATCTTTCCAACAAGCCAGTTCGTCACATTTCTGCCCTGCTAGAGCTTCCCTGGTCAACCATAAGTGAAGTGTATGTGTTGCCGAAACATCTGAGAGCAAGTTCAGCCGCGTAGTGGCAGCCACACAAGCTCACAGGAAGGGACCTGATCACCCAACATTAATACCCAACCTGAATGGCGGCAAATCCCACCAACAGTGTTCCAATATATAACGGAATACCTTTCCAGTAGAGTAGAGGCTATGGTATCTGCAATGGGGTGACCGACTTCAAATTAACTTGTTTCAGGAATGAGATGTTGGACCGGCTGGTGTTCACAAACTTTTGGCCATATCGTGCACAATTCTTGCTTGACTCACGTATCAACGTATAAATGAAGGAACACCCTGCCCTGGATAGGATGGAAGCCCATCGCAGGGCACATACACTCACACACTACTGGTATCTTGTAGATGCCAGTTAGCTTCACTACTGCTGTTGAAGCACAGGAGGAAACCACAGTACCCAGTGGAACCTTGCATGACCCCAGGATAACATGCAAGCTCCACACACACGGAGCAGACATTCAATCCGAACCCCTGACCCCAGAAGTGTGAGACAATAGTGTTGCTCACTCACTACCAAGTCAGATATAACAATAGATGATTCTTGCTGGACTCACTACCCCTGAAGGGATTTAAAACCCAGGGTGATTTTGGGGGGGGGTAGCATAATCCCCCGGGGCCAGAGGTTACTGGGAATGCTGGTAGGACTGGGAAATCTTCCTGCATGTGAAAGGAGCAGCAACAATGAGGAAAGAGGAACAGAAATGCGAAGATTACATGGATTCGCTTAGAAAACAAGTATCTCAGTGTCAAGTAAACGGTATAGATACCAGTGTTTGGAAGGTCATTGTTATAAGGAATCATTTTATTTGTCTCACTTACACCTCAATATCTCTATAAATATGTGATCGATAAGCATACATGATAGGCACACATAGCACACACGAGCAGAGTTATCTCCATGGAGCGGTATTCCAAAGATACCTTCAAGCTGAATAGAGAAAATGCCTTTTCTATTTTAATCTCAGCCTCCCACCTTCCTAATGTGCACCAGTTCCAGTGCACAAAGCACTGATTACCATGAATAGTGACAACGATCACAATACAAAATGACTTAGAGGAGGAAGAGCCCTTTTAAAGGAAAGGGCATCGCAGCCGGCGGAGCCATCGCTGAATTTAGAACACGCTATAACCTCAGATCTTATTCTTCCACTCTTTCCACCTTTGCTTCTGCTCTGACCTCTTTTTTCTTACCATCTGCCTTTTTTCAGGCCTCACCTCCTAGCCACCTCTGGGCTGGGCCTCAGCTCAGCGTGTGTCATCACTACTTACCACCATGCCGTCCTCCTCCTATTGCCACCTTCTCTCTCTGCTGCCTCTTCCCCTACTTGGTCTGCACCCCCTCCCACTCCCTCTCTCTCCTATGCACAACACCCAGCCTCACCCCCCCCCACCCCAGATACACGCACACACTTTGCTTGTATCCATTTCTGGTGGCCGCAGATCAAAAAGTGGGCGTGGCCTCCGCTTATATAAGCCCGTTAACTCAGCGTGAGGATGCCAATGCCGTCAGCCAATCCCCTATCGCTTCTCACTCGCTGTCTCCCTTCTGTCTCAGTTCGGCTCCACTGGAGGCCTGGCTAGGAGTGGGGGGGGGTTGGTACCAGGGCGAGGAAAAAAAGAAACATCAGATGAATAAATAAAGTGGAAGTTTAGAGAGGGAGGAGAGAGTATGCGTGGTGGAGTTCTGACAAGAGAAACGGCTATAGTAAAACCAAGCAGAGGTCAGACGTGGGGAACGTACCTTACCTTAACACACATAGTGTAGCGTAGTATTGCAGCCATACTATAACAGCAGTAATGATATCCTTACTGTACCTTAACACACATAGGGTAACGTAGTATTGCAGCCATACTATAACAGCAGTAATGATATCCTTACCTTAACACACATAGGGTAACGTAGTATTGCAGCCATACTACAACAGCAGTAATGATATCCTTACCTTAACACACATAGGGAAGTGTAATATTGCGGCCATACCATAGCAGCAGTAATGATACTACTGTAGTGTAGCAACCATGATACACTGTGACAAGTGTAGCAGCTGCTGCATAGCAGCTGTATAGTAGCGGAAATATCAGTGGCAGCATAACTGATGCAGAAGCACAACTCTAGTACAGCAATAGTAGTGTAGCAGCTATGGAGGAACACAGGGCATTAATAGAACCCATGCAGGTGCCACTGGGCTGTCACATCTGCTGAGACACAGTAAGATTTCCAGGGATGCCTTCACCTGCTCCTCATGTTCCGCTCCCCAGCACATAGGACGGATTCTTCTGGAACACGAAAATGATGACCTGTGCTAGCGTCAGCAAGACAGCAAGGCACAGTAGGTAGATATGGAGTATGCCTCCGAAGGCAGCTGCCCGTTAGCCGTGGGCCCCCGGTCTGGACCCCCTCCCTAAATATCTGTCTATCCTTGGCCCAGAAACTCCTTCTGGAGGTGCTGCCACTTGAGAGCTGCCCCTGAAGTTGTTTAACACCCCAAAACAGGGGGGCACAGTGACAGCCCAAATAAAGCCTTCTTATTAAATGATTAAGCCTAAAAGGGAACAAAAAGCAGCCAGATATTTCAGGGTCACATGGAAAAAGGCCATGTGAGCCAGTGGTAGCAGTACAGAATAATACTCGGAGGTGCCCTTGACTCTGGGCATTGATTTGGCATCTGCGCTTGCTTGTTTTCACTGGAAAGGCAGAAACGCTTCCTTAGGTCTAAGCAGTGGAGATCTCTGAGCTTCAGCTGGTCCTGCTGCAAGTCTATAGGGCAAGATGAGGGCATAGCGTCCATTCTGCAGTACAGCAGGCTGAAAGTCAGAGGGAAATTTCTCCAGTTTGAATCTGCTTATAATAGATGGTGCAATTCAGCCCTGGGGACCCCCCCACTGAAGAACCCAAAAGGCTGATTCCCACGCCTTCCACCACCAAGTAAGATATCTATGTCACTTCTGATTCTGTTTCATCAAAAATGCCACCTAAATCATTTACAAACATTATGATATGGGTACCCGCCTTAGCTTGAGAAAACATTTCCATATCCTTCTCCTTTTTTCTTTCTTATTGGTCAGGAATAACAGTGATCCATAATTGTTATTTTTCCTGAAGCTTGTCATATCATATCAGTCAAAGCACACAGGGGATTTGCACAGTGAGTGAACGATAACTCCCTTCATAAATGAATGGATATCAATATGGTTTGTATCATCTAGATTCTAGAATGGATATGGGCAGATGCATGGCCAAGTCCAACCCAAAACACAAGAAGTTATGTCCTTTAGAAAGGTAGCTGCACCATTACGAAGCAACACTGAGGTCCTATAAGAGTCTAAGCACACATAGATGAAGACATTTCCAGTGTAATGTGGGAGCTCAGCAACGAGAGAAACATCTGAGAGCCATGGAAAAGAGTGTATAGTGTGTGAAATGGAAACACAGTGAAAAGCTTTAAATCCAGTCCAGCGCTCTTCAAAGCAGCGACGTGCAAGATCAGCATATTAATGGTCTTTGTGTTTCTTGATACTGCGCCGTAAAATATCACAGGAATAATTTCATTTCTCCTAATCAATTCAGTAGCACAAATGTTGTGTGATTTATGACAAAATGATATTGTGCTAAATTACTTATTGATTCAAATAAGCAGGAACATTATAACTACGACTGACCCTAAGCATCTGCAAACATAACCAAGGGTTTGGGGGGGGGGGGAAAAAAAACACATTTTCACACAAGCCTTCATTTTCTTTCATGATCTGAGTGCACAAATGACTGAGCGATTCCACACGGAACACTCGCCAATTAAATATAAATTTATCTAACCTATACATCACCAATGCATTATTAAATACTATCAATTTTGAATAACGACATTACAGACGAATGAAACATAGCAGCTGGAAATGAGACGAGCTGGATGCTGCAGCTGGCCAATTAATTCTGATTGAGCTGCCAGTCACTCAGCATGGGATTAAATGGAGAAACGTGATGGTATATATGCAGTCGACACTGGAGCAGTTTATGATACTGACCCAGCCCTCATATCGCTCTGCTGTTGTACCACATTTCCATGCTTTTTTGAACAAAATAGGGTTGCCAACTTCGGTCAGCCGGCTGGCGTGAGATTTTCAATTTGAGACAAGTCTGCACACGCATTTACATGTACGTAACAATTTTATTACCTTGTAAATAGTCTGTAGGGTTTAAAAACTACCCCAACGCTTTTGATGTAGCTAATTCAAAATTTATAATGGAATAATATAGATTTGCCGTAAGATTTCTTGTGTGAGCGTGAGAGTCTGAATGCATGAGTGTCACGTCAGATGCGGGAGAGCTGGCAACCCAATCGTATGTATGGTACTACAAGACTGTATAACCACACAGCAAGCATATCTCCACAAGTCTGATACAGAAGAAAAAGTCCACAAAGCATCACAGCAAATGAATGTGAGAAGTCGTCACTCATCCCCTCCCATATCTAGAGGGTCACAGAGCTAATTACAATGAAACAGACCTGCTTCTAGTTAGAATGAGATAATGGCACGAATGGGCAACACGGTGGCTTAGAAAGTTGCCCCGTGACTTCGTGTCAGCACAGTTACGGGTTTCTGCGTGTGGCTGCATGTTCTCGTTGTGTCAGCCCGAGTTTTATTCTAGGAAATCTGGTTGTCCTGTTGCATTTCAAAAACATGCATTTTAAGTGAATGGTTTATCTGTGTGTCTCATATTGTATGACTGGGTGTGTAAACTGTGACGGATTGGCCTTTTATGCAGGGTGTCTCCAGCATTGTATGCTGTGCTGATAGGGTTCAAGTTCACTACAGCCCAATACTTAGTAGTCACAGACACCTGTACACCTCTTACAGTACCTGGATACTGGTCTGACCAATATTAGCAAGTATTTACTCAGGATGCAGAAACTATTTCGCTGTTTCACTGGGAAATCACTCGTTAAAATGGGTATAATTCATGTAAATTATAATGCCGGCATAAAACTGAAGAGCAGTGATTGCGTTGTGTCAATGTGTCAGAAATACCTTTCTGTATTCCATCCGTCAAAATGATAATTTTTCTTCTCATGACATTGCTAACTGGAAAGAAACTTGGAGTTGCTTGTGATATCTCATAAACAGGGTTTGGGGGGGATCAAGAAACCTTCGAGGCTGATTATAACGCATAAGCCTAATTGGAAACCAAAACAGTTCATTTACATCATAAGCCAGTCAGTAATGTTATCTTTTTTCTGCTTCACTTAAGCTGATAGTATTTAAATTATAAAATACTCTACAAAAGAAAAGTGAGACACAGTGAGCACTGTTGGAGAGTATAAAACAAACAAGATAAAAAAGTAAACAGTGTTGCCCTCTCATGGGAGAACTTGCATAATTTTTGGCTCTTCCGTTTCACGTTTCCTGGAAGGCTGTCACCATAAACTATACTGCCGGGGGGCCGCCGGCTACGGCAGCAAATCCTCTCGCCTGAAATCATTACGATAACGGAAGCCCCGGGAAAACTGCTGTTCTATTAACATGATTTGTACTGTATACCGTATATTAATGCAATAAACTAAGAGAATGAACATCACCTAATGTGGAAAAAGGGGGATTTCGCTTGTTAATACATTGTACATTTTTAAATATTTCAAGGTAACACATAATATTTGTTTCCTGCCTATGACATTGTGGACTTTCTGGTGCCTTTAGAAATTCAAGCATGTGCAGACCTAGTTCTCGTTTTGTAAATCAGCTAAGTTCTATTTAAGGTTCTGATTAAGGTTCTGTGTAGTTCATCCACTGCTCATGTGTGTGTCCTCTGGGTTTTCTGATGTCTCCCCACAAATATGCACGTAAGTGAAAATACATTTCTAATTATCCTTGTTCTTTGGTTGGGGCTTCCAGCGTGCTTAGCGGACACCCGGACACGAGGTTTAGTGCAGTTTTATGTTTATCGATGCAATCTTAATGAACCTTTCACGGTTATTTGTCCTAAAGCCTTGTGCTCTCTTTTCCAAAGGATGAAAAGGACCTTAATAAAACAGAAAATAAGGTTTTAAATATGTCTTATGTATTTTATTACATCAGCATTACATTATGTTTGAGTTCCAAAGGTATAACAAGATTACAGTAATTAGAATGGAAGATGGAATTGTCCACGGAATTGCTCAGCCAATCAGGTGAGGGCAGCCAGGCTGAGACTGTTCAGCACCACGGACAGCAGCCCCGTCTCCTACACTCTGCAGTCCTTTGGATCATTACAGAACCCCAACAATCCATTAATAACTATAACCAGATTTATAACAGCCACAGGTAAAAGTCTATGTGCTAACAGTTCCATAAATATTTTGCATAAATAGAGGTTGCACAAAACATCTACCAAAATATCTGCCAGTGATACGGATGTCTGTGCATTCAGCATATAAAAAAATATTTCTTGCATTCTGTAAGACTGCCAAGGCAGCACCTAATCTAAGGAGGCAATTACTTTACTGTAACACCGAAGTTTTTCTGACTAAATGACTCATTTAAATATAATGTTGCTAATGTTGATGGAATGGTATCAATATCAAAAAAGCAAAAAAGCTGAACAAGGAGATGTAGCCTGTGGAAAGATCACAGTGTATTAAGGCCACATTCTATTAAAAATGTAACTGTAAAATAATGTGGAGACAGATTTCCTTCTTAAGAACCATTACAATAGGTTCTTTATGTAAGCTGCCTACAGCATCTGCCAGTTACACTTGTATCATTCAACATCAAAAAATGTCCATTTTATGCAAATCCAGTGTTGGTACAAAATCTTATACAATGAGAACGCTTACTTGTGGCCTTGCATGTGTACTATTGTGTACTGTGCATAAACAGTACACTAATAATACTACTTTCGAGGACGAAAAACCAACCTCCTTCTGCCACCGCAGAAATGAATTTGACAGCTTTGGTCGTTACAGCTGTATTGTTATTTTGATTACGGTATTGAGCGAGGTCCCTGTGACCTTGTCCTGAACTAGGAGGCGGGGGCTCCAAGTTCCTTCTGGCAGCAGGTTTTGTTTGCTCAATCTCATCACTCTTTGAGTACAAAGCTCAGTCTTCCATTACAGTAACGTGATACTTAAAGAAAAAATAAATGCATTAACAAGGTGCTATGCAAGACACACTGTGAAAAGGTCATGAGCCAAGCCACACAGGCAAAAGGTCATGACCCAAGGTATACAGGCAAAAGGTCGTGACCCAAGGTATACAGGCAAAAGGTCGTGACCCAAGGCACACAGACAACAAGTCATGACACATGGAACACAGGCAAAAGGTGGCGACTCAAGGTACACAGGCAAAAGTTTGTGACCCAAGGCACACAGGCAAAAGGTCGTGACTCAAGATACACAGGCAAAAGGTCGTGACCTAAGACACATAGGCAAAAGGTCGTGACCCAAGATACAAAGGCAAAAGGTCATGACGCAAAACACATAGACAAAAGGTCATGACCCAAGGTACACTGACCAAAGGTCGCGACTCAAACTGCCTAGTCTGCTGCCTGTCAATGCTTCCCTCTTCAAGCTTATAGATGTTCAGCACTGATGGGACAGAGGCTGCAAACTGAAGGGTAGCTCAGCTGCAGCCAAATGCAGGGCTGGAACAAGTACAGCCAAAGCTGAGGCTACAGACCTAACCTGCAAACAGTAACCAAGACATTAAAGCAGGGAACAAAGCAAAATCCAGGTGTGGTGTGCGACTCAGTGGGTTGGGACACTGTGCCTATGGTGGGAAGGTCGTTGGTTCAAATCCCACGGTCGTATAATGATGTCACTATTGGGCCCTTGAGTGAGGCCTTTAACCCCCAGATGTTCCAAGGACTGTCTGCTCCTGCCTTCCCAACTGTATATCACTTTGGATAAATAAAAAATTAGAGTCACAATCAATCTAGAACAAACAGAACCATGAACAAAGCCACACCACAGGCCCACGACGGGACCAACAACAAAGACTGAGCAAAAAGAATTAATCAGGGGGGTAAATTAGACTGACTGTAGGTGTGGGTGAGTACAAATTGGTACCAACAGGAGGTGGGTATGATTAAGTCCAGAGTAGGTCTTTAAAAGCTCACAATATGGCCAGAATTGTGTCCTGCAAGTGTTCCTATCATGTTTTGCTTGAGTCTCCTTCAATTTATTAAATCATATGGGAATGATCTTAGACAGTGGTTCTCAGTCTCAGTTCAAAAGTGGGTCTTGGAACCATTTTCATTGGGTCATGGATTATGTGGTTAAAGAAATAGTATTGATTTTTTTGTAATGTCAAACTTTTCTGGTTGTGAATGATGTTTTTTTTATATGGAGCGCACCCTCTCCCACCATTCACCATTTTTGGTGACATAAAAAAACAAACAAATAAGTTCGAACAAAAACCTTTGGGTTGTAACTTAATGACTGAGGAATAACGTGTGTCCTGAGGCTTCGCCAGCTGAGAACCACAGATCTTAAACATATCTGGCAATAAAAATGTAACTAATTACTGCCATGACAAGCGTTCTTAAAGCTTCAGGAGACCTGATGTTTCAGACTCTAAGTCAGTAGCAGTTTTCCATGTTCATCCCAGCTGGTGGGGAGAAATATTGTGTTCAGGAAATCACAGAATTCACTGGATCCCCAGCCTTTCAAAGCGGTTCACTGTCACTGCCATAAATTGCATGCTGGTCGCTTTTACATAGACAGGGTTCAAAATAAAGGCGTAGAGATAAACACACGTTTCATCCAGGCACTTTTTTTGAGAACCTCATCTTTCCGGTCACAGATAAACACCCCACTGGGCTCCCAGAAGCGATGTAAGGCCATGCACAGCTCCTGCTCGTTTTTCCCTAACGCAAAATAATTCTGCTTCTGTCACATCATTCCCAGCAGGCCTGACTTACTGCTTCATCTTGCAAGGAGACCGGATCATCAAAGCCCTCCTGGTGCCTCCACATCAACTGTGCCACTATCGCTGCCTCCCATTTAGAAGGGGTCTGTTCCACTAAACACCCACTGCGAAAATGCACCCATGCTAGTAGTGTTTGCTGCCTTGATGCTGCACGCATCGGCAGGACCTTCGAAGTGGCCATCATCCTTGGGCATGACTCATTAATACTGACATTGGAACACTGCAGGACAAGTAAAGATATAGTCTACAAGTTCAGTGCAATAGAACGACCAAAAAAAAACCTGCTGAACTAAGATTTAACGTTAATAATCCCGCCTACAGCAGAATTGTACCTCTGATCACACAGATAAGCACGGTGGTCGTTTGCAGAAATGTGCACAGGAGGAGAAACAGAAGCCAAAGGCTGAAGGTGGGCAGGCTAAGCTATGTGACGGAGGACTACAGCACCATGGTCGCAGGGGGTCTGGAGCCTATGGGCACAAAGCAGTGAACAACCCAGGATGGGGGACTGACCAATTGCAGGGCACACTCACACACCAGTCACTCACACATGCACACCTATAGGCAATCTGGTAACTCCAATTAACCTCAGCATGTTTTTGGACTGTGGGGGGAAACCAGAGGACCCAGAGGAAACCCCACGACAACATGGGGAGAACATGCAAACTCCACACACATGGATCCAGAACAGAGACTGGCACCCTGGTCCCAGTGGTGTGAGGCCACAGTGCTAGCCACAGCACCACCATGCCGCCCCTGAGCACACAGTCGTATTCTCTTTTTCCTCTGTCTGAGTCTTCCTTCTCCCTTTGATCACATGCTCCATTAAAAACTCCTCAAGTTTCTCTCAAGTGCGGACTGAGTGAAAAATTATGTTGGCAAGTGCTTTGTGACATCTGAAAGGAATTAAGGACTTCTGCAAGCATGATTATAATTCTGTCACGATCCCACACACAACTTAGTCCAGCCGACTGATTCTGGAGATGAACAACGCGGGAAGCTGTTCTCAGGTGGCGAGTTGGGGTCCTGCATTTCAGGGTGAATGATGTGGTCACCCTGGTCAGTAATGGTATAAATTATAAATGGGGAGACATACGTAAAATAAACCAGCTTAATAAATGTGTCTCATATGTGTCAAGCATTTTGCCCATCCCCCTTGCTTGCCTAATGGGCCATGCGTGCTGCTTCTCTGCATTGCCATGGCGACCGCTCCGCGAGCCCATCAGAGCACGGCGTGATGAGGGCTGACTCTTGTTGCTCGACGTTCGCCTGCACCGCTGGCTGATTCATTACCAAATAACATGTGCCAGGGATACACATGTTCTCTGTATGTTTATGTGCTAATGTCACCCGCAAGATTATTCCTTCCTCAATTTGACTGTGTTCTGAAGGAAGTGCAATTACCATAATCCTGCTGGCAGGAGCACTGAGCTTGGGGGATGGGGGGGGGGTCTAGTTGTGTAACCGAATTCTGAGCCTGAAGGCATAAGCACCCAGCCCCTCCCTCATGTATGTTTTCGATCACCATGGCCCCCCTCCACAGACAGGCCATACCACATATCTGCCATTACTCTTATTAATGCTTAGAAGCATCTCCTGTTGATCTTCCCACTCCAGCAAGCACATCATGAACGTCGCATGATTGTTGACTTAAAGAGGGACAGCCGGCAGGATGGAATGCGCCTTTGCCTGCCAGCAGAGTGATATCATAAGAGGTTTGAAGAATCTGGTCCTTCAGACCCCCTCCAATATATCTCTGTCTTTCACAGAGACACTAACAAACAAAGGAAAACAGTCAAAGAGTGCACAACCTACGCAGGCCATGTTCTCGCAAGCCACATGGTGACCTCTGCAGATCGAATGTTGAGATCTTCAGACACATAAGTACGGTCGTGTATTCATTCCTTTTCTTTTGCACCTTGTTTCCATGCTTTGCTTAATTCCGGTCCCCACTGCGATTTGCCTCAGCGCAGATTCTGCAAGTGGCCGGAGCTCAAATGGAAGAACATGACATCATTCTTCCACAAGAAATCCCATCAACTGGTGCTCCATTGACAGCGGTAAAAAAAAAAAAAACACACAGGAGCTGCTCCGGAAACGCCCATAATTGGTCGACTGGGTTGAGAGATGGTGACTAGGATGGCACTGACGTGCGTGTTTATCATTCTGTGACAACCTAGATGCATCCTCAGTGCACAGGCATCCATCACTCACGTCAGGATACATATACTTCTCTGTAGAATGAATAGGATCTCACTCAAAACAGCTTTGCATTCATTGGCATTTACTTTGCCCTCAGTGAGGTTCAATGGACAGAACCCATTATAATCATTATAAAAGAGCTGCCAAAACCCATCATCCTGGGACAAGCAGAGGTGGATAGTTCAGGTCCAGAAAGTAAAAATCCAGACCACGATTTTGTTTCAACCAACCAATTCAGCATAACAAGTCACAGTCACATCTTGGTCCGGATTTTTATTTTCTGGATCGGAACGATCCACAGATTCCCTCTGGCGTATAAGTTTCATAATGGGTATCCCCCACTCCCCCACTCCCCCACCTGTACCTGGCCGATGATTCAAAAGAAATAAAGCACATCTACACTTTTCTTCACCTCTAGATTACATCCTGCCTTCTTTCTTTCTGACCACTTTACTCACAGAAGTGCATTTTACCCACGCATATACTTCAACTCAACTTCCTAAGCCCTTGGATCCTTCTCTGTGAATCTCTCAAACAATTTAGGAGTATGCACATTTATCAATATTTGCCCCTAGATTATAATACGAGTCCCTCACACTTCAATTCTTCAATCTTTATTACCGTTGTCTTCTTTTCGCCATGGAATATCTTTTATAGATTATAGTGGGGTTTCTAGTTTTCATAATTACCTCAGCAACCACGGCTATATGGTAGCACATGCATTCAATATATATTTTTTACATACATGTCATTCACTCAGATGTTTCCGTCATTTTATCGTATTACTTGCACCTGTGCCTTAGTGTTAAAATGGACATTTCTGTACATTCTTTAAAGTACCACTGGTGCAAAATTTTTCAGAGTACACCTGCTCTTCTGGCACATCATCCAGTTCAATAGCATGGGAAGGCCAACCACACCCCCCCCTTCTGTAATGATCACATGACTCATGTAGGACCCGCCTCCTACCATAGGCAGACATAGGATGAATGGGCTAAACACACATTGAATAATTTACCCTGGCCACTGTATTACTCTCTAATGCTTTTTACCAGACAGCTTTAATCCATCATTTTCTGACCTGGTAAAGGTGCGGCAACTTGTTTCCTTACCTGTTGGCCAGGTCCCCTTATTCTGACCTTGTTCTTCCTGCCTCTGCCGTATAATTATTCTGATTTTGAAGCGAAACACAGATTCGAATAGTACGTTTCACTTTTCTTACACGTTTGGCACCAAAAAAGAGACAGGTGTGTTTAAATCTGCACTTATTCCTGTAAAAATCTAGGAGGTGCAGTGATCAGCCTTGTTTATTTTTGCTTGTTTATATCGCACCCGCACTAAGGCAGGGTAAATCACAACACCCCCCCTCCCCCCCCACTCACATCAGCTACTCATGTCATTATAACTGTTATGAGCACATTGTCATCTGCAATTTTTCTTACGATGCCAGTTGGCCCTGTAGATAACCACCAGATGCTAGCTGGGTGATGACTCTCATGCACAAATGCAGCATCTTCCACAAAGCTGGTCCGTTTCCATGGTGATCAGCCAACTCAGACAACCCACCGAAGACCTAGGGCCTAATTTTTCAGTGTATGCAAACATTACACCAGTTTTTTCTTCAAGAATTAGAAAAGCCTATCCATCCGTCTTCCAAAGGCTGAGCCTGATCAGGTCACCGAGCCCTTTTCCATGTGTTATATTAAATATTAATCTCCGTCTGAATCTAAATGCACGCTGAAAGTTGTATCATTCCAAGAAAAATCCGGCTCCGATATCAGCTTAACAGGTGTGTCATTGATCTCGAGAGTTTGGCAAGCTGACAGGAGTCACCCAAAAATAGGTTTGATTCCAGTGAGACGACCCTGTTTTGGCTGCTGGCCTTGTCTGCCCTTGCTCCTTGAGGACAGTCTGCATCAATCCTGCGGCCCCCCGCCATCCGCCCCTCCTGTGCCCCATGCTAGCCCACCACACTACTCGCTGCTGCTCCCATGCCCGCGAATGCCACCCCCTCTGCCCCCTACATTTTTTGTTTTTTATATTTTTTCTCCCAACCAATCTGTTTGTTTTTCAACTGAATTGTACAGGTTACAGGTCACATTAAAGGTGAGAAAATGTTTTAAATGATTTATCGTGGTCTCATTTTTTTACATCACAAAAACCTGGCATTTTAACAGGGGCATGTATACTTTTTACATGCACCGTATTGCTATAGTTAGCAGTCCTTAGTAGAGATGCACGATATATAGGTTAACATATCGGTATCAGCTTTTGGTCATTAAAAATCCAGACGTGGACATTGGTCTGATGTGTCAGTTTTGGTCAATACTGTCAACCAATATTTAGACTTCAGTCAATAATCAAAGTAGGCAAGACAGTTGTTTTTCGAATTCGCTGTTACACTGATATTTTTAAAAGCGCTAATTAGCCGTTGCCTGCGTTAGCCTAAGCGTTTTAAATCACCAGTGTTAGTGTCACAGTTCACCAGCAGGTGTTAAGCTAGTTTTTGTTTATGACTGGTACTGTTTTCGAGATAGTTAGGGGAAACACTTTTCAGTCTTACATAGCAGCCTTTTCAGGCACATTTCAGAAGACACTGCAAAGGTTAGGGATTTCATAATAAATGTATCGTTCGTCTCTGTTTCACATGCTGTCGTTTTGTCTGTTTCTTTGATAATAAACACAAAAAAATATGTATACATGCAACTGAATATCGGTTATTGGTGTCGGTCAAATTTCTACATTGGTGCACCACTAACCCTTAGCTAATGCCGCTAACGAGTAACCTATGTCACCCTGTCCGCTTTGTACCCCTGCCAGGACCTCAAACACCGGAGAGCAAGACATGCTGCGATAATCACATACATTACCACACTAACACACAAAACGTGTCATGGGGAGGTCTCGGCAGAGCCAACAGCTCCGCAGAAGGGTTAATGACAAAACAGGGATGCAAAGAAGTCACAACTGCCCTCCGAGAACATTAGCCTCTGACAAACTGAAAATCAAGCGGCACACAAAAAAATCTGGCATATCTACTTACCGTCAGTGGCCAACACTGGGAGGGCCAATTGCAAGAGATTTTGAGACATCCGACTGGCAAAGACACACACTAGCCACACATGCACGCCTATAGAAACACCCACACGCACACAGACATGTAGATGCCCTAGTTTCTATGCACGCGACAAACACAGACTGTTAACATTAAACACACACACTGCAACTTATATCTAACACTGGACGTTAATACTCTGCGTAAAGATACTGCCTGCAGCTCCACCCATGGTCTACAGGAAGTATAGAAAACAAACTGCAATACCCCAAACGGTACAGCCATTGCTGTCGTTTCTGATGTTGGTTGCCCCGGTTCCGATCTTGTCACACTCACCCCTGGCAGTGTCTTCTGTTCGTGAAGGGCGTTCTGGGCCTTGATGGCAGACTCACGTGCGCAGTAGGTGAGAAATGCACAGCCTGCATGCAGAAAAAAGACAGGAATGTAAATTCTGGGCCTGTCTTTCCTTTATTTACACTACAAATTGAGGTGTTTCAGATATATGTGAAAGCCTCCCACCGTACGCATCAATACAGCAGGATATTTCATCAAAGCCATTAGTTCATTTTAGGCAGTGACACTCGGAATTGCCGTTCTTGAACCGCTATGCCTGTTATGACCCTTTTCCACTTCCGCCATTCATCCTGACAGAATCACCCAGACAGATTCATTCAGACAGATTCATCCAGTCCAGCACAAGGGCACAGTGTGGAGGAATTGCAAGCTGCACTGTATAAGATTCTGCCAAAAAACGAAAATGAATTAAACACCTTCCCTCGCTAAGTGTTGACATGCAGCCTCCTCAAACACGAAAACCAAACGCAGACGCACAAAGAGCAGGTGGCCAGGCGAAGGGGAGAATCCCTCGGTGAGTGCAACCGGAGCAATATGCTGCGGATAAGTGAATAAACAACCAAAAAACAATTCAAGAGTATGAAGTTCAAAGTCTGCGTTGAGTCCTATTTTTTGCCTAGGGGTCCCTGGAGGAATTGCAAAAAAATCATTACCAAGCTACCGGTGACCCCCCCCAAAGGACACCGAAGCAATGAAAAGTGATACTGTGGGGGCAGGTAATAAGTTAATGGGATCTGAAACTAGTTAAATATTACTAAAAATAAACATATAACTAAATATAAACAGAAGTAAATGCTTACAGCAGCATTAAGTTATACCAAATTGCATTAATAGGCCTAATCCAAAATGCTAGAAAAGACACCAGTCATTTGACAAAAAGACATTATTAGCATAGTGAGATGGTATAACTTCATAATGTTTCAGACTAATGTTAATTTCACTGTCGCTGTCTGTGTGTAGGAACATTTTGTTATTCCCTAATACTGCACCATAATGTAAGATTTGTGGGAAAAATGAGAAGCTTTGTGCCTTGCAAGTGAAACTAGGAGATAAAAATGTGTTTGCATGTCTCTGTGCCCAGCATCTCGTACAGCGGAACAAAAACACTCGACTTCTGCCGTTTGGACTGGCGAGGTCCTGATGAAGGCTGGCTCCTTGCCCTTGGGGGGTGAGACGCATTGATGGAGACAGGGGGGAAATTGTTCCAATCTATTAGCCAGGCGTTCCTGCCGCCAAAACACAGCCCCTCAATGGCTCAATAATCTCCCCTCCCACCCACATCGCGGCTTTTTCATGAGGTGGAGTCACACCATGCTAAACTGGACCAGAACCAAGGTAAACTAATTGACCCAATTAATTTCTCTGCATGTGCCACCCTTTGCAGAAACTTCCTTCATGGGTTTTTTTTTTTTTTATTCCCATCCGATCAATCGCTTACGAGCAGAGAAACAGAGACGAAAAGTCATTAGGGTGTGACCACTTGGAGGCACTGTAGCATCATTATATGCACCTATGGTATTTCACCAGGGACTACAATCTAGATTTCCATTGGTTACCACTGTCAAAATCTATTGTCGCTGAGCTGTATCCCACTATGGACAGAGCGGTGTTCTGCCCAACCCTTTGTGAAACCACTATTACAGTCTTGCATCAGCGCAAATGCAACATCACAGATAGTTGTTTGTAGACTGATTCTAGCAACCGGCCCGCTCTGTGCTGGTGGAGGCTTTTGCAACAGAGTGCAAAGAACATCCATCCTTTTATAACCACAAAAAAAAAACATAACACATGGCAGGCTGTGGGATAGCGCATGATGAAAGCACAGGAAACATAAACACAGAAGACTTCTAACACCAAAGGTTCTTCACACGCTGTCCACTGACCGCCACAAAACATTTAAAGCACAACATTATGAAATGCTCCAAGGACATTTTTTGAGTGACAAATCAGAGTTTGTTTCCAATTAACGTTTGCAAAATACTCCGCTACTTTCCTTCAAAATAGCAAGGAATCAAAGAGCCCGCCAGGACGATCCCCAGCGGCTCCTATCAAGTTCCAATACAAGAGGTTACTCCTACAAACATGCTGAGCCTAAAATGCTCAGAAAATGCTCTGTGACCTACATAGAGAATTCCTGAAACACAGAAAACTGGATACATTGTGTCTCGAGCAACACACGTGTCATCAATGAAAAGCAGCAATGTAATCAGTGTTATGAGTTTGTAGAAGGGCATATTCTTTTCAGGCCATTGTCGAAGGGTACGCCTAAGAGCAGAAACATTACATATATAATATACTGTTCACAATATATTATACTGTAATTTATGCACCTTACCCCAAACCTTAAAGCTATTATAAACTGAAGTCTTTTCACACTGCTCTTGCCCATTGTTCTAACAATTTTCCTTGTCTCTGCTTAACTATCCTATAATGAGTACCCTAATATTGTCGATACTCAGGCAAGGCCCATAAACCTTGAGTCAGTTGAGTCTCACACATCCCAACAAAGCTCAACCGCCATGCAGAAGATGCCCCCGCATCACCCATCTGTGGTTCCTCTAGAACCAATTGGCAACATAGATATTTCCTACTAGAACTAGTCCAAATAGGCAATCCATCTAAAACTAATCACCCAAAGAGACAACCACCACTAGATTCAATAACCCAAACTAATGAACCAACTAGAACAGAGAGATGATTCCCATTACAAACAATTACACACATACAGAACCCCAATCAAAACCAGTGTCCTCTAGAATTAACCATTCTCTCACAGAGAAAACCTATTTTTGATAAAAGTCATTAGGATTGTTTTGAAGGACAAATCAGACCAATTGCAATGTTTTTAAATGTTTACTTTTAAACTAGCAAAGAGCTTTAAAAACATATTGGGACAGTAAGGGATATAGTTTGGAAGACACATTAGTTCAAGGAGATGAAGTAAGTGTGTCATGTGCACTTACAGTATGTGACACTCCTCTGTTCAAATAACTGCTGATGATCAAAATCAACATTATATCGCCAGCATCACCATAATAACATAATAACATCATCACCTGAGCATCCTTAAAATCTAATTAATGTTGAAAAATATTGTTTTAAAATAAAATTTTATTTTATAAAACTGATATACGTGTATCACGCACACATACCAGCCAGCCTTAAACCCATGAGATCTTTGAGGTACAAAGCAACAGTGTTACCTGCTACTCTACCATGCCATTTATTAGCAGCTGTATTATTATTCTTAGTTGTACAGTAGTAGTGGGATAACGTTCTGGGGAAACTGGACACTTCGAATGTTAACATACCTTAATCATAAAGTTCAGTAAACATTCCTAGAATGGAAAATTGTTAGCAGGGATAGATCTCAGGGCTCTGATCTCATAGGGTTCTCTTCATTATATATGCTTCCTTGAAAGAGTTTTTACTAAATTAGCTGTCAAACCAACTACTGAGCAGCATCAATTATCTGCTGTGCCCTTGGTTCTGAGCTCTGCCCCTACGAGATATTTTGGGTGATCAGGAAGACACAGACAGGACATTCTAGAGTAGTCTAGAACCCGGTCCTTGGAGACTCACAGGCGGTCTACATTTTTGTCACCTCCCAGCTCCCAGGGCAAAAACATAGACTGTCTGGGGGTCCCTGAGGACCGGAATTGGAAACACTGCTCAGGAGGAAAGCTGTCTATATGACTGCTGGGAGATGGAATTGATCTGATGACACCTAATAATAATCTTTTCTTACTATTGCTCCCACAGACTGACTCCTGTGGAATTATTGGCATTGCTAACTAAGCTCTGTGCAGTGCATTATGGGAAACCCCCACTGGTCCCAGACACCAGCCTTTTCTCCAGGCACACCTGGTAATCACGTTTCACAGGGTTTATCCATCTTACTGTGGTGGGTAATGCATGCCAGCCCATCTCTCTGGTGGTGAACATTATGCTGTTAGAAGCAGAGGTGTGCCAGCCTCCTCTTTTGTGAATAAACTTCAAAGTTCCGCATCTAAAATAGGCTCCAAAAGCAGCATTTGTTGAATAACTTAAAGAAATTGACTTCCAGGATTCCAGTGTCAAGGGGAGAAAACTATTTTTTTTAGACAGTTCTGTTCCAAGGCAAGTTCAGAAAACGTAAACCAACCATACAAATTAAAGCGTGTTAAAGATTGCTATGAAATGCCAACCAGTTAGTTGACAATCAACGCTTCACATATATACAAAGACTGATTCAGAGAAAAGCACACAGGAAAACACCCTCAAATCTTCCCGTTCCATGGTACCGGCAATCCTGTTAGGAAGTGAGTTATGGAGGGATTATCGAGACTCTTGTTGATGTATACCATCAAAGGTCAATTAGCTAAATGAACTATCAGCTAGAGCAATGTTTCCCAATCCACTCCTCAGGGACCCTCAGACAGTTCACCTTTTTACCTGAAGTTGGGAGGGAGCAAAAATCTCCCCGAGGACTGAATTGGGAAACACTGATCTAGGAATATATAAGATGAAAGGTGCACACCGCATGGAAGGCTAGCAGCCCTTTTGCAAACCCACCCCCCCATCCACACGTTGGTGCTATACCATGTTTGATGAAAAGCTAGTGGCCCCACCCCTAGATATGAGTGTGGGGAGGGGTCGCCAGCAGGCAGGCAGTGATGTCACAAAAGGCACACTAGTGCAGGCTTAACCTATTTTCGGAAATGCCGCCTGTTCTATTTATAGCTGAGCCGCCCCATGGCCCTTGCAAATCGGTGCCCCCCCCACCCCCCACGCCTGATGAATCCACACGCTTTGGACAGTTTGCGTGTCACATCTCATTTGATGCTCATTCCAGTCTGAGACAGGCAATAAAGATGCTAATTACAGACATGCTCTGATTAATTAAAAGTGTGAAGTTACTATTTTCATTACTGTTGTTATTGTTGTTATTAAAGAATAGCAGTAGATGTGCAGTTTATATGGCATAATAAAAATATTACCACAACAAGTATTACAGTTACAACTGCTGTTGCTGGGATAAAATAGACAGTCTACATGTCTACAGTTTTCATGGTCTTATGCCACACAAGTGCGAAACCTGCCCTTGACTTCTCCATCTCCAACCTAACACCACCCAGCCCTTCACTTCTCCATCTCTTTCCTAACACTCTCCTGCCCTTGACTTCTCCATCTCCAGCCTAACACCCCCCTGCCCTTCACTTCTCCATCTCTAACCTAACACCCAACTGCCCTTCACTTCTCCATCTCTATCCTAACACCCAACTGCCCTTCACTTCTCCATCTCTATCCTAACACCCAACTGCCCTTCACTTCTCCATCTCTAACCTAACACCCAACTGCCCTTCACTTCTCCATCTCTAACCTAACACCCAACTGCCCTTCACTTCTCCATCTCTATCCTAACTCTCTCCCGCCCTTCACTTCTCCATCTCTAACCGAACACCCTCCACCCTTCACTTCTCCATCTCTATCCTAATACTCCCCCCGCCCTTCACTTCTTCATCACCATATTAACACCCTCCTGCCCTTCACTTCTGCATCTCCATCCTGACACCCCCCCCCTTCCACCCACTTGCCCACTCTCCACTCTTGGCCTTTAGCTTGTCTTCCCAAACCTCCAGGCTTCATCCATGAGATGACTCTGGATTTAAAAAGCCATTTTTGTCAGACCCAATCACTGTTTTACCAGCTCCCATTTATTTATCTGTTCCACCCAAACTGTGTAGCATCACAGTATCGAACCACATGCTTCTTGTACAGTGGTAATGGCTATGGGGGTTGGGTTTGGAGCTATTTTTACCCCATGACCTTTGTGCAGGATGCAGTGGACTGTAAAATATATCTTTTATGTGTTGCTCTTACAATTTCTCTTCCGAAATTACAGCCGTTGTATGGAACAATGTGGAGTGGCAGGAAATAAATACACACAACTGGCTTTTTCGTAAGCCTCTGCTACTTCTGACATCGAGATGTGTATCGAGGTCCAGTCAATGCTGTATTGTGGCTCCTGAAATGTCCATTTGTTATCTGCAGGCCTTATCATTTTACATTTAGAAACCCTTCGATAACAGCTTTAATGGCAGATTTCCTTAACATAATCAGAAGGTCCTGGGAAACCTGAAAGGCAAAACTGGCTATTACATTCTGTCCCCAGAGCATAAGGCAAACATTTATTCGCTGACCCAGATTATATAACATAAAAACCCATTAGGATCCCTTGATTTCTATATCAATCCTAGAATAAATCTTTCAAATTTAAAGCCTAAAATACAGTACTCATACCACAATGTGCTCTGCCCCCCCCCCCCAATCACACACTTTTTAACCCTATTCAGCCACATTTATACAGTCATGTGTCACTTAACGATGGGGATACATTCTGGAGAGACGCATTTTTAGTTCATTTTGTCCGTATGTGCTTACACACTAGGCATAACACAGCATACTGTTTTACAGTAAACTTTTTGGTAATAAAGCATTATAAACATGGTTATAAATATTTATGAAAAGGCATAACACATTACAGCCATGCTTATTACGCACTGTGACTGCCTTAGGAAGATCTGTAATGCGCTATATATACCTTCATATACAGTACAAAGCATCCTTAAAGCTTATACTGACCATTATAATGCATTATGAAGGTATCTACAGTGCATTATAAATGAGAGCTTCATTGAATGTTACATGTTATATGTTATAATCAACACTATAATGCTATATGACAGTAGAATATACTGTAATGCTTTATTAATCCTTATTTATTATAAGGAATTATGAAGGTATCTTTAATGCATTACAGATGACAGCTTTAAGTAAAGCATTACCAACTTTTTAATATAAGTAGAAAGAGTACGCTCTAATACAATGATAAAAAGTACAGCATATCAAATACATAAACCAGTAACATACTTGTTTATTATAATTTTATGGGACCTCTGCCGTATATGTGGCCCATCATTGACCAAATCGTCTTTATGTAGCACATGACTCTATAACCATTATACTCATTTTAAAAAGTAATTCAGGGGGCCATTATACAGTACAGCTGGCAGCCTGTTACACATTCATACACCCACTATCAACTTCAAAGCAGTAAAACAATAAATGTAACATGTAAGCCCGAAAGACATATGCAAAAGTCAAATTCAATGAGTGCTTCAGCATCTGAGGATCTGACAACACAAAATAACATTTCTCTTTTTCATGTCACAGTGCAGCAGAATTACTAAAATAGGGTGACCAGATAATCCATGTCAGGGAGGACACTTTGAGCTACGACAGGATTTGTGATCTACTATTTCAATTAAAAGGACCTTGATTTCACTTAAGTACAGAGTGCTTGCTGTGTGCTGATTGGTCAGTCTCCTATAATCATCCATGTGCTACTAATGTTACTGTGAAACAGCTGGATGAGTCTTTTAATCAAGGAAACAAACCACAATAGCACAATTAGCTCAAAGCACAATAAGAACTGAACTATTTAGCCAAGCACAGGACCCTGTAGTTTGTAAAACCTGCAGTAGCTCACAGTGTCCTCCCTGGCATGGATTATCTGGTTATATATATTATCTCAAATACCCAAAGTACGTCCTGAGAGGATCTCACAACTCTCATGCGTTCAACACCAGGGATTTCTGCTCAGTGAGCGTGAGCTAAATCAATCAGTCAGTCAATCAATATATCTATCAAAGTCCTCATAAGGTCACAGGAGGCAGAGCAGAAACATCCCAGGCAGAAACTCAGCATATTCCGAGCAGAGCATAGAGTGGATCCGCACAGCGTCCATCTACTGTCAAACACAGTTGACTTGCTGCATGTTTTATGAGAGGCCCTGTTGCTTGTTACAATATTTACAGACATTTCCATGTCAGGGGAACAAAGGATTATTATTGCATTAATAACCTGTTGTCTTTCCCCAATGCCAAACACAAGCCAATATAATTTTTCATTACAAATATAGATTAATGCATGAAACTATATGTATAAAACAGCGCCTGGGAGAAAAATGAGGGGGAAATACGGGCCCTGTAGATCAATGTTCTGAATGGAAGTGCTGTGTTGCAATAGCCATGGGCAAATAAGACGCGAGAGCACAGATTGCATTGTGTTCTGTAGATGTGTTAGTCAAGTGGGCACCCCTCCGTCTACAGAGACATCTTCTCTCAGCTGGGGAGGGGTTGACAGTGGATGCAACCGAACGAAGACTGTCCTCCCTCAAGCATTTTATGTCGCTAGATGACACTTGCAGTGCCATAAACTGCCAAAAAAGGCAGTCTAACAGCACACTCATCGCAGAATTGGCGCATGCATCGTGCATTGAGGAGGTGACCTATGATGGGATTAAGTTGTATTCTAGATTGGACGAAAATGAGAAAATTTAATAAGTAAGAAGGTCTGGGAGGGGTTGAAGGTCAGTGTGGGTGCAATAAAAAAAATTAACAGCCTGCCGTTAGCCCAAGAAGAATGGCTGAAGAATGAGGGGCAGACAGGACAGTGTGAATGAGACACTGTATGACAGGCAGTTTTGCTCAAGCGTGTGCCTGTGAGGTCAGGTTCAAGGGTGTGACAGAGCAGGCGCATGAAATTCAGGCAAGAAACACCTTCTGGGGGAACTGTGGTCCTCCTAAGATCTGACACTGCCTGAGCAAGAGTTGCTGTCTGTCATTTTTTCTGTATTTATTATACTTTACTGAAAGAAGTGTTTTTAAATTATTATGATTAGGGGGAAATGTTTACTGGATTTTTATTACAAATCCCCTTCTCACAGCATCCTGACTTCACACCTGATCAAAATATATGTAATCCCTATTCCTATCTCTATAATGTGAGGATCATTTTGCCCAAGCAAACTTGAATGGAACCTCTGGAAACAGGTCTTGTGGAATAACCAAGAGACATAATGAAGTTTTCCTTGGAAAACTGGAATATCACTTTGGTGTATCTCATTCTGACAGTATTTTTTTAACTTTTAATGTTGTTTTATAAGCTGGAAATTTAGATGAAGGAACCCCTTGAGCCACTCCTGTCAGTACTGAGTGTGACATGTGACCTATACTGGCCAATGTCGGCCTGTGCTGGCCAAGGCCCGTTCACATTGGCCTGTGCCACTCCATAAGATTTCCCAAAATGCACTGCTTCCTCTCTCTGGATGGTTTGCCCTTGGTCTTGAATGGACAGGGTCTGATGCTGAGAAAGCCTCCTGCCCATTTTTGGATTCTTCAATGCCACATACCCCTGACATGAACTTAATATACTGTAGATACCCCCACTGTGGCAGTGGGCAATGCAGCCAAACAAAATCCACACAGCCTGGGATGAATCAATCCCGTCTCTTTTCAAAAAGTCTGTTGTTGCAGGCTGTTGTCTGGGCTCGAAATAGTTATCACCTCTGCTCACATGCACAACCTTTAGAAAAGTGTGTGTGTTAAGACCTATTTTTGCAGATAATAAAATACACTTAAAAAGTTACAGTATATGTTCACTTCTTTATTCTGAATATAATAAGCCCATATAACAAAATATAAAAAGACAGACCTTGAACCCAGTTGTGTAGGAGAGAGATTGATATTGGGGGGCAACTTAATAATCTTAATGGAACAGTCTATTTTTTGGTAGGGCGAATGCAGCCAAATTAAATTCTGAGGGGTACCCATCCCACCGTCCTCCAGTTCCTATGCCCCTGCTTAAACCTAACATTAACTATGAGTCTCACTCCATGCATGTCCTGTCTGTGTTCTCCATGAACTGCAGTTTCCTCCTTCAGGCCAAAGGCCTTCAGTTTTGTCTCAAATGCCCACAATGTGTGAATGCGTGTTTGTGTTTGCCTTGTGAAGCAGCGGCATCTTTGTAACATTTTAGACAATATGATACGTATGCAACGAGTACAAAATGAAATTATCACAAAAATAATACTACATCCATCGGGTCATCTATCTTTTAGACACGTAACCTCACACAGTTATTGGGGGTAATATTAATTATCTCGTATAAATAAAAAATTAGATTTAATTGAATCCAAATTAAATTTAAAAAAAAAAACTTCCGCTAATTATAAATTTGGCTGTGACGGACGTGATGAGATTATAATATGTTGCCTAACTAATCGCTTGCATTTTTAAAAATATGTGTTTCAAATGCACATTTTTGATGTTCTTTCATATATAATAAGCTTATCGAACAGGAACAATAAAAATAGTGATTACAATTACCTCTACTCTAAAAAAGGTTTATACGACACTTATCACATTTAGAGGTTCCCACACTCAGTCACGCGCTCGCACACACCCACAGCAGGTCTTGCAACTTTACCTGAATGGTGCCGCGTGCATATTCTCAGGGGACAGCCACGTGATTGGTTAGACCAGGCTCTGGATCTCAACGGGTCTTACGATGCCAAATTATTTATTTAGATCAGCATACATTCCGTTATTTTCGCCAGGCCTGGAATTATATACCTTAAATGAATACATTTATTATTACTGGGAAAATTCGTTCGTTCATTCATTCATTCATTCACTGGAAAAATATTTCTAATAAAACTGTATCCACTGGCAAAATTATAATTTCGTGATTTCTGACTAAAGAATAATTTGAATTTCCCAGTTTTTTCGAAAGATTGTAGTGGATCTGATGTGTAAATACTTGTCATTTTTCCTATATAAAAAAAAAAGGTTTTTAAATATTCTTTCGCTCCTGTGAACACCAACAAAACCATCCGTACGCAATAGGGCCTCCCTGCCCTGACTCGCGCATCGCGCACGGTGGAAAGGAGGGAAGGGAAGCTTAATTATTACATCGATTATATGTGACGTCCAGCACTTCTTCCATCGCACAACTTATATATAGCATACTTCATTTCATATTTTTAATTGGATACTTAATATGAGTTATTGGCATGATAATAACAAACGCAGATTTAAATGGAATTCAAGTAGAAGCATTCATATTTAACAAAATAATCAAATGACTATAACGACGTCGGCGGCGCGATGAGTAGCACTGTTTCATACTTTCTAGGTTCAACCAATGGAAGACCTTCAGTTTTCATGTTATCCCCATGTTCGTAAATGTTTTCTCTGTATAAATCCGCAGTAGAATGAGTAAATCGTTGTCCCCTAAATTTCTCTACGGGTATGATTGTGTCTGAGGGTCTGCATCCCACCTGCCTTGTGCCCTCTGTTTACTGTGACTGCACTTTGTACCAGACAAATGGATGTGAAAGATGTATGTCTGGATTATGAGATTTGTTTTTACTGTAGTGCAGGACAAAGATGCAACGGTACATTTACTGGTGAATTTCTTTATATACATTTTTTTCATAATTAGAATATAATGAAAAAGAATTAAGCCGTCACGTGTTCGTAGTTTGGAGTAAATCTGTTGATGGTCTGTCAGAATACATTACATCCAAAATAAGGATTTTCTTTTTACAAACACCCGCAGTCATATCTTGTTCATAGCTGAAAAAACATCTTGCATGAATGATGCATTTGAAAATGGTCGATAACGATGGAAGTAATTACGGTGATAACGATAATTACACATAACAATAATTGCCAAGAAAAGTCTAGATTTAAATGGCGGCGATCAGTACACCAGACAGCACTAAACATCATCTAACCCTGGGACGATCAGCTGTGGCTAGATGGCCGCAACGGAGCATAAAGGGGCCGTACAATTGAGTCCGCTAACTTCATTTACAGAAACATGTTCGAGCTATTCCACTCAAAAGTTATGCTTTATAACCTTAACATGTGTCTTTAATTGAGAGGTAAAGGGTTAATTAGAGGTTGCGCTGTACAAATATCTATGGGTAAATAACTCTTAACCCTTCCCACAAAAGATATGAGAGCGATCTATAATATACTTTTCTTAAGTATCTTTGTCCTGTTCATAAAAAACAACAACAACAATTGAATTAAATTGTTTCAGTGCAGAATACCTTCCCCTAGCTTCATAAACAGTAAATACTATGTAGATGCATAAACCAGGCGAAATTCCAATTTCAACTACATGGTCTCGTTAAATAAATAAGATTGACAAAAAGCTAGCGAAATTGTTCATGCTCCACTGCTACCTGTTCAGACGAACGGACTTAGGAAATTGTACTATTGTTTGTATGTAGCTAACCATAATAGGTGGGTAATGGGATGACGCTTGTTACTAGCGATGCAAATACGCACATCACAGAATACGACAGGAGGACACATCGCAGCACTCATCTCACGCTTGACCACACAAATAAAATGTATTTATTGGAATAAATGGATCTTTCCAAAACACTGAACAGATGTTCTTAATTTGCTCATCCTGCCTAAGCACATACTTAGGAGACAATGGAATTGACCTTAAAACATTTAACAGGGGAGAAACTGATGGAAACGCATGTTACCTTTGTGCATGCCAGTATAACGGTCCTTTAGAACTGTCAATTCATGGATTTTCCCAAATTGTTCAAAAAGAGGTTTCAGGTCTTTTTCCTCAAGATTCCGCGGTATCTGTCCGATAAACAGCTTTATAGCATCTTGGTCTTTCATGTTGTTGCCGCTCTCCGGATGAATGGAAATGGATTCTGACCCGTTCATGGGTTTCGGAAATGTGATCTGAGAGTACTGGTGCTGGTGCGGGATCAGGAGTAGAGGATGCTGGCTCGGCGATGCTCCCGGTCCGGTGAAAAGCAGGCTGGTGTGAGCGGGATGGGGCTGTTGCGGTTGCTGCGGCTTCCCTGATTCAGTCTGGGTGAATCTGGCCATTCTGAGCTGGGAGCAGGCTGGATAATAATACCAACACACTCGCTGCGAGAGTGCAAGCGCTCAGCTGGAAACCGCGGCTCGCTTTTCCTTCCGACGCGCGACTCGCTCGCTCGCTCGCGCGCGCATAATATACAGAAAGGGAAGGGGGGAGACGGAGGGAAGGAAGAAAAAAAAGACATCTCGCGCCCCGTTGCCTACTCTCGTGCGACACCTAGACGTGACACTGCGGTAGTGCATAAATCACGGCAAAAATTGGTGCGCCACGTAAAACCCTTTAAAATTAAAAGACTGCGCAGTTTAGCCCTTTCGCATAATCAGCAGGCAAAATTCGCATCTGTATACTTCATTAATATTTAATGAATCCTTTTTTTTCTATTTTTTCCTTTGAAACATCGTGTCGTATACATAACATTGCCAGTGTCTAAGCTGGTGTGTCGGAGGGGCAGGGATACCAGGGGCGATTCTAGGATTTAACCTTTAGCCCCCTGAAGAAATATGGGACGTCACACGCCCCCACCCCCCATGATTTAATTTGCCGAGAGGAGGGGATCCCCACGATAAATTTTTCTGAGCCGGGGGGACGAAATCTATTACGAAAATCCAACATAAATCACTGAATGGTTTCAGAAAAAACGTTTTTCAGGAGGACAAAATATAGGGGGGGAGGGGGCTGAAGCCCATCTAAATAGGCTCCTATGCTCCTATGATGGATTCCCTGGCAGATTGAAGGGGTCCCGCACCTGACAAGGGACCTTGAATACATAAAATTGTTTGTTAAATTGGGCGGGGTGAGGGGGAGGCAAGGTAACATTTTGAAATTTCCAGGTAAGTCCCCGTCACTAGGTATGGTTGCGAGTAACCAAAATGGAAAATTAGTTTCCAGCTTGCGTTAATGTTTAAGATAAGAAGGGGGCGCTCTTCCCATAGGAATTGAATTTGAGGCATGAATTTGTAAAGCGTTTTGAGTACTCGTAGGAGTAGAACAGCGCTATATAAATGCAGTCCATTTACCATTTACCATAGGAATTGTAATGAGATACAACACATCGTCGCGTAGTTTTAATGATTCTGATTAATGTAGTATTTTAAACCCAGTTTGCAAATCTTATGCTGAGCAAACTATAGCACGTGTTGATGTTAATTTGATGTATAGTTCAATAAAATAATTCCTGACCAATATGAAAATTCGTACTGAAAACTAAAAAACTGAAGTATAATTTTCGCGAACTAAATTAATACAAACTAAGCTATAGAATTGCTGTTTCATTTGAGAGCACACAACACAACTTCCACGAGAAAATCACGAAACTAAAGAAAGGAGGAATGAACAAACGCAATAAGGACAATCTGACAGAATATTCTGTGCAAATATCAAGATATTGCCCTCACTCAATGCTCAATTTACTTCTACATCTACAAACGCTGCTGCTGATATTTTCCTTTACTCCCACAGTTTGAATAATTTAAAAGCTACATTTCTGAACATTTCTCAACAATATTGATGCAGCACAGGTCTTAATTTTAGATGACTTTCAGGTAATGCTGCTATCAGAAACTAATTTGACGTGATTATATAGGTAGACATTTTTAAGCCAATACACATGAACAGGGGCGTTTTCAGCTATCGAAAAGATCAGTGGATAAGTCAAGTTTACCTGGGGCTTTTTTAAGGATGATTGGCATCGGGACAAGAATTGTCGTATTTTTGTCATCATACAGCTAGATTTTGCATTATGAAGAATTACATTTCTTCTCAAATGCACTATAGTAATGTATTTCATGGGGCAAGCAAATTATCACAACATTCTTAACCTTTATGATAGCGGTTCCCAACCCCCCTGTCCATGGACTGGTACTGGGATGTGGCCAGTATTCCACTGGGTCGCGGAGCGCTGGAGGGGTTGCGGAGGGGTTGGTTAATTTCCAAAAATAAACAACAAATTTTAAACTGTTATGACCTTCACATTCGCGATTTCTGTTCGGGTCTTAAAAATGGAAACAGTTAAACTTTTGAAATCGGCCATCGAAAATTTTTTGTACGTCGTAAACTGGTCCGCAGAAATCAGACTACTCTGCGGCACCTGCTGTTAATTCACAGGTTTGCGTGTCTTAGCTAATGCATGCAGAATCCTAGTTTAAATCATGTAAATTCCTTTCACCTCAGCCTTTAATTCAAACGTATTCTGAAAAGATCCACAGTTATACAGAAGCTGCTGCAGTTGCTATAAATCGTTTAAGGAGAGACACGGTTGATTAGCAGAGCTGTCATCAGCCTGAGGATTTTATTCTGAAGCTCATCCCAGACCTTTCACTGTATATCCATATCAGGAAAGATGTCAGGGTTATATCTTAATGCATTTAAGGGCTGCCTAACCTGCCGTGTCAGTATCATCATCCCGATGTGCGCATGCGCAATAATTTAATCGCCTTGTTTCTTTTAACTTGCGGCAACACCACCACCTTGACACACTCTATTGGTAGATAAGTTATTTGCTACAGTTTATTTCGGGTAACTTCATCTCCTTTTTTGTTTTATAAATATCGCAGTATTACTCGCGGAAATCACATATGGCTATGTGATATCGAGCAGCCCTAATTTAAACTCAATGGTTTATTGATCTCCAAGCAACGTTCTATGCTGTAGGCAGACACTACAGGCAAATGTAGGTAACAATAAGAGGGTAAAAGTGCGGGTTGGGGAGGCATCATTGTTTGACTGGTAAGTGTGGGCCATAGACAGGTTACACTGCGTTTAACCTATGGGGAATGTCTCCTGTTGGTACTCTAGCAATCCACATGGGGGGTGTACTGATTATTTTTTAGCTGAGAGGTAAGGAACGTATAGGCCACGGGGTATTCATGCTTTTCATTGACTAGCATCATTAGTAATTCACTGGGCTGAAGAGAGCGGGACAAGAAATCAATTGGTCTAGTAGGCTTAGTGCAAACCAAAACGCTATTTGCAATTTAGCACCCTTTCATTAACGCCGCCGCTTGTTAAGCGCCAAAGCACTGCATCGGGATGTTCAGTCATAATTTTAGCAACTAGCAGAGAGAGCCTGTCATACATTTTTCATGGTAGGACTTCAAGAAAGTAGCAATCTTGCATAGTGCTCCATTTCTGTGAAATTCAAGATCCCGCAGTCTTTGTAACCCAGTCTATGCAAATCTGGCTTTTAAAAGACCTTGGGTTCAATAATAACACACAGTACCACATTTAGAAATGTGCAAGTTATAGTGTGGTGAAATCTCACTGCAAGCAGCATACGCAGAGACAGCAGACAGGGGGATGGTGCACCACTGTGCCAGTACGCAGTTCATACTTTTATCACTAGAGAAGGCAAAAGTACCTCTATTCTATAAAATTCTGTTTCTATAGAAAGGGACTAATATACATTTCTATTCTTCCATCCATTTTCTATAACTGCAAAGGGGCAGGGTGAGCATTGAGCCTGTCACAATGCAGGGGACTCACTCTGGACGAGATGCTGGTTCACTGCAAGGCGCTCACACACTTTGGGCAATTGAGAAACACCAATTAGCATATTTTTAGACTGTGGGAGGTTAAACTGCACACAGAGACACACACTAGATAAGAATGCCATCCCCTCCCCCAACCCTGTGAGCCATGCCATGCCTTTTTGTCACAAAATAGGACCAACCTTGTGTTTCCCCGATCTATCACCCATTTTAGTCACGTTTTTAAGACTCATGGGGCCGAATAATTAACAGATTTGCCATACAAACTGCAAAATCAAGTTGATACTTGGTACCCTAGTGAGATACGTATTTCTCGATGGCGAGGTTCTGTGTAAAAAGATAAGCATGTCAAGACTTTCTGAAGCAAGGCAACTGCTACCAAATCTTCATAAAGAAGAATCATTTAATTTGACAAGGACATATACGAAGTTAAGCATATCACTGCTAAAAAGTAACCAGAGGCAATCGTAAGTGTAGATAAATATTATAAACTCAACCCAAGAGAGCACAGAATGTTTTTGATGTGGCAGACCCATATGAAGGGGGTTTAAAAAGCACTGTGGTGAGTGCTCAAGTCATTTTAATAAAAAATATTACTACTTTTAAAATGAAATACTCTATAACAGCCATTATCGGTTTGATATTAGCGGTGGCACAGGCAAGGAAATCAGTTTACATGATACACTCGGTTACACGGTAATGAAATGCATGCATTCCACGGTAAACATTACAGTTACATTCACAATTAATAAACACACATTAATTTACACCGTTTAAAGATAAGTGCGGTGCAGTACAAAGCATGCAGGCAGCTGACCAACACCACGGCGTCACATTATGTCAGACAATTGTCGACAGTGGGTGGGATCACCGCTGTAACAGCGTCGTATTGGTAAGGTATGCCGCTACCTTTAGCCAGGAGCAGTGTTGGGCAAGCTACTTGTAAAGTGTAGTGAGCTAAGCTATCAGTTACTCAACAATAAATTAAGCTTCACTA
>JAODLD010000049.1:13480958-13492129 GCA_026781065.1 Mormyrops boulengeri
GCTACAGGCAAGCTACTAGAAAATGTAGTTAAACTAATAGCTTCGCTACATGTAGCGGCGCTACCGCCCATCACTGGCCAGGAGGCAGATAATTTACGCCATCTGCTGATGAAAAATGGCATTTAAATTCTAGCCCTCGAAAGTAAGACAACCCGTTTTTTAGATGTATTTTTTTGGGGAAAAAAACACCATCTAATATATGAGTCAGTATGTGCAGGATCGCAGATCACATGTGCGTATTGAACCGTTGGGGATATACCGAATGGTTCGATAATTTACCGTGTACCGTTATAGCCCAAGTGTTTATACATGTGGCTTGGCCGCAGCTGCCATGATGGGTGTCTTACCACTTTCTTTGTCACACAGTGGTCATACAGGTTGAAGCTGATCTCCTAGAGGTTTTCAGGCTCCTGCACGTGATCCATCATGCTGATAATTTTTGATCCTGTCCATCTGTGTTTCTATGTCCTATGCCTGCACAGAGTATACAGAGTGCGAGGGTATTGAGGAACAGCTATCTAGCAAGAAAACAATTGCAATAAACAAACTCCAATATTACAAACAAATTTGTGGACTCTACAAGACCACTGACAGTCTCTTTTTGGAGACTGTCTTTTTGGAGCAGATCTTTTAACTCATGTAAGTTGTGAGGTGAAGATACCACAGATTGAACTTGTTTCTAACCCTAACACAAAGGTGTGGCAGGTCTCAGGCCAGCCTTAAACTCATGACAGGAGGAGTGCCAGCCTCTGAGCTGCATGCTCAGCACAATGAGCTACGCCAGGGGTGGCCAATGTTATCCAGAAAGGGCCACTGTGTGTGCGGGTTTTCGCTGCAACTGCCTAATTAGATTACTAATTAGTGGACTGATTGGTCCTCACACCTGGGTCTGAACAGCTATCCTAAAGTTTACCCCAAAAACCAGCACACACACCAGCCCTTTGTGGATAAGATTGGCCTCCCCTGAGCTACACGGTGACCCAGGGAACAGGGAAACACACTAAGCGAATACCAAACAGGATGGCTAAGAGGAACTGCTGGGCAAACAGGGCAAAGACACACATGGGACAGGGAAAGATGGGCACTGACCCTGACACATGAATGCCCAGAACATTGCCCAAAGCATCACACTCCCTCCACCAGCTTGTGTTCTCACTCTAGTGCATCCTGGTGCCATCTGTTCCCAAGATAAATGATGCACATGTTCACAGCCGTCCACATGTTGCAACAAAAAATGGGATTCATTAGGCCAGGCGACCTTCTGTCATTTATCTAAGGTCCAGTTCCAATGCTCATGTGCCCTTTGTAGGCACTTTCAGTGACAGACAAGGGTCAGCATGCTTACTCTGTACTGTTGTCTATGGCTACAGTACATAGCCCTATGCAAAACAGAAATCAATGCTATTTATGTCGTGACACATTACTCCCTTAACCATCATTTAGAATAGATTATCTGTCATTTGTGCCACAGTAGCCCTTCTGTTGGTTAGTATCCCAGATGTTATAGCCTTCGTTCACACCACGCGTCGCCATTAAATGGTTCTTCCTTCTTTCAGACCAATGTCAGTATGTACTCATCCTTGTCATTTCAGAGATGCTTGTCTGGCCATAACAATGTGGGCCTTACTGAGTTCACTCATATCTTTACTCAAGCCGGTTTCTTCTGCTTTCAATGTGTTTACTATGAGTACCAAATTTTACCTTACGGTCTAAAATATCCTAGACCCTGACATGTGCTATTGTTATGAAATACTGAACATACTGAATATTATTTGCTTCACATAGGGGTGGTTATAATGTTTTGGCTCATCGAGTTAATGTGTAAATCAGAGCCGGCTGCAGGGGGGAGGGGGTGTATCCTACAATATTTAATTTGTCTTCCCCCCCATGCATAAATAGGGCTTTATATTTAATTTATATTTATAAAGATTTGTCTCCACAACATCAAATTCTCGCCCATTCCTGTCCCTGGCAGTAGTACTCCGTATATTTTTGAGATTGAGACTCTGAAATAACTCATTACTAAAATTTTGCAATTTAGAAACACATTTTCTCTCTTTTCGGAGAAATTCACTGCTGTTATATTGACTATGTATTATCTTCTTACCTCCTCATTTTTTAGCCACCGGCTGCCACTGATTCAGTGAGTTCTATATGTAAATTTATGTAGGTGAGGGACAGCACGCGGAATGGTGAGCATAAAATGCTACGTGCCGAATTTCAGAGACCGTCAGTAAAAGACATTCTAATTGTAAATGATTATTTGTTTTCGAACAACATTCCATACCTTAGTGTAATTTTTGCAAACCTTATAAAACGGAAAACTTCATCTACAGAATAACTTCCTATGCGAGAATACATGACATCATACGCTGGGCATTTTGACGACGTTCGGTCTGCTTTTCACTCCGCCCAGTGCTGGAGAAGGGGCGGTGGCACGAGACCGGAAGCGTGGCGCTCGCGATCAGCGACATGAAACACTGGCCGGCGCGCTGTATTACGTCATCCGCTTAGTAGAGCGCTGTGTTGTGTGTATAGTGTATATGTAAAAGCAGTATAAATAATTTATAACTCTTCTGATAGTGAGGCTCAAGCCGGCAATGTCAGTGAACTACGCGGCGGGTTTGTCTCCATACCCAGACAAAGGAGTATGCGGACTTCCAGAGGTAAAAGCCCGCAGCAGGTTATTCTCGGTTTATACTAGGGTAGCTGGCCTGATGTTAATGTGCATGGTGTACAGTATAGCAATTTTTTAGCCAAGCACTACCCGAATGTATGCATGCATATGGTTGTTTGTAATAATATGTAATTCCATCGAGAGTAGTTAAAATGTACAGGACTGTTATTGCTGGTGTTAAGGATAATTAGCAAGCTAGGTACCTGCAGTTTTTATAAGCTATACTACCGGCTGTCTTTTGAGCTTCTGCGATTTGTTCTCCAGGTGTTCGACAACCCAGAGCAAATGCGGAACAAAGTCGCACTTCTGGCCCAGATGGTACGGCAAGCACAATACATGGTTGTCCATACCGGCGCTGGAATTAGTACCTCTGCAGGGATTCCTGACTTCAGGTACAAAACAATTTAAACGTTTATTCTGCGATGTGAGTTGCGTTTATTCTGAATCTTTATCCATTATATTCTACATAAAATTTCGTGTTTTTTTTTACCGATTTATGTTTGCATTTCCTGTACATATTTATAGCTAATTGGATGCCATAACCATCATTCAAATTAGTAGTATAGCAGATGTTTTACGCATCATCCAAAGGCAGTTTCATTTTTACGCACTCAGATAGGTCAAAGGGTGTCATTAAAGCTACTTTTCTCAACAGTACAACAGCAGGGCTCCTCAAGGGAAGTGAACTGACAATCTCCAGGTTACAAGTTTAGTCATGATTCCTGCTCAGTCTATTTCCATTCTCAGTTTAAAACTAAACCGTTATATAGTTAAATCCATTACAAATTTAAACTGAATTTATAGAAATGTGGTGCTTTTCGAACTGAAACAGTTGATCCGCAGATGCCTTTCTACCAGACCTGACGAATTTTCTGCAATTCCACAGTTCTGCCACTAGAGGGATACAGTGCTCTCTCGTGCCCTATTTATTCAACTGCTGTTTGTCAGGGATTAGAAATCATCTCCGACAAAGGTCCGAGGGAGACGTTACTTCTGCATGTAACCACTTAAAAACTCTAGGAGAAATATGGTGGTCATCACTTGATGAGGACTGAGGCTACTGCCTAACTGTTTACCTACATATGTGGCAGTTGAGCCAAGTTTGTTTCATTTTAGTCTCTATATCTTCTCTTGCCTAATTTCTTAGTTCCTCTTTTCATTGGGGAAAAGAGGAGATCGGCTCACAGTGCACAGTACTACAGATATTTTGTTAGCAATATTGGATTTATTTCTAAGCTATTAAAAATTCTTTTTGGTGGCTGCATGTACCAGGAATGTGTTTTGGGAGTCCTGGGGCATACATTCACAGACATGGAACATAAATTACGACAAATAATATAGACAGAAATAAAACAAAATAACATAGATGAGTATGGAAAAGATTGATGTATTGATTAGAACCAGGTTCCCAAATGTACACACACAAATAGTTATATATATTGAGTATATATGTGCACAGATAACGGCAACAAATATGCAAAAAGTTCAAGAATGTCCAGATAATGTGTGGGCAGACGTCCAGAACCGTGTGAACATTGCGGGAATGCACTGATTGATCTGCATTATTGCACGTTGGGTGGAAGCTGTTTATGTGACATGTTTTGTTTTGGTTCTCCTCGCTCTAAAACATGTGCCAGAAAGTAGTCTTTGGAATAGAAGGTTGCCTGAGTTGGAGGGAGCAACAGTGATCTTTGCTGCATGTCCCCTCACCCTGGACGCATACCGGGCTTAGATAGATGGCAGGCTGAGGCCGATGATCTTGTCACATGATCTGATGACAGGCTGCAGTTCATCCTTGGCCTGGGCAACAAACCAGACTGTTACAGATGAGGTCAGATGGTGGCTGTGTAAATCTGGAGCAGAATTACTGTAGAACGTCGAATTTCTTAGGTTGGTGTGGGAAGCACGTCCACTAATGAGCTTTCTTTAAGATGCGTGTGAAGTTCTCATCCCTCTTAAGGTTCTGCAACAGCATGGCACCCAGAAACCTCAAACAACTCAACTGTGTTAAATAACAAGCCATTCGGTTCAAGCGGTAGATGAGCAGGTAGCCATTTCTGGAGGTCAAGCAGAAGTTCTGTCCTCCTCATTGACTGAGAGCCCAGATGGGGTCTTCTCTTAAATCAATGTTTATTAGTTTGACCCCATATTAAGTATGTTGTTGGAGACAGTTAATGAGCATGAGTTTTCTGGTCCGTTGTTTGCGGTTCAGAGATTCTGTCTGTCGGGGGAAGGGCCCCTCTGGACTGGGCCCAGTGGCGTGGGCATAGTTTGAGATGGGAGGAGTCAGCCAAGTGAGAGCAGCTGGTGTGTACAAGCCCTTAAAGGGGCAGGTAACCCTAAAACTGAAAAAAGCTCCAGACAAATACATTTGAAAAATTCAACAGCAATGTCTCTTACCAGGAAAAAAATGACACGGTTATTGAAGGCAATCTACAGACTTTTTAGTGAGCAGTTTAATGTAGGAACTATTTTTTTCTACCGAACCGCCACACACCAATTGTATCACTGCGCAAAAGATCCGAGCTCGAGCATCCCGGTGATTTCTTTGTTTCATTCTGGACCCATTGTGCATTTTTTTGTCCCAGTTCTAGCAAAACTCTTACAATTTTATTTTGACTTTGGAAATTTGTCTGCGACACTGAAATCACTTAAAGTCATTTGATATAAGACCAGCATTAGTAAAGATATCTTGCAAAGTATTAACTGGCGGGAAAATGTGTCAATGAGTGAGAGAGAGAGAGAGAGAACATCAGGCTAGTCAAAGCCACAGCCAGCCATGAGCCATCAGGTATGCCAGCGGCTGGATTGGGACAACAAAGTCCATAGAGTACAACACGTCTTAGTTTTTCCACATCTTATGCTCCCGGGTCAAGTTTCCCTACAGAGCTCATTAGCTATCGCAACATATCACAAGAAGAGTTTAATTTAGAGTAGAAACACTGCTAATATACAGAAACGTTTATTGATATTTCTCTTACAAAATGTGACGTTACAGTAGAGTATGGGCTGAGCTTAGATGATGCTTATAATCTTCGTCAGTCTGTCTTGTGTTGCCCGTCTTTGTAATCCATCTGCCAACCATTATATACAACCTAACCTTCATCTGCTTACATGGCCACTGTCTCTGCCCGATATAGGGGCCCCAAAGGTGTTTGGACGTTGGAGGAGCGGGGCGAGGCGCCTCATTTTGACACCACCTTTGAGGAGGCTCGGCCCAGCACCACCCACATGGCCATCCTTGCGCTGCAGAGGGCCGGGTATCTGAAGTACCTGGTCAGCCAGAACGTGGACGGCCTCCACGTCCGCTCCGGCTTTCCCAGGTGCCGCATCCTGCTCGCAAGTGATTTTAAATTATTGTAAAGAAATGAATGTAAAGGGAAACATCCCCCTGGTGACCTCAGATTCCCAGTAGGTTTTCACATGAATGTTCAATCTGCTTTCATTGAAATTAGTTTAGCCTGCGTTTTAAAACATATAGTTATTTTTTATGAATCGGTTTTAAAGTGTATTAAGGATTACTGAGTGTTTTTAATGCATAAACAATTAAAATGTTTTAATATAATTTATTGATGTTTCAGAGACCTGCTGTCTGAGCTCCATGGAAACATGTTTGTGGAGGAGTGTGCTAGATGTGGCAAGTATGTGTGTGTGTTTGTGTGTGTGTCTGTCTGTCTGTCTGTGTGATTGTTTATATTACATTGTGGGGGGACCAAATGTTCCCCACAATGTAATGAAAACCTGTTATTTTGACGTCATGGGGACCATTTTTCAGGTCCCCACAAAGAAACATTTCATATTTAGTTTGGTTACTTATGGTTAAGGTTAGGGCTGGGTGGGGGTTAAAGGTCGTCATGTTGGGATTAGAGTTTTCTCCGTAGAAATGAATGGAGAGTCTCCACAAAGATATAATTATGCACCTGTATGTGTGTGTGTGTGTGTGTATAAGTGTTTGTGTGTGGGAATCTCCGAATTACAGTCTGCTGACATTCGCTCCCCACAGGCAGTACGTCAGAGAGACCGTGATCGGCGTCATGGGCCTGAAGCCCACAGGTCGCTCCTGCCAGGAGACTCGCTCCCGAGGTCTCCGCTCCTGCAGGTGCCCACCTCTCCCTTTGTCCGCTGCTTACCTTTTCATTCTTTTCCCACCACCAAAAAGAGACCTGTGGCTGTTACTGATTTATACAAATGGAAGTTTTCCTACGGTGATACAGGTTAAGTACTTAAAAGGCTCCTGGGAATCTCTAGTCTTGAGAGGCAGTTTGTTTAAACATTATGCTGCTTGTTCGCCAAGGGAGTCCATGCCAATTAATTTGAGGCAGTGCCTGGATATAAAAGTGAACATACTGACTGAGCTGGAAAATGGCCCTGAAGGTCCCCAGAGGACGTGTAGCTGTAGCACTGCAGACCTGCACACATGTTGCTTTCTCCTTTATATTTTCACCTTATTTATTCCACATTGCTATTTATTTTTAACAGGTGTCCTGCAGGGTTGGTGCCTCACAATGTAATCCCTCTCAGAGGACATGAATTATTCTTTAGCTGCAGAACATTTTGAATGCAAGCTGGCTACATGAAGTACTGAATTACAATCACCTCTGTCTCGCTCTCTCTGTCTGTCTTGCTCTCTCTGTCTGTCTCGCTCTCTCTGTCTGTCTCGCTCTCCTTCTTTCCCCCTATCCACAGGGGCAAGCTAATCAGCACCATTTTGGACTGGGAGGACGCTTTGCCAGACCGAGACCTGAGCCGCGCTGACGAGGCCAGCAGGTGGGCTCTCTGAAGCAGCTCCATTAGCTGTCAAGTGAGCTGTGGAAGGTTATCACTGCCCTGTTTGGTTCTCCTGGTTGTGGGGGGCTTAGTGCCAGTTGATCAGTGTATAATAATCCTGGAGTAATGCTGGGTGTGCATTTGGCTGGGATGGAGCATTGGCAGAATCACACTGCACCCATCTTCTCACCTTCTCCCATCTTCTCACCTTCTCATTTGTTTGTCATAGCCCTGCTCTCCTACCGGCAGGGCTACACACACTGCAGAGGTGCAGATAGATTTATATCATACCGATATTGTTTATCGTGCATGTGCAATAATCACCAGGGCTTCAGATGACAGGTGAAACATTTGGCCGGGTTTTTCGGTGTTATGTGGACGTTTATTTATGCCCATAATTTGTTAAGCAGATTAGTAGTAGAGCTAAAATATTAATGAGGCATTGTATGACACCCAAAAGTCAGTATTAGTATAAGTACGGTGTATCCTTATGTTTAATAAACGTGTCAGACTTTAAACTGCAAAAAGTACCGCCACGACGTCTTTTTACCTTGTTTATCCACAAGATCTCCTCTTTTAAATGACGTCGTGGCTGCTGAACTGTTCCTTTCTTCACTGCGACTTCAGTGCATATTGCACTGAGGTATACCAAACCATAGTATACCAAAACGGTATTACGTGGTGTGCTCCGCTAATCAAATTTAATAAACATAACGTATATACAGATTACTAACTTTTGGGTATCACAAAAGGCTTCTCATTAATATTTAAGCCATACTACTAATCTCCTTACCAAATTATGGGCATAAATAAACGTCCGTATATCACACCGAAAAACCCTGCTGATTGTTATATCGATATGATATCGCCCAGCCCTATTCCCTCATATCTTGAGGAATCTGACCCCATGTTACCCTTTCGCAGGCGGGCTGACCTGGCGCTGACCCTGGGCACCTCGCTTCAGATCAAACCCAGCGGCAATCTGCCACTTTCCACCAAGCGCAAGGGGGGCAAACTGGTGATCGTGAACCTGCAGCCCACCAAGCATGTGAGTGTGAAACATGCACACTCACAGACTGCCTGATAGTGTGACGTGCGACACACCGGACTATCGGAGACCCTGCAGGTGCCCCAGGGCTGTTTTCCTAAGCAGACCCTCCCACTTATTGTTATACTGGTTCTCCAATCACTATAAAAACCCATCTTTATGATTGAAGTATAATTTTACTATCAGTCTTTTTGGGATTATTTTATATAGTGTAATACAGAAATAAGAAGGCTGACATATGAAACCTTTATTGTGTTAGGACAAGCATGCCGACCTGCGTATCCATGGTTACGTCGATGATGTCATGACCCAGCTGATGGACCTGCTGGGATTAGACATTCCTAGCTGGGCGGGGCCGACGCTGTGTGAGAGCTCCATGGCAGACGCCAAGGCCCCGCTGCCCATCAGCCTGAAAGTGGAAACCAAGCGCGAGCCGAAGACTGAAGACAAGGCGGAGCTGAAGGCGGAGGCCAATGGGCTTGGCGTTTTGAAGAAAGAGGAAACCACGACCGATACGAAGGCTGCTAAGCAGAATTCAGCTGCTAACCCTGCGCCAGGTGATGGTTTGCCTGTTAAGGAAGAGAAGGCGCAAGGTGTTTTGGTCAATGGGGCTCCACCAGCAGCCAAGAGACGCAAGCCCAGCCCTGAGTGCACCGAAGACGCGTCGGCCGGCGCGGTGTGACAACCTTTGGAGAGCTGGAGCAGACTCGCCCCGCGTAGGCAGGTGCCAGGTCAGGCCAGGGCGCCATGAAGCCTGGGAGCGGCAGCCTGTGCCGCATCTGATTGGCTCGGAGCCAAAGGGCTGCGAGGACCGTCCTGCAGGGTGCGCTGAAAACCCCTGAATGATTCCATCTGCAACTCTGTGAATAGAGACACTTCCCCCTAAGTCTCCCCCTGCTGCCAGTTCATTTCAGCGCTAAGTGAGCGTCGCACAAACAATATATTCCTACCAGCACACAAAGTCCTACTAGTAACACTGTACCAGACCTTTCCATGCATCCACTTTGTTTGGTATTTCTAATAAACGTGTTTTTCTGTCTTATTGCCCTTACTTTTGAGATATGCTGTGCTGTTTCGGGATCCTAAATAATATTCATATCCCTTTATGCATGATGTGCAGTATGGATTTCTCTTTTCTTTGTCTATACCTCTTGTTGCCTATAGACAATGTGGGGTGAGTCATAGCATTGACGTGAATGGGAAAACCACTTCTGGACATGCCTGATTTTTGTCATTTTCCATTTTTACACTACATGCATTTTCATACTTTGAGCTTTCAGGGATCTGTAGAAATTCAGTCTGTTTTTTTTTTTTTATTCTGTATTTGTATTTTTTTAAGAATAAAATGTTCATTTCGCAGCAGGGGTTTATTTGTTGTGTGTGCGTATGTGAGGATGGAGAGCAACCATGGTGGAAACTGTTTGGGTGGTGATGAAGAAGTATCTTCCTGTGAACTGGTGGAGTGGTGATGAGCGACCGTCTTCCTGCACATTGATTGGGTGGTGATGAGAGAATATCTTCCTGCAGTCTGATTGGGTGGTGATGAGGAAACGTCTTCCTGGTGCCACTCTCCTATCAGCATGCTAACTTCTTGTGAGGTGTATATGGTACAGGTGCTTCTGCGTTAGCCGGGCTTTGTTGTGTCCTCTTAGACATGGGTAGGCTCGCAGCTACTACTCCCAGGATTTCCAGCAGTAATGTTACCTACTCGTTTGAAAAAATGGGCCAGCATGGAGGTCAAACTGACTTTCTAACTAGCCATCTTGCTCTTGGCCAGAATTTGGTTTTGTTTAATTCAGATATATATTCGTTCCTTTCTTCAATCAGGAGGCAAGGACACTGCTGAAACACTGCACACCATGTAATCCTTAATCTTCAGTTAAAAGGTTTTATAGAAGTACTTTAGATTATTTGGTTGCAGGAATGTGTACGATGTAAACAGAATGGTGCTAGATTAACTTTCCTGGGTTCCTGACCACCATCAACAAACAAACTCTTAAACCTCCTTAACTAACCTTTTTAGTCTCTAGATCATATGCTTTGCTTCTAGAGGTATTCATTTTTTATTGTTGAATCAACAAGAAAATAAATTCTTATTGTTGATAATATGTCTATTATTTTCCCAGTTTTGATATAGAGCAGAGCTAAGATGACTCCAGTTTCTTTTGGACTGTTTGTGTGATTCCTGAATGTGTTTTTGATGGACGACCTTTGTGTAAACCCTGCCATTATCAGTTTACCAGGCTTGACCATTGTCATGGGGCATTCAAGAAAAGTCAAACAAAGACAGTAGATTAAGAAAATAAATTACAAATGAACGGAAGCTTTTCAGCTTCATTTGCTTCATAACTATTACAGAAATATGTGTCAGCAGAATAAAAGTACACATTTAGTTTTTTCTGTTCTCAAATTGTTTTGTGCTTCAGCCACCATGAAATCAGGTCACGTCTACATTTTTACTACTGCTTACCCTGGTCATGATACTAATTAAACAATAATACATTTAAGGATTAATTTGTATTTCATTACTGATTCGTCATTAGTATGAAAGTGACATAGTATAAAGTTCTCAGTGCCCGAAGTGTAAATTGCAATTCAGATATCAAATACAGATGTAGCCGCTTGAATTTTCCCCTGTTTCCATGATGGGGCCTTGGCTGGTCCCTGATGGGTCCTGGG
>JAODLD010000049.1:13492229-13508910 GCA_026781065.1 Mormyrops boulengeri
CAAACTTATAAATTCAGTACTGAATTTCAGATTCAAACTCATATATTCAGTACTGAATTTCAGATTCAAACTCATACAGTAGATATCAAATGCAGTTCCTATTAAGTACAGTTAAAACAAAAAATCAAAATAATATAAACTATTAAATTACACTTAAAAAATTATATGATTTATTCTGATATTGGCTGAAAAATTGTACATTATCAATGAGGTGCTAGGACTGTGATAAATGGTCATTTTCCTGTCTATGGTCCTCATCAGATCATGCCAGGGGACCCATTTACTTACACCGTGGATAAAAAAAATAGTGCCTGCGTTTTGTCTACCTGCTCGAAACTCGAAGGCCGTTGAAGGCCGTCCTCACTGAGTAGTGAAATTCACGCCGAATGTTAAATGCATGATAGAAGTGCAACTGTGTGTGCAGTGTAAACACAATGCTCGCCAAAACAGATCATTTGCGTTTGCAAGCAGGTCGGAGCGTTCCTGCATCACTGCCTCACTGCTCGCGCTTGGAATTCTCACTGCCACAATCACAGCAGAAGAGGGAGAAAGAAAGACCAGTGCACACACCGGTTGTCCAGTGAGTCTATGAGCTCATATTTATTTTTTTGCGTAGATCCCTTTGTCCCAAGCGATGCATGAGTGAGGCAGATCACAAGCTTCTGTGGTGCAGACAAGCTGTCAGACTGAGTGCCAGCTAGCAGAAACCTAGGAATAAATCCCATGTAATTCAGAGTGAATAAATTGGTGACACAGCTGTCAGCCTCTGTTCTCTCTGCATTCCTCACTCATTATGCATGGTTTTAAAGCGCCAAATGCTTTAATGAGAAAGTGACCCGCTTAATCACAAAGAGGGAAGCACGACGATTGAAAATGTTACCTGCTTTGCACAAAATAATAAGCATGTCATTATACTGAAAACAATCTCTCAGCAGATGGTTGTGTCTGACAGTTTGGGAGACGGTTTGGACAGGTCTGGTAAAGAGTATGCCTCACGTCTGCCATAACACACGCGCAAAGAAATAGGACCTGTCAACGATTTAAAGAGAAATGAGCAGTGGTGTCGCCCATGTCAGTAGTACCATTGCTGACACATGCGTCTGTGATTTGTGTTTCTGCAGAATATTGAGTGCAGAGGTTTTCGTTTCAGCAATATGGAATTAGTGAGCTGTCAAAGAACTAATCACAAGGAAAAATAAAAGTCATAGGTTTGAGCAAGCTCAACATAATCTACTTTATTTGAGTCTTATTTCCTTGCCAAAAAAATAACAATTTTCAGATTAAAGTCTATCCCCTACTGCTTACTGTCACAGCAAAGATACAAATGAACAGCAGGAAAGGGGGGAGTGAGAGAGAGGGAGGAAGAGAAAGTGCTGTGCAATGATGCAAATGAAAGTGCAGGAGCGGTCACAGCACTGACGACACACACGTTGAGACACACGCACAGACATACATGTACACGGAGGCTCTGAGCCCACCTGACACCTAAAACATTCACGCACACATACAAGCATGCATAAAGTGTCTCGGTGTGGCCCTAACAATAGGCAGCAATAGGCAGATACAAAACACACACAAAATGCTTAACAGGCACATAGACAGAACCTTCCTATTCTTCTCTGTTATGTCTTGTATGGCTCCAACCCCAGTGATTCAGTATTTAATCTTTTTTTTATGTTTTATTTACAGTGTTTGAAAGTTATTTAAAAAAAGAGTGAATGCATGGAATATTTTTCCTGCATTTTCATAAGACAGAAGTTCCCATGATACTTCAATGGACTCCCTTCCCCATGCTTGACAGAGTATTTTATATAACATATGAAACACACCAGTTGATTAAATCAGTCCATAGAGTTTTTGCAGAGTTTTTCCAAACTGTGTTTAGACACGTCATGTAAGGAATGTTTTTAGCAGAACCCTGGTTCCTACTGATCTTGTTCATGCATGAAGTTGGGCCAGAATTTGTTTGCATAGAGAAAATTAACACACTGCCATCCCAATCCATTATTTAAGTAATTTATCCCCTCAACTGTCTTGGAAAAAATCACCATCGTATCATCATACTGTTAATAAAATTTTGACAAAACATAAGAAACAACAAAAAAAAAATGCAAAAACTATAACAACAGATGTCTGTCTTCCTAAAATCTCTTCTTTGGGACCCAATGCTTTGTGTCAAATCTCCTTTGGAGATTCATAAGCCTCATAATGGCACTTTGACTTTGATTGGATTTAAGAGCAGCTACATGTATGTACATTAATGTCAGCCAAAGGTCCTATATTAATATTCTGCATTTGTAGAGAAGGATTAGGAAAAACAGAAAAATAAGTCCTCTGTGATATTAATTTACACCTATTTTCTTGTGAAACGTTACATATCATCAGCATGCGGACGAAGTGTTGTGTCCTGTGCTGTGGCCCAGGTCACCGTGGCAACATGACCCGTGATGGGGTCTCCATGGTGATTACGTCGCTCCTCCAGGGTATGATTGTGAGGGATGGCACTGGATTCTGGGACATCTGATCTCAGTTGCATCTTAGCCAGTAATGCTCCAACGGCCTCGACTCCCCGATCCACCAAAAATGCCGGAAGGGTCTGCGGTGCCTCAACCACAGAGTGCAGTGACCGTGACTGGACTGCAGTGACCAGGGTGAGAGGCAAGGGACAGTGCATGAGCGAGGGCACATCACTTCAGAACCTTACTGTACACTGGCTTCCGCTGAATCCAGGGCTGCTCCTGGAACTTGGCCAAGTATGGAAAGGTGACTAACCTCTGACTGCACTGAAGTCTGTTGTCTTTTGGCTGATCCTGCTGGAGGAGAAGGGTTCCAGGCTGGGAAAAAGGATGAGAGAGAAGGACAAAAGCAGCACCTGGGCAAAGAGAGGGCAAAGAGAATGTTCAGCATCACCTAACTCACAACCACGAGTCTTGGTGGTGCCTCTTTCTCAGGACAGCAGTCCTTACCAAGACGCAGGTACCAGTCTGAGCCATTTTATTGGACCCATTCATGACCAGTGCCTGAAGTCTGCGCAGCTGCTCCACCAGAGACCTGCAGAATGGATAGGAAGTGTGATTGACTGCGCAAACATACGAACAGCCTCATCCTCATCTTGCAGGATATAGTGGCGTAACATACGTGTTGGTTTTCTCCAGTTGAAGGACTTTTCTCTGGAGTTCCTGGTTGTGTGCATTACAAGCTGCCATTCTGATGGAAGAAAACTCATTAGCTGCTTCTGCTGCCAATCAGAAATAATCATGGTTAATGATCATGACAGTCATTCTGATTTACAGGGTCTGGTCTTTAATCATTTTAATCAGTTAGTCTGTGAGGATGTCACCCCCAGTTAAGGGTACCATAAGTGAGTGACAGGGGCCCTAAAAATATGAAACATAACTGGATTTGTCTGGGTTGGGGGGCCCGATATGATATGCTTTCATGGGGTCCAAAATCTCTAGCGGCGCTCTTGCCCCCAGCTTCCAGGTATTTTGGCAGCACTCCATACCTCCCCTCAAGGCCATCGATGTATTCCTTCTTCTTCCTTCTGCTTTCCTGGGCTGACTGCTTATTCCGGATCTTTCTCCGAATCTTTTTCAGGATCCTCTCCTCAAACTGGTTGGGACACAATTGGGTAGAGGGAAGGCAGGAGTTAAAGGGTGGGATTTTGCAAAGCATGCTGGGAGCATACTGGGGAGCAGACCGTGGAGGGACTTTACCTTGGTGAGGGGCAGCTGAGTGGGGAGGCTCACACCTTCCTTCACCAGCAGCTTCTTTTCGTCGTCATTGAGGACCAGCTCCTGGAAGGACTGCTGGGCAGACTGCTGGGGCTGAGAGAAGGACAGGGCAGTTATGGTCTGTAAGCAACACGAACAGAGCAGGCTGTACAACTGAGGTCCAGATACATGAGGGGGTTACAATGGGCCTGACCCACCCAATCGAAAGCTTGGCCCACCCTTCAAATCCCTCCCAGCCTCCTTCAAAGCTGGTGCCGGACCTGGTACAACCCAGATTGCTCATCCAACTTGCTCAACCAGTAGTGGTTTTTGATTAAGGTAATGTTTTCCAATCCGGTCCTCAGGGACCTGCAGATGTTTTGACTCCCACCCAGCTACCGGTAAAAATGTGGACTGTCCGGCAGGGAGCTCAGTAGGAACAAAATCATGGTCCATCTGCGGGTCCCCGAGGACCGGGTTGGGAAACACTGTACTAAGGCTAACATGGTTTCTGTAATTGTAGGAATTTTCTCAGCCCCCCCCATACCCACCGGCTCACTGGTGCCAGAAAGCAACAGGTCTTTGATAGTGAGTGTGGCCCCCATGGAGAGCTGGGGCCTCTGGGCAATATTCTCCGGGTAGAAGCCCGGCTCCCAGCCTTCTGTGAGCAAGAGACTGCCCGTTATTTGGGGGATGTTACTTCTACTAATCGGAGTTTAATATTTACATTTGACATGCAGTACATGTAACTTTTAGTGTTTGAAATGGCCACCCAAGCGTCTCACCCAGATTGATGGAGACATCGCTATCCATGTGTTCCAAAGCGACCGTGCGGACAGGGGGGGTGTGGAAACACTGGGTCTCCAATGGGGGACTCTCGGGGGGTGGGGGGCTGTCCATGTGGTCTGAAGGGGGGTCCTCACTGATCCCGCTGTCACTGGGTGAGGGAGACCACAAGGGGGACCCCGAGGCGGACAGAGAGTCGCTGCCGCTCAGCAGCGTGTCTAGGAATGTGTCGCCGCTGCCACAGTCCGCAGCAATCAGCACCTATACTCGGACGCACAAATGCAGGACTTAGGAACACATGGCGCGTAGGTCAGCTCCGGAAAGCGGCACCGTGAGTCGCCAATAGCAGAGGTTGTTTGAGACACATCACTCACAGGGGCAAGCTGACTGTAGGCTGACAGGACAGTGTTGTTATCCATGACGTGATTTTGCACTGACCAGACTCTTGGGCTCACTATTTCCTCGTGTCGCAGGATTCCATCCGTCTGATCGAATAAGAGGTCGAGGAGTTCCATCCCATCATAACCCTTGGGGAAACCAACACGAAATTAATTTGTGATTATAGAGCAGCACATGTGCACCAAATCAGGTGATTACAAAAAAGTCATTTGGTGTGTGAAATAAATACAAATGTTTTGCTTCCTCTTCAGATGCCAGCGTCAATGTCAAAGTTATTTATTGCTTTTTTTGAGATTGAATTCCCAAAATTCTTATATATGCAAGCTCCCCACGACACATCATATGAGATTAATACTTCTTTGTCAGAATAATTTTTTTCTGCACATTCACTTTAACTCCAGCGGCACAGTTGTCCGGAGAACCAGTACAGACCAGCAAATGTGACGTTTTGCGTCAAGATATTAGAGTGCATTTTGCAGTATTTCCTGCTACAGCTCTTGAATAATACGAATGATATGGGAATTTCACATTAATGGTAAATTATATAAAGTAGAGGATTTCTTTACATAACAACAGCCGAAGGTAATGTATGGAAATCAACACACAAGACACACAAGCTATATTACTGACAAAATGACTGAACCTGAGCTGAAAATTTGAACAAAAAAACAATTGGCTATCATTCTCGAATCTTCTTAAGTGTCAACACAGATTCTGAGAAACTGCTGTAGACCAATTTTGTACTTTGGACTGTAATTCCCAGAGATGAGCATGACCCACTGGATGATAACTTAAACTGCTGCTTGTCTGAAAAGTTGAATAAGAACAAAGTGAAACCATTTACATACCTTGTTCGGGGCATGTGCCATCATAAAGGTTCCAACGTGGCAGCTGGAATAAAACTCAAGTATTGAGGTGGGAAAAAAAAATGTCTTTTTTCTTGTTAGACACCAGTGCCTTGGACCATCGTGCCTCCTCGCCTCTGCGTCTCTGCACGACTGTGCTGTGGGGCAAAGTTTAAACTCCAACAAAGCAGTCAATGCTTCCAATACAAGGCCCCGATATTGGTTGCCATGCCATGACAGACGGAACCTGCTCCACCAATCAGGCATGTTGTGAGGAGGTGTTTAACACTCAGAGCCCTCCCTGTAAAGATTGTAGTATTCAGGTTCTCAGGGATCATATTTTTTGCAGTGACTCGTGAAAGATCACCTTTCACACAATTAACGATTTGATCTAGAGCATCAAGAGTCAATAGATACACACAAATCTGTAAACATTGCTTGTAAATGAACTGTATAAGTATATAAATACAATAAATAAATACACAATATTGTGCCCTCTACTATTAATTGCCATCAAGTTGTGACAATGTGACTTCTTTTCTATCATCTGTCTTGTAGGAATGATTTTTAAAATTTAATCAGGTCCTGTTTGCTGTGTAATGAGCTTATTCTTGGTACAACCTCTCTGCTTCTCCGAACCAATTGTTTTAAACACCTTAATGTTTCTGGTTTATTGTTCCCTGATACCAGAATTATTCTTCCTAACATACTACCACACAAACTAGTGTATTTGTGTTTTATTCCATAAACCTTTTTGAATAATACATCTATATTTAGGGTGTGAAATTTCTCAGATTTCATCCCTACCATCTTGTTTTTAACAACTTGAGTCAGTCTGATGATCATGTGCCAAATTTAACACATAATTTGTAAGTAGAATTAAAATCTATCCATCTTCAAATCAGTTCTAGTGAAGGTTATGGTTAGAATGAAATAGTATTATTTTTTTATTAACTTTGATTATGATTTCTTTCATTTAAAATAATTAAATTCAATAAGCTTATTATAGGATTGGACATTAACATGTATTTTGCACTGTATTGCATACATTCATTAAACATGCACATGTCTTACCATTACATGATCCCAGCATGCATCAGCACATATGAGGATATACATGGGTGTGTTCTGGTAATATGGTAATATGAGATAATGCTTTTTTTTCAACACCCATAACTGTTATCTCAAGTCCAGGGTTGAAATTATGATCTCATTTTAATTCCCATTTCAGTCCGCAGTGATGTCCTTCTGTGTTTACTTGGCTAGACAGGTAACATTAAACATCATATTTACATAGACCAGTATTTCACAATTTGCCCCAAAAGGGTCGGTGTAACTCAGCTGGCCTGTTCCGGTAACCTAAAACCAAAGAAATCAACTGCCGTTGCTATTTCAGAACCACATTGACCAAACAAAGTTCTTTATTGTTTAAATAGTTCAGGATATTGGATAAATCCTGTTGCTTCCACTATATTTCATCCAAATTAATATTTTTAAATTTTTAAAAAATTTTTTAGGACATCAGCTTAATAACATAAAACATGAGAAAGGGAATACTAATCTATTCTGGCACTATTCTAGAGCTTTTTCATATTGTGATACTATAAATATAGATCTATATAAATATATAGTGATCAGTACTTCACCATTGTTCTATTCTTCCTAAAGCAGAATTCCAAACAGAACGCAACATAGCAACAGTATCATTTTGTCTACCGAAGGTGGAAAGTTCAGGTCCTGAAAGTACAAATCCAGACCAAGATTTTGTTTCGATCGACCAGTCGAGCACTCTGTGGATGTGACTCTTTATACTCAACTGTCCAGTTGAAACAAAACCTTTGTGTGAATTTGTACTTTCTGGACCTGAACTTTCCACCTCTATTGCCTACTGCCTACACGTGATAATGAGCTGTCTTATTCTCTCTCCATCTTTCTCTGTTGATAATATGTTGCGACCTTTTGCCTCATTTCTGTCCCATTGGCCAAACTTGTTTTCTGTCCTCTTACTACCATTAATTTTTCTTCCGCTTTCTCCTTCCTACATTGCTGCGTTATTGATTATTTTTTACATCAGCTTCTCCTCTTTTCAATTGCGTGTCTGCATTCCTTTTCTACTGCATTGTATTGCTCTGTGTTCCATTATTAAATACATGACAGTAATTTGAAAACAAATATTCAAATAAACAGCATGATGCGCATAAATCATTTGTTCTGTAATGATTCTACACATTTACCACTTGAGGAATAATAATATAAAATTATACAAAATACTGAGAAAAACATGGCTAGCTATTTTTCCTACATAGAATCAAATTCTCTTTTACTCGCTCCAGGTTGTACAAAGATTAAGGACAGGGCATATTTTGTTGTTCTACCTAATAAACACTATATAACTTTGATTCCGTGCTGTATAGAAGATAGGATATTTCACTATCTTACATTATTTTTGAATGGAAATTTGATAGTAGATGAATATGCATCAGTATCAAGTATCAGGTATCCACTAATCAGCCATAACATTATAACCAGCTGCTTAAGATTGCCTGTTGCTCATCGAGGCACGGACTTCACAAGATCTCTGAAGGTGGACGGTGGAATCTGGCACCAAGATATTAGCAACAGATCCTTCAAATCCTGGAAGTTGTGAGGTGGAGCTTCCATGGATTGGACTTGTTTGTCCAGCACATCCCACAGATGCTGGATTGGATTGAGATCTGGGGAATTTGGAGGCCAAGTGAACACCTTGAACTCTTTCTCACGTTCCTCAAACCATTCCTGAACAATTTTTGCAGCGTGGGAAGATACATTATCCTGCTGAAAAAGACCACTGACCGTTGCCATGAAGGGGTGAACTTGGTCTGCAACAATGGTTAGGTAGGTGGTACATGTCAAAGCAGCATCCATATGAATGTCAGGAGCTAAAGTTTGCCAGCAGAACATTGCCCAGAGCATCACACTGCCTCCACCAGCTTGCCTTCTTCCCATAGTGCATCCTGGTGCCATCTCTTCCCCGGGTAAACGATGCACATGCACCTGGCTGTCCACATGATGTGAAAGAAAACATCAGTCATCAGACCAGGCCACCTTCTTCCATTACTCTATGATCCAGTTCTGATGCTCACATTAACTCTTTCAGCAAATGTGTGCCACAGTAACTCTCCTGTGAGATCGGACCAGACGGGTTGGCCTTCACTCTCCACACACATCAGTGAGCCTTGGGCAACCATGACCCCATCACTGGTTCACGATTGGCCTTCCTTGGACCACTTTTGGTAGGTACTGGCCACTGAACGCCAGGAACACCACACGAGATCTGCTGTTTCGGAGATGCTTTGACCCAGTTGTCTAGCCATCACAATTTGTCCCTTGTCAAACTTTCTCAAATTCTTACACTCACCCATTTTTTATGTTTCCAACATCTTCAAGAACTAACTGTTCACTTACCTGATATATAACGGCACCCTGGACAGGTGCCATTGTAATGAGACAATCAGTGTTATTCACTACACCTATCAGTAGTTTTAATGTTATGACTGACTGGTAAACTATATGAAATAGTAACTGGTCAGTTTGAGCTTGGTTTTTAGTGTATTTTAGAGTATAAGTATTACGTTACAATTAGGAGCATGTATCACATAAATTCAGGCAAATATACTGCGTAAACATTTAGGCAGGAATCTGTTTTCCTAATGTCTGTTCCTCTTAATGTGTTTGTAGAGTAGATAAGAGGAGCTGCATCCAATCAATGGCCTGGAAAGATTATAATGATTTCAGCACAATTACTTTATCATTATTGCTTGGGGATTCCAAAGGGCAGAGTTTCTCTTGTGCAAGCAGGCAGCAGAGCTCATATAACGTTGCAACACAAGCGGCTCCTCTGCCTGCGATGACTCCCGCTACTCTGCTCTGCTCAGGCCGCTGCTTTGGGGTCTCACAGCTACACTTAGCAGGAGCAACGCAGACATTCACACTCATGCACATATTAGCAATAAGAAATCACACTCATCAAAAATTCAGAAATAATATAGACCCTTCAGCAGGCTCGCCCCCTCCCCAAATCATAAGCCCTGGGGTCAAGCGTATGACTCTCCAGGTCTCGGAAAACTGGTATTTAGCAAGTTTTAATACCTTCTTGGCAACTATTCAAAAAAAGAGCCTTGCGTGGACTCAATGTGATCTTCCTTGAGTTTGAGTCACAATCATATAAAGGCTGATTTCTACATGGTCTGAGGTAGAGCGACAAACGATGTGGCTTCTCCCCAAATTCACTTATAAATGAATAATGTTGTCTTATCTTTGATAAAATTCCAGTTCACTTAAGACTGTCCACAATAAGACTCTAAACACGACTAAAAGGAATTTCACCTGAATTTGTTCTGCTTGTTTACTTGTAATAAAACAGGTTGTACGAAAGAGTGATCTGATCTGTAGATAGTGTGAGTCACATAATTACAGACTCTCAGACAGTCTAATTAAAATGTTCATTACACAAATACGGATAGAATAGCTTCTGATCACCAAAGATGCTTCAAGGGAAGTGTTACAAAGATTACAAGACAAGACAATGACACCAAAGCTGCTGCCTGTACTACTTAACATAACACAGCCTGCAGAATGTCCAGCCCAATGCAATATATTTATGGAATTTGTGTTTGAAATTACCAAGTCTTCTTTACGCATGCTGATAATGTGTGCCTTTGCGTGCCAGTGCCACCTGCTGGAGCAGTTTGGCTTTGCAGCTTGTCTGTATGTTGCATATTCATTGACAGTACACATTTTTTTAGCAGATACTTTGGTCCAATGCGACGCCCAAGTAAGGCAAATAGTACATTATTGCAGTATGGATCCTTCTATAGACAAATTCTACACAAAAATTTCTCCTTAATTTATAAGATTGATAGATTCAAGTAAGTAGTAACCTTATATGCACTACATGGACAAAAGTATTAGGACACCTGGCCATTACACCTATGGGAACTTCTATGACATCCCATTCTAAATCCATGGGCATGAATATGGAGTTGGTCACGCCTGTCCAGCTATACCATCTGCCATTCGTCTGGGAAGGCTTTGCACAAGATTTTAGAGAGTCTGCAGGAATGTTTGCCCATTCTTCCAGAAGAGCATTTGTGAGGTCGGGCACTGAAGTTGAATGTAAAGGCCTGGCTTTCAATCTCCATTCTAGTTCATCCTAAAGGTGTTTGATGGGGCTGAGGTCCGGGTTTTATGTAGGCCAGTCAAGTGCTTCCACACCAATCTCACCCAACCATGTTTTTATGGACCTTGCGTTGTGCACTGGGGCACAGTCATGCTGGAACAGAAAAGGGCCTTCCCCAACCTGTTCCCACAAAGTTGGAAGCATAGAATTGTCCAAAATATCTTGGCATACTGAAGCATTAAAAGTTCCCTTCACTGGAACAACCCCATACCATTATCCCTCTTCCACCAAACTTTAGTTGGCACAGTGCAGTCAGGCAGGTAATGTTCTCCTGGCATCCGCCAAACCTAGACTCATCCCTCGGACTGCCAGACAGAGAAGCATAATTTGTCACTCCACAGAACACGTTTCCACTGCTCTAGAGTCCAGTGACGGCGTGCTTTACACCTCTCCATCCAAAGCTTGGCATTGCGCTTGGTGACATGAGGCTTGCATGCAGCTGCTCGGCCATGGAAGCCCATTGCATGAAGCTCGCGGCTCACAGTTTTTGTGCTGAGGTTAATGCCAGAGGAAGTTTAGAACTCTACAATTACTGAGTCAAAATAGCACTGGCGACTTTTACGCACTTTTTTTTTGATAAATTTTTATTAATACTGTCCAGCCTTCATGATATTGCCAGTACAAATCTATTGCCAGATAAAATCAAGTCAAAGTTTATCATATGCACAACAGTACAGCGAGAAAAACAAAAAATAATAATTTGGAACTGTGCACATGGTTCGTACTAATGGTCCGATCAGATAAACCAAATATGGAAAACAAGAATTTTCTCTGTTCAGAGACGATCAGACCAAGTGGACACTATTGAATATTATTACCATGTGGGAAGTACTTGTATGTGAACAGTAGAAAAAAACATAATTTTCCACATTAACGCATTTATTTACACATTTGCAGGATTCCCAACTTGGATCAGCTGACTGGCGTGAGATTTTCCAATTGGAGACAAGTCTGCACACGCACTTGCATGTATGTAAGAGTTTGATTACTTAAATAGTCTGTAGGGTTTGCAAACTACCCCACCGCTTTTGAGGTACTTAATTTTAGGTTTATAATGGAATAATATAGATTTACTGTAAAATTTCTTGTGTGAGCGTTACTCAGGAAGCCCGAGTGTCACGCCAGATGCGTGAAAGTTGGCAAACCTGCATATTTTTGCGTAAATGTGTGCTTTCTGGATAACCCTTTTAATAGGTCGTGATGTAAACAAACATTTTGTAATAATAATAATAACATCACTTTGTATAAATTGACATAATGACATAATAAAAATCAGTCATTATTTGAACATGAAACAATATCAATAATGCTACATTATACATAGTACATTACATATAAACACAATATATTTGATTATATTAACTCTACCTTTCCCCACACATGCCCTGCTGTAGTTTGGGGGCATGCGCATTTTTCACGAAGTGGTGAGCGCGCACGTTTGTACACGTAGGAGCGCGAGGCCTGCACTTGAGTATAAAACCGTGCGCGCCGACGTCTGCGTCCTTTTCCCTGCCTATCCCGAACTGCGGTAGGCAGTGTACTCACTGGGTCTTACGTTCTCCGAAAGCGAATCGTAAACCATCTGTCAAAATGGTAAGTCAAGGACTCCTCATTAAGTTGTAGTCTGTTACTTATATGCTCCGCGTGGCCTTCTGGCCGATTATTAAGCCAGGGAGGGTTCGGTGTCTAACCCGATGACTGAGATAGACGGCGAGACGAGGCGGCCTCTGCACAAGATGGCACCTTTTGTATGGCGACAAGTGGGGTTTCCGCAGCTGTACAAGTGGGAAATTGAAATCCTTTTATTTCCGCGTCTTTAAAAACAGAAATGTGTAAGTGTTGGGTGCATTACAGTTCTCGGGGAGTGATCCGTGTCTTTATTTTTCATCGATAGCCGGCTTTAGCGTTGCACATTTTATAGACCAGCGTTTCATAGTCCGCCTATACGTGACGTCACCCTCCTAACCGGAAAGATGGATTTAAAGATGAAGAATATGTATTGAAGCGTATAGCTGTTCTAATGTGTATATGGAACAGCGTATACTGGTATCCTGGACTACGCCAACGCATAAGCTTCGAGAGCGCTCGGTATGGAAGCTCTGCGGCGTCATTGCCGAAACGCCGGCATTTGGACACGTGGTCACTGCCTTACGTGAACCTTCGCCTTTCCGTCCATAGGCCGCGCTGTTAAGCGTTTTAGCAATGCGTGGAATTGCGGCAGTTTTTGATTTACTTGTCCAACTTTACATTTTACCGGAACTATATGTCGACGACTCGCCTCGGGTTTGATTAGGCTTTCCCTGTATCTGCACGCTGCCTTTCCACATAAGTCGCCACGTATAATGCGACATACCTTAAGCGGTATTTCCAATCAGTATGGGATTTCAGACTTGGATACGTATGTAGTTTGACATACTGATATTTAAATATTACGGTCAGTTGTGTTGGGTGTCTCCATCACGAAAACTGGTTAACTGGTGGCAAAGACATGCATCAGAATGCGTTGCCTGGCATTTGTAAGTACTAGTATCCTGGCCCTTAATGTTATGCTAACATTGTTTAACAAGTTGATTCAGTGAGATAATGTTCATTATGTATGTCTGTGAAATGTTCATGTTGAGATACAGTGAGATTGCAAATAATTTACTTTAAACAGGTGTTGCACACATGCATAGCAAATAAACCAGGACAGTGCATTATTTTAACAGATTTGTGTTGAACGTCATGGATATTGCAGTGCTGCAGCAGCTGCACACCACACGGTTCAGTGATGGTTCGTAATACAGCAGTAATACAGTAGCATTAACAAAAATTCTATAGCTAAAGCACCGATCAGTATATCATAGTGGATAGGTGATCATGATGGTTGTTGGTTTGAACGTGTTGTATGTACTGCTGGAGAACACCATTCGTTTTGTTACTGGCTTGCCTTTCATGGTTTCTATTGCTGCGATTGTCATCACGTGTTGGATGACACAAACATGCTTCTTTCAGGTGAATTTTACCGTAGACCAGATCCGTGCCATCATGGACAAGAAGTCCAACATCCGGAACATGTCTGTGATCGCGCACGTGGACCATGGGAAATCCACCCTGACGGACTCCCTGGTGTCCAAGGCCGGTATCATCGCCTCTGCCCGTGCCGGGGAGACGCGTTTTACAGACACGCGCAAAGATGAGCAGGAGCGCTGCATCACCATCAAGTCCACGTGAGTCTCGATGGTGGGGCCTGCTTGGGTTCTGACATGAAGGCTTCTCAAGTCAGTGTCTGTCATTCGTCGGTCATACACTGAGATGAAATGGTGGTATTGGTCACCATAGACATGACATGGCATTAACCCTTCAAATGCCTACTTTCCTCATCAAATTATGCTGCCATACTGTAGGCAGCAGTAGACTACCTTACATTTCGCTGCAGGTCATGGTCTGACTGTATACCCAGCATGTGACTAATAAAATCTGCAAATAGAATATAAATATGTACGACATTGAGATACAGACATAAGACAAGTTCTCAAGAAATAACTGTCCGTGTTAGCTAGAGCATCCGGCTGTGTTTGGAGATTTCAGTTATGTGGGACTGTAACCCACTAGTCAGCAGTTGTGATCGTTTCCGATTTCTCTCTTTCCTGCAGTGCCATCTCTATGTACTATGAGCTAAGTGAGAACGACCTGGCCTTCATCAAGCAGTGCAAGGATGGCTCTGGTTTCCTGATCAACCTCATTGACTCTCCGGGTCACGTCGACTTCTCCTCCGAGGTGACGGCTGCCCTTCGTGTCACCGACGGTGCCCTGGTGGTTGTGGACTGCGTGTCAGGTAAGATGACTCTGTGTGCTGCTGCATTTGACATGGAGCCATTTGTTGTGTTTGGCACAATCGGTTTGGAAAGTTCTTTCAGGATTTGCTAATGCATGCATGATCACTCTGGCTGTATGTAAAGTTAAATCCTTCGGTGATTTTGAGCTTATGGTGCGTTATTTCCTCAGGCGTGTGTGTGCAGACCGAGACTGTGCTGAGACAGGCAATTGCTGAGAGGATCAAGCCTGTGCTCATGATGAACAAGATGGACCGTGCCCTGCTGGAGCTGCAGCTGGTGCCAGAGGAGCTGTACCAGACCTTCCAGAGGATTGTGGAGAACGTGAACGTCATCATCTCCACTTACGGCGAGGATGAGGGAGGACCCATGGGCAACATCATGGTACGGCTGGTTTGGGTCCTCTTAGGGGCTGGCTGTAGGTGAATGTGTCAGTCGGCTTTTTATTTACTGGTATAGTTATTAGAGTATTAAAAGGTGCTTTAAATCATGATGCTTGCCAGACTACTTTAGCTTTGTTTTTCCTGCATCTTTCAGATCGACCCGGTTGTTGGCACTGTGGGCTTTGGTTCTGGTCTGCACGGCTGGGCCTTCACCCTGAAACAGTTCGCTGAGATGTATGTGGCTAAGTTTGCTGCTAAGGGGGAGGGCCAGCTGGGGCCGGCCGAGCGCTGCAAGAAGGTGGAGGACATGATGAAGAAGCTGTGGGGAGACCGGTGAGAACATACTGTCTTAATGTCTCTCGTGGGCGTCACCTGGGGGTGGAGAGTGCGAAGTTGGCGTATTGATTTGCGAGTGGCGATGTGGTTCGTATCTCCGTAGGTTCTTTGACCCAGCCACTGGCAAATTCAGCAAGGCCTCCATTGGCCCTGATGGCAAGAAGCTTCCGCGTACCTTTGCTCAGCTCATCCTGGACCCTATCTTCAAGGTGAGGGGTGTAGGGTAACAGAAGTGAAGGGGGGGTCTCGCATGCTACTGGCACTGCCTGCTACCAGAGGATGACTTAAACTTTCTTCACTTTGACCTGATTGTTCTGTGATGAGAGCTTTCAGTCTGATGAGCATGGCGATGCTGCCTGGGAGGGAGGGGCTACAAAGTCCTAAATGATAAGAACTGGACCAGAGATAGGAGGGGGTGTGTCACTTGTCATGATGTCATAGTGTCTCTCGTTAAATCTGACTGGCACAGTTGGACTCTTGCACTTCAGTGTTGGTGTAGGATTTGTTGTAGTTGTGCTTGTCTAGCTACACATGTGTTTGCGTTAAGACTAAGTGCCTCGTCTACATCAAATCCCTGCTGACCATATGTACAGTGGTCCTAAAATTAAATTGCTGCCCGTCTCCTCACCAAACTCAGGTGTTCGACGCCATTATGAACTTCAAGAAGGAGGCGACAGCCAAGCTCATTGAGAAGCTTGACATCAAGCTGGACGCTGAGGATAAGGATAAGGAGGGCAAGCCGCTGCTGAAGGCGGTGATGCGCCGCTGGCTTCCCGCTGGAGAAGCCCTACTCCAGATGATCACCATCCACCTGCCCTCCCCTGTCACAGCTCAGAGGTATCGCTGTGAGCTGCTGTATGAGGGCCCCGGCGATGACGAGGCTGCCATGGGTACGCCGCTATCATCTTTGTGTATAATTACTGCTGGGCTAAAACGGTAATGCATGGCTAGTAAAATATGGTAGCTCTTGCTCAAGTGCTATTAAAACAAAAAATAGTTTTGAATCTAAGATTAGGTACATGGATTAAAGTATGGTTAAGCCTTGGTTGCTCGATTAGTGGCCTGCGTTTATACTAGTTGAGTTTAGGTTTCATATCAACAAACTGGAATTTTTGTGTTGGAACTGCTGCTGGGATGTTTTGGGGGTGCTGAGTGACCCCCCCCCCCCCCGCCCTTCCAGGTATCA
>JAODLD010000049.1:13513541-13540933 GCA_026781065.1 Mormyrops boulengeri
TACCTTCAGTCCTCAGTAAGGTCTCACGCTCAGCTGCTCTTCTCTTCTCCTTGGTGCTTCACGCTGTGCTTGAGTGACGTGTATCAGTGACAGCGAGGCTTCAGTGGTGATTGGCTATTAATCGTATGTCATCTAGCCAATCGGAGATTGTTATGGGTGGGACCTTAAATGAAGCAAACTCACCTGTGCCCAGTGCCTCTTAACATGGGCGACTCCAGAATGGAATAGAGTCAAGCCCCTCTCCAGGAGTTTGATTTCAGAGCCTGAGCCGTGCATTGAGGTGAACCTGACTACATTATCTCTCTAGCTTCCGCACCAGCTCAGGCTCCTTTCCCACCAAAGAGGTTACATTCCTTGTACCAAGAGTTAACTTTGGTAGCTGGCGATCGGTCTGTCGAGGCTCCTGCCTTCAACTGCCACCTGATCTACATTGCACCCGACACCAATGGCTCCCCCTGCAAGCGGTGGGCCCAAAGAAGGTTGGACCCATGCTCTTCTCTTGGGTTCTGCAGGGTCAAGCCCCGAGGGTAGAGGCCAGGCTGGCTTCTAGGTGCCCACAGAACCCCAAACCAGCAGACCTGGCTCCAGGACGGGGCCCCAGTCTCCCCAGCACAGACAGGGTCACATCTTCCTGAATGTTATCCATCATGGGGGTGTTCTGAATCACAGTCCGGCTGCTCACCCAGGACTAATTTGCCTTGGGACCCCCTACCAGGAGCAATTGCCCCCGATAACATAACCCCTAGGATCAGAGAGGTGCACAAACACCTCCTCCCCAATTAAGGTGGCATTTTATGGAGGGTTTGTAATGTAATGTATATATATTTTTTTATATAAAAACAACAGATTTACTGGAAGGTTAATTTATCGTATGTGTGTGTGTGTGTGTGTGTGTGTGTGTGTGTATGTATGTATAAATATATAAATAAAAACAGCATGGTTTAAATGTGTTTTATATGTTTTACAATCACACTACTGGAATAATGTATCAGAAAGTTTAATAAAGAATATAGATGAAGTTCAATGTCCCATTTAAATATACCTTTAAATATCCCTAACATTTGCGTCACTGGAAATTCACAACTTCGCCGTGGACAGAAATTTTAGATTTAAAAAAAGGAAAAAATTTATTAAGGCATAAAAAATAATTTTTTTCTTAAACCAAGAGAGCCAAAATAATACAATTGTTCTGCTCTGAGGTTACAACGTTTATAAATTTGGAAAATAAAATATATTTGTTTTAAAATTTCTTCAATTTTACAAATTGCCAACAGGTTTACATGGGCATCAACTAAGAAATGAATATAACTGGTCACATAATCTGGGATATTTATATCATAAAAAGTAAATTACATTAAAAATTGTGAGGAAAATTAGCTACTGCCTTGCAGCATAAAAGCATGCAATTTAACTTACAAATAACAAATATTTAAAAATACAACTGCCCTTGAATACACCACTAAAATCCCAGGACGTTTATCTGGAAATTCAGTTAAGCCTGGACATTATCTAATGAGAAAAACCTTTGGTTCTTCCTAAAATAAATTTTAATCAGAGTGTTTGGGACCGAAGGTCTCCGTCTCACAGAAGGCAGCCACATTCCTAAAGACCCTACCCTACAAACTCTTTAAAGCCAATTTTATGCCTCCAGGTCAGAGATTCTTTTACAGCTGCCAAAGCCCTGGGTCACCAAGTAAGGCATCACACAAAAGCCAGTTCAATGGCGACAAAACACACAACACATTTAAACAATGTGTCTCTCTCTTTTTACCCACCCACCCCCCACTTCCTGGGAAACAGCAGACCAAATATACCAAGAAAGACTGCCTCCAGCAAGACTCCGGAAGACCTTCCCTTGCGTCATAAAAGAGCATTTACAAAGAGTACCATGATTTGCTGAAGTGAGCAAGTCCCTGGAATGAAGATGACATGTTGAGGGCCAAAAATGACAGTTTAAAGGACTTGAACCACAATTAGGGAGAAACACAGGGTACGCTCCTAATCCGAATGACATTCTCCGTGTAAAATCCACCCTTTGTACAGCATACATCTTTAGGATTAAACTCTAATCTCTTACTGCCAAAGCTTCTAATTTGATGACAAACAAGATGCCTGGTTACATAAAGTTCCAAACTTAGGTGGGGTCTTCATTTCAGCAGAGATGCCAGGAAATACTATACATTAATTCAAAATAATTTTGTTTGAATAAACAACAACCATACTGATAACATTTTGCTCACTGTGAATGACAGAGGTCAGCTTTGTGGGGGGAAAATTCCAACCCCTGCAATACACACAGTTATACAGTTATGCAAAAGACCCATTCAAAACCTGGGATTAAAGAAACATTCAAATTAAAAATTACAACGAAAAATCAATTCACTTTGCTTGCAATTCAGGATACAAGTACAAATACAGATTTCTAAGTTCTAGTCATTTGTGGCATTACTTTATGTCGAAACATTCATACATTAACACCTGTTGATAGTAATGCTTTGGGTTTCTGGAAGCCCTGCATGATCTAGCTGCCGCATTCGGTTCTGCTAGTCATTCTCATTATTTTGTCCCACAATGACTGAATGGCAACTGTAGGAACACTTGAATCACCCTGGGAAAGAGATAGCCCTTGCTTAAATGGTGTTATGGCTTGTCTGATGCCCGCGCAAGCTTTCCCTGCAGAAACTGCGCCAAGCAAAAACTTGACTGTGTAAGCGGATTCCACAGAATGGTGTTTCCCAATCTGGTCCTCGGGGACCTGCAGACAGTCCACGTTTTTGCTAAAAATGTGGACTGTCAGGCAAGGAGCAACCAAGATCCAGGGTGACCCAGATATTTAAAAAAAAAAAAAAAAAAAAAAACAGAAAGCAAACCAGTAATCCGTACAGTCGGCAGATTTTAATTTCAGCGTAGAGAGAAGTGAGGTTTCTTGTGTGTCACCTTCTGAGACCCCTTTGCAGTGCATAAAAAATCATCAATCCAGATGTCTTGATCTATGATCAAAAAAACATGTAAACTGATACAAAACCAACCTATAGCCAAGTACCTAAAAGACTTTATCTGTGCCCCTGAAAACAAAAGCAACACTGCAACACCACTGGGAGAATTCCACTGCATGGAGCATGCACTTAAATGTACAAGAATGTAATAAAATCAATACAATTTTTAGTTTAAAAGGCTGCACATTGATTTGTTAGTGAACTGATCAGCAGCAAGTTTCTCCACAGTGATGTATGCAAGTTAACAAATGACAAGACAAAAAAAAAAAAAAAAAAATCAAGCCAAACGAATTTGGTAGGTGGCCTGATTCTCTCAGGCCACCAGGATGTCATGAGGAAAGAGATGGTGAAGCGGACCAACTCACCACGGAAAAGCACAGCAGCTGGAAGCTACTGCAAGAAACCAGGACATTAACTCACCGGATAAAAAGGGAAGCTCAGAGAATGAGCGGCAAAAAGCCGATATGCCCATGGCGGCCGGTCAGATTGCTTGACACAACTTACTTGAGAACCCTACTACAAATCAGGTATGTTTTCTCTGTAGTTATATTAAAATGAAATATACAAGTTTTGGTCAGACGTGTGCGAATGTGCTATCATGTTAAATGTCGCTGTATGCAAACGCAACAAAGTGACAGGATTATGGCTGTACCCAAAGGCCATTCTGAGAACCCAGCAACACACACTAGCCATCAAACTAACTGTCTGACAACGAGCACTTTCAACTTCTACTGTGCCTGCACCACTAGTACGAATATTTTCTAACTTCCCCTTAGTTCAGGTCAACATGATATCAAGTAAAACATTTATACAGGATAGAACTCTTTAAAAAAATATTTTACCAAAACATTTGATTATTTTCCACTTAGGAAATAAACTCGAAAAAAAAATGTAAGAAGTGCATCAGACCTTCACAGCATAATTGAAAAAATAGCTCCAAGTAACAAAATCCTTAACTGAATTTTTGGGTGAAATACCTGTAGAGATCTGTAGAGCAAGAAAAAAAAAACATCTAAATGAAGGACAGCAAAACGGCAATACATAAGGACGATGCCTGAAGAAAATAAGACTTTGGGTATTTGCACCCAAAAATTCAATTTTGAAACTTTCTATAGAATGATCCACCACTCACATCAGGCAGCATTGCTTATTGTTAACGTTATTATGGTGAAGAATAGTATCATTTGTATAATAACAGTTTTAGTGTCATTGCTAAAATGGTCTCGAGTCCATCCTACAGAATGTTCACAGCTTGCGTACGGAAGTCGAGTGGTTAGAGACAGACTTCCGAATAGCTCCCTCTGCTGGACACTAAGAGAAGATGCGCATGCACTGCGTGACAGGAGACTGACACTCTGGGCACTCTGGATTAGAGGACTGGCAGATCTGGCCAGCACAGTCCATGCAGAAAAGGTTGTGTCCACACGGCACCAAGGCAGCTGTCACCTCACTCTCAAAGCAGACGCAGCAGTGCCTGCCAGTCACCCCTGCCACCATGCCTCGACCCCGTGATTGGCCCAGCGGCCCTGGGGCCGTAACCCCGCCCTCGGAATCAGTGGGAGAGCCACCAGAGCAGGAGGAATAGCCAGTGGTGCTGCCCCCGCTGCTGCTGCTGGCGGCGGAGAAGCAGGTGCTTACGCCGCCAGCCTGGAGCCAAGAGAGGGCGCCGAGGGGGTCACTCTGAGCACGACGAGCCAGCGGCTGCTCCAGGGGGGCGGAGTCGCAAGGCAGGGTGGGTGACAGGCACGGCGTCGCTGCATCCACACTGAGGGCCCCGCTGTCACGTCGCTGCTGGGGCCCGCTTGCTAGGGGAGCCCAGATGTTTGCACTGCCGAACTCGAAGCCAAGCTCCTCGGCAGTCTGGCTCACCAAAGCCCCGTTGGACTCTCCGTTGAAGCTGAACTTGCCACCGGCGCAAAAAGGGCTCGTTGGACAGTTGGCCTCCGGCGCCCCACGGGGCCCATCAGAATGCTCGGGGCTCAAGCCGTTGTGGAAAGAGCCCCGTGCAGCCTTCCGGCCCGAGTGGCGCAGGGGGGCCGCCGACGTGGGCAGGTGCCTAGACTTGGACCACAACGGGGCACCGAGGCCCAAAGATCCGAGGCCCTCCAGACTGACATCGGTGCCGTTGCTGTGGAAGTCGGTGTCACCCTGCAGGTTGATGAAGGCACCGGTGCGCAGTGTGATGTGTGTCTCGATCTCCTCCCGGGCCCTCTCCACATTCTCGGGCATGCCCGTCACCTCAAACACCGGGTCCTTCTCCCGACTTGGTGTAACTATGTAGGTTTGCGTCTGCTGCTGGATGCGTTTGATAGTGGCCCCCTTGGGCCCCACCACCAGTCCCACCACACGATACGGCACCCGCACCTGGATGGTGATTTGCCCTGGCAGGTTGGGGGGCCCAGACAGAGTCCCCCCCGCCCCCGGAGATCCTGCCTTGCAGCGAGACGCGCGAATCATAGAGAAATGCTCGGCCGCAGACAGAATCTCGCATTTGGCCATCTCGACATCTTCCCGGCGCCCTGTCACGATGAACACAGGTGGTTCTCCTCGAACCGGGGTCTTAATGTATGTGTTGGTCTTTGCACGTAGGGCCTTGATCTTGCAACCTAGGTGAGAGTTAAATAGCATCACGTCACATTGCAGACAACAGAAAATTACACAAGGTAAATTCAGTACATGTCTAATACAGGCTTGCTTAAGAGCCACATGAGCGGTGTAAATGACACATACAGCTAAAAGGCTAGAATACTGGGCATGACAAAAACATTTTAACAGAAATAAGATCATTAACATAAGGACCACGCACATGGCTAACCCCGTATTAGGCACACTGTTTCTTTAAGAACGCGCGACTGATGCCGGACAACCAATACAAAGCAGAGAGCGTGATGTCATCATGGGAGAAAGCATGGCATTTTCAAACAAAGAACAATGCCGTAATGCTACCATAAAAATAGCTACAAATAATTATAAGCAAAAGGGGGTACTTAAGTAGGTCTGATGTGTCAATATCAAAAGCAGGCGACGGTGCCCTAAATCTACAGCACACGACAGCAGCCCAGCCTGGGTGCGAGCACAGGCCGCCCGCAGTTATCGACTATATTCGGCATTGAATAAAATATCCATAAGTACATTCAACCCTGTTCCGACAACAGGAATCAGACTAAACTGAACAATTACTAAGCTTATATTACTCTCTTATGTAACTCCCGCTGGACACTCATCAATACTAAAACACCAAGCGTCAATCACCAGGCAAAGGGATGCCATTTTCAAACGCTGGTCTGACTGGCACGGCGCAGGTTCTCTTATGATCGCCATGGGTTTATGCCAGGACAATACCGTACTGCGACTGCCCGGGGTTGGCTCCCGCCTGCGCCCCATTGTTCCCGGGATAGGCTCCGGTCTCCCCCACGACCCCAGTTGGGATTGAGCGGTTTCAGAAAATGGATGGATGGATGGCCGTACTGATATAAACCCCGCCCGCCCCACAACAAAACAACTAAGCAGGGTTACAGAACTGCTGTATTCATGACACGCAGATGCCACCATCAGTATACCACAAGAAAATTTAACATGACCCGTCACTGTGCACCAAAAAAAAACAGCACAATTCAATAATGTGAAGTAGCAAATGAACTCACTTTTAAAGCTTAATCGTGCGGCAAAGCAAACAAAGGAGCGGTCTGCAAGTTCGCATAACTAACGTGAAGTGTCTGTCACAGCACAAAGAACAAAGACCCGACAATAAAGTACGGGAAACTGCATCAATGCCCACTAAAACTGATCAATGTTAGATAAACAAGTTTAAACTCAATGTACGTGGATCAAAGGTAAAGTATGTCTTTAAATATCAGCCAAATTGCCCGATTAGATGCAGCATCAATTAGGTAATATTATGAAGCATTTTGTTATTTCTTTAACACTGACATCTCGGGGCCCGATTAAACGGTTAAGTCTCGTAAACGTGCACGGCAAAATTTTGCATATGCATGATATATCTCACCTTGTCTCCCGACAATTTCGGCAACATGTTCCGAGCTCGGCACGGGTACACATTCAGTCATATTAACGCTCCTCTTTCTGCTGCAGTTAGGCTCCATGGGCTCACTATGCGAGCCGACCATGTGGTATCCACCAGGGCCGTAGTATTCCGGGGAAGGAGAGCAGGAAGTCGGGGATCCAAGCGAACCACCGTCGGCAGGTTCCAGTATCGCCAAACCGACATATCCTCCTCCTACGTTATTACAAACCTCGGAAATGGAGCCCGCAGCGTCAAGGGAATCGCCGAGGCCTCCAACACCACAATTCGCCTTTTCCATGAGTGATAGCTGGTCGAAGGCAATTCGCAGCGCCTCCTGATGTTGTTCGTCCGCTGGCTCCAACTCGATTTCCCCAGTGAGGCTGAGTCCTGCGCGCTGGCCGCTCACCATCATCTCACGATCCATAAACTCCGGGTGGAATATAGGACTAGGCATTGCGTACAGGTCCGAACATGAGACTTCGGGCGGAATCGTGCTTAGCCTCGCTCCAAAATGATTTCTGTAAAATTGGTCAATATAGAAACAATCAGTTTTTCCCCCCGGACGTAAACACTCCCAAGGTTAGTCAGAATATAGCCTTACAGTCGTTGATTTGTGCGTTTTAATAAACTGCAGCACCGCTCGTTTTCAGCAATCCCACTATATTATCAACCTGCCCTGTAAGTTTGTGCATTGTTCGGAGTGATTGCAGCAACCATAAGTGGAAACTCATCGATTGCTGCCTACGTTATTTCATACATAATTCGAACATCACCGGTGACTTACTGGTGATTTAAGCTGACATACTTGCAACGTCAAAAACAAAATAACCATGAATTAAAAGTAAAACTAATTACTAGCTACCATCTATCGAGTGCCCTACTCCCTTACTCCGGATAATCACGCTCCCGCTGTCTTTGTTTGAGAAAAGCACAGCTTCCAGTCGAGCAAACCGTCAGTCTAGCTAAGGGACTATAAGTCGTGCTTCTTAAGTAATGATTTGAAGACGCTTTCACGTACCCTTCTTCCGTGGCAATAATTTTTTCATTTTAGGTTCTACGGTGCTAGATATGGATGCTGAAATAGCGCGGTAGCTAAGCGAACCACTGAGAGGGACTGAAGAAAACCTTTCAGATCTGTAGCACTAGAACTGAAAAATGAACTAAAACCTCACGCGCTGCTATTGCTTTTCATATGCCATCATTCTACATACAATTTTGAACAGCTTCGGTGTTTTTGTGCACACATGAACTCAATATACCTGTATCTAGATTGTGGTTTCCCCTCTTTCCGTTCTCCACCTTTGTCTCGCCAGGATGCACGCTGCTCTGTCCGTTTGCCCGCACGCACCAATGACGTCACATGCGACACAACAATGGGTTCAAAGGTCACAGGACGCGCACCGCGTCACACGCGTTTCGGGTTTATGATTGAGGAATTTGTATTGGTATATAATTTATACTGTTCTTTATGACGATATTCTACAGTGTTAGATTTGTTTTTTATATACCCACGTAGGTGAAGGTTTTATATAACGCATGGCGTTTTATAATTGTATTTGTGCAATTCGGGTTTTCCGAGTAGTCTTCTTTAAGTTCACGAGTTTAAGGGATTTATATCCTTAAGTACCAAAAAGAATTCTAAACAGGGTCGTAAATCCTGTTGACGAAAGCACTGAGGTTTATGCTGTCGTAAAACTTTATGACCAAAATAAGTTGAGTTTAAAAAACAAACCCAGTCAACTCTCTTCGATGGTGGCTTTTAGTCCTACCCTAGCCACCGTATTGTTTGTATTTCTATTTTATGGGTACTATTCAGATGCAGTTAATGTGTGACTCTGATTTCCAGAAGCTATTGTAAATCATGATGCCTCTCAATGAAAATTCACCTTGGAGCATTTATTGCAAACTAATATAAGTATTGGTGAATTTCAGGCCCTCGAGTCAAAGAAGTGTCTTTGGAACCCGAAAATAAAAATGGCTTTTAAGGCATAATTAAAAATCTAGAAAAAAAAAATGATTTATGTCATGGGCTTGTTACGTTTAGAATATTTATGTAAATATCAGTTCTATTTATAATTAAGTACAAATCAAAAATATCCGTATATTAAAAAATGGATTGCATTTATATAGCACATTTTTGCTACTCTTACAAGCACTCAAAGCGATTTACAGTTTTGCCTCACATTCACCCATTTGCACACCAGTGGCAGAGGCTGCCACGCAAGGCGCCAACCTGCTCACCGGGAGCAATTTGGGGTTCAGTGTCTTGCTCAAGGACACTTTGATGGGGTCAGGAAGAGCCGGCTGAGTGACTGAGTAATATACGCATTTACCAAATGATTCTTACATATAGTTACTAGGAAAGTCTGAATTAAATCTGACAACAGCTCAATGCGTTGCACCACACATCTATACATATTGAATAAACACTTATCTAATATAGGCTATGGCAAGCCTGGAGTTTATTTCAGGCATCACAAGGCAGGGACAGCGAATAGGATACCATTCTTTTGAGGGGCCAAACACTCATACTGGTAGATTTAGGGCCCAAATGTCACATAACCACATGTGTTTGGACTGTAGGACTTTACAGGAAGACACAAAGGAAACATGCACACAGAAGGACCATGGAAACTTCATGCACCTAGAGCTAGGGTCTGGAATCAAACCCACAACCCAGGGGGTGCAAGGCTACAGTGTTAACCACTGAGAAACTAGGCTGTCTGCCTCGAGCCCTGTCAAGGAAAACCAAATCTTATACAACACCAGGACCTGTAACATTTCGTTCTGATGGCTCTCACTAAAGGTTATGACTCAAGCTGCTTTCTTCCGCTGTTGTAGGATTAAAAAGGATATTGAGCTAAAGAACCAATCAGCACTTGGCAGAAGTTGTACTGCTGATAGAGACTGTACTTATGGAATATGCCTTAGTTCCAGTGAAAGGAACTCTTAATGCTGCAGCATTTGAAGTCATTTTGGACAGCTTCATGCTCCAAACTTTGTGGGAACAGTTTGGGGATGGCCCCTTCCTGTTCCAACATGACTGTGCACCAAGGTTCATAAGGACATGGATGAGTGAGTCTGGTGTGGAGGTACTTGACTGGCCTGCACAGAGCCCTGACCTCAACCCGATAGAACACCTTTGGGATGAATTAGAGTGGAGACTGTGAGCCAGGCCTTCTCATCCAACATCAGTGCCTGACCTCACAAATGCTCTCCTGGAAGAATGGTCAAAAATTCCCATAAACACTCCTAAACCTTGTGGACAGCCTTCTCTGAAGAGCTGAAGCTGTTATAGCTACAAAGGGTGAGCCAACTCCATATTAAAGCCTATGTATTAATAATGGGACGTCATTAAAGGTCATGTGTGTGTAAAGGTAGGTGTCCCAATACTTTTGGTAACATAGTGAATGTGCCATTTAGCGTCACAGAGTAGCATAGCTTGTCTGTCATCACGTCGACAAATTATTTTGCGTAATTTACTTTCTGCAATTCCTATATGTCAAAAACATCACTGCTAAAACGACGTTCAGCCCTGTCACTTAGGCACATCATGTTACATAATACAGGGATGCCAACTTTGGTCAGCTGGGTGGCGTGCAATTTTCAATTAGATAGAAGTCTGCACACACATGCACACGCATTTACATGTATGTAACAGTTTTATTACCTTGTAAATATTCTGTACGGATTGCTAACTACCCCAATGGTTTAAATGTAGTTAATTTTAGGTTTTTGAGTGTGGAAGTGCGAGTGTCACACCAGTTGTGTGAGAGTTGGCAGCCCTCTAATACATAATATGTATACAGAGCTCATGTAAAGTAACAGCTGCAAACTTTAGACTGATTTTATTTGTTACATATACTAGATAATTTTGAAAAGGAACCATCATGAAAATAAAATAAAGCTTGCCGTTTCCTTTCCAGTGACTGAGATAAACAAAAAAAAAACGTTTTGCTTGATCCAGCAGACTACTGCGGTCCTTGAGATGTCACAGTTGCATGTGCACGAAATGCCATGCTGATATTAACATCATACATCATGCAAGTCTGTTAGGGCGGCAGAACGGTGTGGTGGGTCGCAGTACTGCCACACCCCCCCCCCCCCCACTTTGTGTGTGTGGACTTCCCATGTCCACACCGCTTGGCGGCTTTTCTGTGGATCCTCTGGTTTTCTTCCACTGTCCAAAAACATGCAACTTAAATGAACTAGTGTGGTTCAACTTACCATATGTGTCACTGAGACTGCACCCTGCAGTGCTCAGTTGATTCCTACAGGGCCCCAGGCAACAGTATATTTTCCTTGTGCCTGCATCAGCAATATATTGGATCAGACTGGTGCTTTGGTAAAATAATGCAAATGGAATTACAAGGAAAAAAAATCCTTATAATTTCTCAAATCAGCACAAAATCTCACAGTTGCAGGTCCAGATCAACTGAGCAGAATTTATATTTTTGCCCCTCATTTTATTAATATTTTGAATATTAATTTCTGATGGTAAGCTTTGACTATAGCTTACCAGAAGGTAACATGTTAATTATTTAATGAAAATTTCATTTTCAGTTGATTCTGGATATGATCCCTGTTGTTGACCTCAGATGACAGAATGGTGCAATTATAGGTGAAATTTGCACTTAAACATATAAAGCAACACATACACTTACTAAAAGTAATTGCATAAATGTGCAAAACATTTGCATAAATAAGAACATGTAGTTGGATTGTGCGGTTGCCTCACATTGTCTGGGTAATGGGTTCAAACCCGAACGTGTGTGTGTGTGTGTGTGTGTGTATTTTGGGTCCCCCCATGTCATATGGCATCCAGGGTACACTTGGCCTTGTGCTCTGTGCTGCCTGGGATAGGCCCGAGTCTCCCTATCCAACCTTGACCAAGGCAGGGTTTGGAAAATGTTAAAAATATCCAGTTCAGATTCATCATGAGATTCCAATAACAGGCACTACAGAGATGCATGAAGCCACTCAAGCTCCAACAAAGCTGAAGTTAAAATACACAGAATCCACTTGTTAGCATACGAGTGTTCATACATTTGCCTTATTTGCGACAGAGTGAAGATGTTCATTCCTAAAGTGAATGATCAGGTCATTGCACTGATTCGTTCAGTTTGTTCTCCACCCCACTCAACTATTCCCGTTTCTAAACCAGTCTCCCCTTTTACATAGAGAATAATCAGCTATCAAGTACAAAACTATGTTTATTAGCACAAACCTGTAAAACTGCAAGAGAATTAAATCTTTTCAGATAATTTAAGAATTTCATAAAGCAAATTGGAAAGCTGAACGTAAGTGTTTAAGTACAAGAATAAGTATCATTACTTATGTATCAATCTTAAGTACAAATAAGCGAACGATTCCATGGAAGGTGTGTAAATTGTATTAAATGAACTACTAAAATTTTGCCCAGCACCCCATTGGCAAACTGTGTCACTAAAGCTTGAGCAGTTCCTTTTTTAAAAACATAAGATTTTCAAACGGAGGAAAGTAAATTCATAACACCCCCCCCCCCCCCAAAAGCCACACATACTATGCACACCAAGCTAAAGATGCACAATTCTGTTTATGTATAAAACAAGAGCACAGATTATAGTAAACCTTTATTACAAAGTTTCTTTATGTATACAAGTTTTTAAAACAAGACATTGAGTATATTTGTTATTAAAAATGGCACATTTATTGCTACATTACTGTTATATACAGGACAGTTCAATAACTAGATTATATTTATATATATAATATAAAAATAAAAACGGGGTCTGAGGCACTCTGAGAACAGTTGTGTCCTCAATGAATGTGAGATGGCAAGGTTCCACTTCAGTGTATTTACACTGGGAAGGGGAGAAAGGTTACTGGTGCATTCCATTCAAATCAATTACTACATTGAGAGAATAAAACGTGACACGCATGGACATTTAGAGAACACTGGCTGCACACACAGGTTCGAGCTCAGCTGCATCTGACAAGTTCACTACGCTGGCTTTTAAAGTCAATATTTCGGCAGCTGATTACACAACGTGTGTGTCACGTGTGTCACCGAAGCACCAGGAGTGTGCAAAGCCAGCACTGCTCTTCACGTTAATGATCTAAAATTCCATTTCAGGTTATATTGCAGAGATTGAATTCATAATGAAGCAAAATGGAACACAACTCAGTTGCCTGTATGTTTGGCTATGACTCAGTCCACACCCCCTCCCCAACATATTCCAGTTACATGTGTATGACCCAAATCAATTCCAAATAACGGCTTTTATAGAAGAATCACACCTTTTCTAAGACACACCTCAGAATCTCTGACAATAGGATGTGTTCCTTGACTGGCACACAGCTAGGACTGTGCAGCACAGGCAATAAAGATCTGGATGAAACTGGCAGAAGTCACACCTATGAATGCAGAACATATTAAAATATGCAGCACTGTCCACGTGTCACTTTAAATGCATGTGAAGAAGTGATGCAAGGACCCACCAAACACACAAGGTAGCATGCTAATTCAAAAAGGCCTTATCTACAAAACTATGAGCCCTAACCCTCCGGCATCAGTCATGTCATAGCAACCTCTTGTAAGTGTAAACAGTGCCATGAGCTGCACTCACCTTTTCACCACTGGAGCTCAAAACAGGAAAGAGGGCATCTGATTAAAAAAAAAAAAAAAAAAAAAAAAAAACAAATGACGCGAAACCTAAATAGTCCAAGACATGAGAGGGAGGGGGGCAGGGGCCCTGCTATAAGCCGTCAAAGCATTTGAAATACAACCATAAAACACGGCTGTCTCAGAAGTTCCCCAAAACCAAAAATAATAACCACACAATAATAACCACATATTACAACACCAAGGCTGGGGCGGGGGAGGGGCAGAGTGAAAAAAAACATTTAGGCACTGAGGTATCGCTCTCCAGTTTCATGTCTGGCCACATTACCTAACATCTGTTGCTTTCATTTAAAGTTTTACAAACCTTAAAATTAACAGAAGTGGATGGTCATCATCAACTTGGCTCCCGCCTGCAGTAAGGTGACTAACAGCTATTCTGTCGCCAGCATTTATGCTTCCAGTCTGATGCATCAGCCTCCCTTGGCCTATTGTCAGCATATACTGTTAATGCAGATAGTTTCAGCAACCATACAGAAGACCGGACGCATTTACAGGAGCAGATGCCTGCCTATTCGAAACACCAATTTGCGTCGTACATTCAAGACCAATTGCATATGTAATTTCTACACATTCACCTTAGAGAATTTCACCTTTTTCTTAAAATCGCAATCAAGTCACAAACCAAGTTGACATTTACACACCTTTCAGTGGAGTCGCATTCATTTTGCTCAGTGGAGCAGTTCATTTTCCTGAAGGTGATTTTGATCGCTATATATTCCACTACATTACTCATCCAAATTTACCATTTCCAAACCAGCCCAGTGAACTACATTGAGCTGTATGCAAGTACTTAAATCCGCAGGGAAACAGTGCTTATTATAGTTGTGAATGGTGGTATTTTCTTAATTTCCCTGCATCTTACCTTATCCTATTTGTTACAATGTCCATTGTAAAATGTAATACATGTTACGCAATATAAAAGTTTATGAAAGCATCCATGCATGCTTTGTTTTGCTAGTGGGATGTTGACCAATACTACTCCTTTGCAATCAAAACTGAACGCCACCCTGGCTAGGAGACCTACGCCGAAGCTTCGCTCCTTTAACATCCTGGGATTTCCGGCGTTCTCCACGCAGCTGGCCACACTGCTTTCCAGGGCCTTTCAGCCAAAGTCAGTCACTTCCAGACTCCAGCGGACCACCTCATCCTTTGGAAGCAGTTTCGGGGCTGTTCGTCAGTCTGATGAGAATTCCTGCTCCTCCTCGATCTCCGGATATTTCCTTGCTTAAAGTCTATGGAAGCATGTAGGCAAAGCAACTCCAGGATCTTAGTATGCTGAACAGACTCTGGTGCCACTAGCACTGAGGAAAAGGTGAGTGTCAATACTCCTCAAGACCACGACCGCACTAAACACCAATCTGAATAGCCCTCAAAAAAGGGAGGACTATCGATAAGTCTGCTCTCTGGAGCTGGGTGCTTTGTGCTGCTGTTGGGCCTGGCTGAAGGGGACATCAGAGAAGGTCCTTCATTATTTTGTGCTATAAAACAGCACTTGGGCCTTAGCCAACATATATTCAGCCCCACAACCGAGGCAGAAAGGATTGCAATACTGTGGTTACACACAAAAATTGGACTCAGTCATCTGAAAAATAATCCATGTTAAGTCTAGAGGTATTAAACTAAGATCTATAATACTGGAAGTCCCATTATGGAGATTCTGGGACATAACTGCACTTGAAAGCCTGAATTCTTCACTACATTGGGTTCTACAAGCTACAATTCTGCATACTATTAAACCCAGTTAGAAATATTTTTTTTTCCCAAGGAGGGGGGGGGGGATGCTCATTGTCTCCAAACGTGGGCAGCTTGTTGACATATAAAAAAAAAACAAAAAAAAAACAAAAAAAAACAACTGTGCTCATTAGGCACGTTTGCATTTACGTTTCATGACATTTTTCTCAGGGCTCAGAGTTTCATGGTCTGTTTTTGTACTGGGTGTTTCCAAATCAATGTTTAGATCATGGCAGAATGTTGTAAACGCCACATCTGAACTGTTTGTTGCAGCTGTTTGCCATCCTCAGGAGTACACCTGGGTCTGTCAGTCTCCGTGGTTAAGATGTGTGTAGCTGTGTGAACATGCATCTTCTCAAATATGCTTTTATATAGAACGACAGGATGTGTACACACACTAAGAATGGTGGAAAAAAATAAGGCCACATCTTCCAGGATCCCAGGAAGTTCCAAAGGATCTGGAGGAGGGAAACATTTTGGACTTCAAAAAGTAGCACATACCTCTATCTGACATACAGCCTATTTGCACCAAATGCCTGCAGTTATCTGTTAGGTTGCACTCACGACTCACTTGATGAGACACATACAGTGCATTAAGTGATGTTCAGTGTTCCCACACCACCTTACCTGAGAGTTACATATGGCTGACTGGGTTCTGCCCCTCTGTCCCCAGCCCAGGGTGTCCCGACAGCTGCATTTGGGGGTCAATCACCCCTGACACCTTCTCCTCCTCTCGTCGCTTGAGACATGCAGCCTTTGGGTTTAGATTGCGTTCTTTTGGGAGACACACAAAAATTGCACGGTTGAGTAGTACCTCTCCACACCTCAATAGTAACACAGAGTGCAAGCAATACAGAAAGGGCAGGAATTCACAAGCCAGCCCAAAGATACTGGGCGAACAACAAAACAGACATTTTATATGCATTGGGTAGGTCAGTCGGCAAGGAAATTAACGACTGCATGATGGAAGCGGAGCAAGGAACAGCGATGAGGCAGAAAGACAACCAGTCAGTGTAAACAAAACACAAAAAAACACAAAACCAATGCCCCCTTCTCACAATCATATTCAATATATTTTTTGACATACAGCAGATAGTGAACTAAATGGCATGGGGACTGAAGCCAGAGGTAGAGGGGCAAGCAAAGGCAGAACAGACAAGAGCGAGAGACTGACGACGACGTCTTCAGCTCCATGCCGTATATCTGTATGGCGGTGCCGGCCGGGGCAGCGCGCAGGTATGGCGGGAAGCCCTACCTCGCACCTGCTTCTCCAGACTCAGAATGACCTGCACGGCCTGCTGCAGGATGATCAGCTTGGTCTGAGCCTTGTCGCTCTTCAGGTGCGCCTGGCACATGCGGCCCAGCTCCCGGAAGGCCTCGTTTATGTCCCGCACGCGCACACGCTCTCGTGCATTGTTAGCCAGGCGGCGCTCCCGGTCCCGCTGCTCCTTCTCCTCTGCCGTGAGGCCCTCATCTGTCACACTGCTGCCGAGTGGGGGGCGTGGGGGGCAGTTAATTACTCCCAGAACTTTACCCAGCATGCCCTGGGTCTGCCCCACACCAACCAGTGCAATGAAGCTACTGTTTCGGCTAAGTGCACCTATACGATTCATCTTCCAAGGCTCAGGAGGCACAGTGAGGAGGAGGCCTGCCTTCAGCCCCAGGACAGCGACTTACAGCCACCATAGACAAACCACTACTTCATTGTGGGTAGCACGTGGAAGGATGATGTTCCAGAAGAGGAGGATGGGACGGGAGAGAGAGCAGGGCAGGGCCAGACAGCCAGTAGGAACCCGAACTGGAAGGCCTGATCTAGGGTTGCGAGGAGCTTAATCTAGTACAACTGCTTTGCTTATGCCGCTGCATTCCACATCAAAAATGGTAACGTCGATATTATCATCTGGCGAGTTCTGCCCAATGAGAGTTAGTGTTGTAAATATTTTCCTAAAGAGTTAAGGATTTGACCAAACTGCTCAGTTGAGCCAGAGTGTCAGACACTTGAGGCCAGGAGTTTCTGGGGGCTACTGGGGGCTGCAAGGAGGGAAACGCGGGCATGAAGAGTGCCAGAGAGAGGAGGCGCGGAGGACAAGTGCAAACGTAAAGCTGCTGGGAAGCTGAGGGGGGAGATAGAGCCCCAAATATACCAGTGAAGTATTTAATGGATGGAAAGGCGAGGCCACAGCCAAGACACAGGAAGACACTGAAAAAGGGCAAGAGTGTCAGTAGTACAGCTGGTAGGACGTTTAAGAATGAAACCAGAATGTGTGACAGACAAAGGACCAAGCTGGCAGACAACTCAAAGCAGATTAAATCAAGGTAAAGGGGGAAAACAAGATGGCGTCCTGCTGCATCTTCCCCATTCTCAGCAAACTGAGGAAGGCTGGATGAACGTGTTACAGGCAAAAGGCGAAGGTGCGTGTATGAGAGGATAAGGTCCGTCAATTACACATGAGCTGCTGGAGGAAAGGACTTTGGATGGAGGACTGACATTCCCATGCAGGGCTGCTGGCTCCCAGATGAAAGAGGGCAAATGCACCAGGACGGCATGCAGGACATCATGCATGCGTCGTCACGGGAACTCCTAGTGCTTCAGCCTGGACTTTCATCTTGCCGCGTTCTGTGGTCGTGCAAAGGGAGGCGCCGTAGTGGGAGCAAGAAGGAACGAGCAGGCAGAGGCAGGAGAAGGCCAGGGAGCAGACGCATACAGTACACACACAGTGAAAACAGCCCCATGCCATTGGGTTCTGGCCCACCCTGTAGGGGGCAGCCTTCGGCTGAATGCCTACGCCGGCTCGGCCAGCAACCCCACTGACCTCGTACTTGCTGCTCCAGGTTGAGTATAACATTAACGGCCTGGTGCAGGATGAGCAGCTTGGTCTGGGGTTTCTCGTTGCTCAGGTGCAGCTGGCACATGCGGCCCAGTTCCTTAAAGGCCTCGTTGATGTCGCGCACTCGCATGCGCTCACGCGTGTTATTGGCCACCCGCCGCTCTCTCTCCCGCTCCGCCTTCACCTCCAAAGGAAGATCCTCCTCGTCCTCGTCCTCGTGATCGTGATCGTGACTAAAAGGGGTTGGAGGCCAAAACCAAGCAGGGGAAGGGGTGGGTGGAGGTAAAGACAGGAGAATCATCACATAGACCAACACCCCTTTGTGATTCAAACTCCTGCCAAAACACCATCTCCATATTAAGACATGGAGAAGGTGCAGTGCACTAATAGTTGAGGCTGCAGTTTCCCTGTGCTTAGTTCGCAGACACCCCTCCATTATACATTACCAGTGCTCAATAGCCTATTTTGTCACTGTATTTCCTTACTCCTCTGGGGAGCCACACAGGTCAGGTGTCACATGACAAGTAGGGCATTTACTCTAGTCCCTGGCTTGAGAACACCTGGATTTTCTGAAAGGGAAATGCTTCTCTGAAAAATCAGCATACACCATATAAATGTGTGCTGGTAGTTTTTGGGGGAAAAAAATGCAGTACACATACTATCATATTCCACTGAAACTTCAACACCAATTTAACAGTGATGCATAAAATGAAGAACAGGGCCCAAGGCACCAATGGCCTCAGATCATCAGAGCAGCTACCTCATTCTGGCACGTGGCCCTTTAGGTTCCTTTCTGTCATCCTCAGACTTATCGCCAATGGAGACGTTCTCATCATCCTCTTTGTCCTCCCTCTTGATGTTGGAGTTGCTGGAGGACTGGGAGGAGTGGGAAATACCACTGGCCAGGCCTGAAAGAGACAAACAGGTAAATCACAACCTTTCCTGTCATAAGTGGACCAAAGCCAATAGTAAAACTGGCCACACAGAGGCAGAGATGCACATTGGGCTGGCTGGGACACTCACTGGGAAAGGAGTCCGGCTGGCTGAGCTCAGGAAGGGTGTTCAGCTGAGTGGGAACAGATCCACGATGTCCATGTAACATAGCACCACTAGAGGGCAGACTTGGTGGATCATCATGGTGACTTCCAACCTGCAAGCAAAGGCAGATGGCACGGTTAAATGGACAGGCCCGTGTTTCAGCACTGCAATTTGGTGAGAGATCACGCCAAGGCGCACTCACCATAGCTGGGTGACGAGCACCAAGGCCCAGGGTGGCACTGGCAAAGGACTGGCTGCTCAGCAAACCGCTCATGTCGCTCTGATCAGCGTGGGCGCGCATGACGTGGATGGCCTCCTCCAGGTGGTCCTCCAGCTTGTTCTGCAGCAAGAAGGACACGAATCAGTGGGAGAAAGACTTTAATGGAATAAGTTCATCCAAACGGCATGATGCGTTGGTGCTCACCAGTACGTGGAGCCCGCCCTCAAAACCAGGTGACAGGGACGACTGTCCGGATCCCCGTGACCACTGGGACACTGTCACCAGAGATTGAAAAGGCATCCGATTTAGCACAAAAGACCAACAGAGCATGACGCGCTACTTCAAAGGGCAATTCACCTTGTGCACAGCAGATGGCGCTACAGTCTAAGATCACTCACTACTGCCAGCATAGCCAGGCAACAAGATTCATTGTGGTGCCTTCTGTAACCTGTTGCTCTGCCTTGTTACACTCCAACTTTCTGAGAATTCCATCAGAAGCACTGAAGAACCCTCCCCTGAATCTGTCACCGAATTATGATGGAAGAGAGCAGCACGGGTACCTGCGATGTTCTGAGGCGAGCTCACGGGAGTGGTGGGGCTGGACGGGAAGGTGTTTCCGTTGGGGTCAGACGAATAGATCTGTGCACATTCAAACCGGCTAGCATTAACACCATAATCAAACACCTGCTGTAATAATTGGATCATCCAGCAAGAGACAGAATGAAAACGAAATGTTTTTCTCACCGAGGCTAATGCCTTCCCAATCTCATCCCCTGAACTTACAGTCACACCTCGATTGACTGGAGAGCAAAAGCAAGACACAGTAATGCTGAGTATGTAACACCACACAATTCTAAGGAATCTTGTGGCAGTGCACAATGTCTGCGGCTTGAGTCATGGGAGAAATGGAGCACATTCAGTGTCACAGCTGTAACGTTAACTTTGCATGCCGAAGTGGATATCGATATGGGTGCCATACCCAGAATGCCATCTGCACCACTGACGGAGGGGGTGAGATTGGAGATGCCATAAGCACCTGAGCCAGCGTGACAACCAGAGGTTAAGCTACCGTTCACCTCACTGCCGTGGAGGGGGTAGTTCTGTTGGGACAGGGTAGGATGCCGCTTCTGGGGGAGGAAAAAGGGGCACACAGGAAGTCAGAACCATGACCAGTCTCAATGCCAATAGAGCAGGTCTGAGGAACAGCTCTGTACTGCTGCAAGGCCACTCACCATCCTGTCCTGGGGGCTGACCGCAAAGGGGCCAGGCTGACCCAGCTGAGAGGAACTCCCCAGCACAGAAGGGAACCCGGTCTGACCCAGTGACCCAGGTGAGGCCCAGGTGTCAGGACCGTCTGCATAAAGGCAGAGGAGAGACAGAATCATATTTAAATGCAGCAAAGGCACAGATGCACGTACTGCATTGTGGAATCACCTCACAGCCCTCAAACACCAACCTTGCATGTAAAAGGAGGCCGGGTAGACAGAGCCAGGCTTGGAGCCAGGATAACCAGCACTCTCCCGGTTATACTCCTCCCCTGACGAGGAAACATAGACCTAGAGGACACAGGATCTACAGTGAAGTCAACTAGCACCTGCTGTCACATTTACAACCACATCATGCTGCCTTTTTGGTCTGACAGACTCATCATGTGGAACAGGGTGCCCATGCGCCATAGGGGCAAGCTGGCCCCTGCCAGAGGAGGAACAGTGGCGGAGAGCTCTACCGAGAGCTGTGATTAGGCGGCAGCTTCTTATCTGCATTTTTAATCACATCCTGACATCAAAGAGCACGCAGCCCCCTTAAAGCGCCACGCAATCATGTGGAGAATATGTTAATCGGAATGTGTGAAAGCTTTGGCTCATGCATGACTGGTGCAAAATGGCCACGCCCTAGTCTAGACAATCCCCACCCCCCGCTCCAGCAACTGTAGAACCCAGAACTGACTTTTCTTTGTAATTTGATTAAACAGGGAGAAGTGAAGAGAAGCATACAGAAATGCACTTCTAATTACAGAGCCATCTGCCCGTTCCTGGAGTCCGGCCAACTCCACAGGCAGCTGGCTCTGGGGGGAGGGGTGGGGGCGAGGGGAGAATAAGATGGAGGAAGTAGTAAGAAGAAAAAAACAAAAATAAAATAGGACCAAGAACAGGAGAAGACTGCAGCAAGGGGGCAGGAGAGGAAGAGGGTCTATTTTGCTTAATTCGTCAAACAGACACTAAGATGTAGAACACCAAGCAGTAACGCTGGAGGTTTTCTGCTCGGCCACCAGGGGAGAGAGATTAAGACTGAGCAGCACAGACTCTGTGACCTTCTAGAACCAGGCGTCCGGCCATTCGGAAGCTCTCAACGCTGCATGGAAGAATGACTAATGTAAGGGCTGAATCGCTCCCCTTCATACGGATACCAGTTTAGCATGCGCAAAAGAATCAGCAGCCCAACACAGAGCTTAGGAGGAAGGAATACAAGAGTATTCCACACAGGGTAACCCAGTTATTTTATTCTGAAAATAACGAAGCAGACTGTCTAACCATCAGGATGCTGTTTTCAACAGTTTTAAGCCTGTAAGTGAACACAGCTTACTGCATGCAGCAAGAGACCACATAGGCAGAGTGGGTAGAGATGGACCCTCTTGTGGGGTTTGTAAAACACACCCAAGCCATATAATACCCTTGCTAAGCATCTTCACCCTCCAGCACCATGGCTGAACAGACAGACCAGGCCAACTCACCGAAGACGGCAGTCCGGCAGGAACCTTCCTCACCTTTTTCACCGGGGCTTCTATCAACGAAAAAAAATATATATATGTGTATTCCATTAGCCTATCCATATATATAATGCAGATCCAAGAAAAGGTGAGATACTATCCAAGAAAATACAAAAACATGAGGCAGGGACACACTGGATGACATGCTAGTCCAAAGGAGACACTCTCATACACCATGGAAATGTAGGGCAATTTCGACACGCTGCTTCTCCCATATTTTTGGACTGGAGTTTCCACAAAGAAAGGGACAACATGCTAAAATGCACAGCTTGGTTTGATCCCATAGTGACTGTGGGAAAGAAATATTATGCATCACAAGAGAACTCCACACCACTGGGCACAGCTTACCTCAGATCTACTATTACTACCACTACTGCCGCTCTTTATTAATTCCCTGTAGGGAAATTGTCTTTTTACCTACCCCTTCTTGCTCTCCACACAGACACATACATAGCTGGGAGGACCGCCTCCTGCAGCAGAGCCCATAGAGCTGGCGGTTAAGGGCCCACAGACATGAATATTTTACTAAGGCCGGGCTCGAACCGGCGACCTACCCAACTGAGGCACAGAGGCTTAGCCTGCTGAGCCACACAGTGCCCCTTATGGACACAATACTTGTGGCTCACCCACTGACTGTCACTATTCACCAGGTGCTATTTTAATCTGAGAATCTGCCAGTTAGTACTGATGCCGTCTTCTTACCGACAGGGGTATCCAGAGGGCGCCTCCTAGGGTTGCTGGGGCACGTGTAGTACGGCGGAGCCTTGAGCCCGGGGACTGACAGGGCGTCAGGGCCGGGCATGACCATGTCGCTGGGTAAGAAGCTCGGCTGGCGAGGGGATAGAAGGGCAGCGTGAGAGAGAGGACAAACCGAACTACTCATCACCGATCTGCAGGCGCTGCACTCACCTGAGACACGAAGGAAGAATAATGCCCCCGCTCATTTTTACCTGGAAGAGAGAAGCGGACATGATCACGAGTCAGTGAAGGCATTAAAGGCACGGCGGGCCACTCGATTCAGGTAAGGGGTCGACACCGTAAGCAACAAAAAGTATCGCCTGACAATTTCACACATCCTCATAGCCAGAAATTTTCACGCTCAGACATACTCTGGTGCCCCTAATAGATCGACCCCTTGAGAGGGACAGGGCATGAGGGTTCAGGTCTAAACCATTCATCCGCCCAAACAAATCGACGTCATCCTGCTCTACTTAGGGTGCTCATCAATTCACTTTCTGGGTGAGCAGACGTGGGGCAAGTGGCCTAGCGCACCAGTGTGGGGGAAGAGTTTACTTGAAGACTCGACTCTGGGTTAATTAACTTAACAGGGAGACAGAATGTAGTTCAGCCAGCATACCGACAATCCCAGCACCGAGGAAAGGAGAGTGAGGCAGGCCATCCTGTTCGCCATAGTGGGGGCTGTCACCAAAACCCTGCGGGGACAGACGTGCACACATCAGGATGGAAACGACCAACCAAGCAGCTTCTGCTGTCACAGATAGGGCAGGAAAGCCCACCAACACACACATAGTCAAAAGTTTTTGCGCACCACAGCTTTTACCACTTTGACATGTAATTCATAAACGACTGATTTTCTGTTCTTCTTAAGCACTGGAAAGTTGAGTGAAGAATTATAAATGAGAATAAGTCAAATGGAAACAAGTTCTCTTTAATTTAAGCATGTCTGACATCGTATTAACTGGTTGTGTGTTGATGGTATAGTTAAATTCTAGGCTGCCCTTTAACTTTAAATGCACTAGTTAACCATTATCTCCCATGAAACAGGGCAGTATTTAATGTCCCTTGTAGAAAGAATGCCTCAAATTCTCTCTGCTGGTTACTTATGAATCAAAGATGACATTTTCTGGCTAATAAAAGGTACTCAGAGGGTGAGCATATTGTAAATTTGTTAGCCAAAGAATAGAGTGTCTTTTAGTAAATGTTAAATATGTAACATGCAAAAGTAGAAAATCTCAGTGTGTGCAAAAACTTTTGACTGGTAGTGTACTTCCTTAGCCATACAAGTGCCATCCAAAATAGAGCTGCATGGCATCATTAAGGATCTCATTCAAATGATTAAACGTTTTGTGTGGAAACCTGGGTATTTACAGGTGAGAATTACAGATTAAGCCAAACTGCACTCAGGCATTTTTTTTTTCCTCCCATCAAAGTTAGGGGATTAGCTTCTGGCCAAAATAACTTGTCTGTGAAAACAGTTACATAACAAAACAGGATTCTAAAGCTAAAACCACTGGGTTCTAGCCCTAGGCAGAACAAAGATATTACTATTCATGCAACACTGGCTTTTACCCGGCCATGAGTGAGGGAGCGGCTGTTCTCGTCTTCCGGTCCCCAGGACCCCAGGCTGTTACGTTCCTCCACTGGATGATATGCAAAGGATTAGGCTGCACATCACACACACAGACACTAGACAAACACGCAAACACTTGTTGCTGAAAATTGCAGCATGTAGAGGGGCTTAGGCAGACCATCTCGGGCAGCATTTATTGGAGAAAAACTAGCATTTCGCATTCAGGTTAAAAGATCACAAGCACAATTTTCTTATGCCATAACCAACAAGTAGTAATCTTATTAATGACTAACAAGTAATTAGTTGACCTTGAAGCACACAGCCTGACGTACTGTGCCTTACTTTTGAAAGTAAATGCTTTCAATTAAGGCAAAAAAAATAAAAAATTGAACAGGGTCTTTAGATCATGACCATAGCAACATTCAGAGACATCTGTAAGTAGCCTAGGAGCCATTTTTATTAAACTCGAATACTCATGAAGCAGGGCATGCAAGTAGAAGAGGTGGAGCCCCAGATATCTCAATGATCTCAGTGGTATCCCACTCCAAATCATTCTAGCACCAGTAACAGAGTTTAGTCAGACTTTACAATTTCAACCTATTCATCGTTAACTGTCATCGGACTGTCAAATTGGGATGACATGGGACATGTTTTGACTGTGGCTTGTGGCCCCTGCGCCTTCCACCACTTCCTGCTAACCATTATGCAGCATCTCTAACCAATTTCTCTCAGCACATCTACGTCCATCGCTCCCATCATACAAAAAAAACACACACACACACAGTGCATGCAGCCCAGTGTTTCTCTCTATAAAAGCAGGCTGAATACTAATTGCTGGTACAGAAATTTCTCCGCCTCCCTTCGCCACATTAAGCTCACCATGCCTCTGCAGAGAGAGGCGGCTTAATTGCACACTGATTTGCATAATTGTGCATATTAATTTAGCCGCTGTATGAATATTCATGTTCTTTTTGATTTTTTTTATAAAAAAAAATAAAGTGAAAGGCTGGGGGAGTGAGCGGGGGACTCACAGCGCCCTGTGCCACCAGCAGTCATATGGCCACTAATCAGCTGTGCAGAGCCTGTTAGCGTCATGTCCCTATTCTTTCAGGGTTAGAAACACCATAACCTTTTCACCAGCAGGGTATTGGTGGTGAGGCACCGACAAAAAATGAAAGCGGAGGAGCATTCAGAGATACAAACCAGTCCGGACTGCTACAGGGAACAGCAGTGGCCCTCCAATGGCGATAGTTGAGTCGTTAGTCATTGTTCTGCCTATCAGTACATACCAAGTGTTTCTGATGGCGTGGCATGGCGTAGCCCCTGTGTGGGCAATTACTGACAGGGGCCCTTAAATTCAGGCTACAATCAAATTATGGGGGTGATGACTAGGAGGGGATTGTGGGAAACTGCTAAATTTCCATGCTGAAAACCCCATCGTGCAGACAATGGAAACATGACTACTCTGCATATACTTGTTCCACTGAGAAAGAGGAAGACACACCTTAACAGACAGAGATAACGACCATCCTCCAGATAATTAACAACTGATTTTAAATGTCATTTATTTTTAGTAGATTTATATAAAGCAACATTCTTTGATAACGCACCAACAGATGATCCCTAGAGCATTTGGGGGGGTTAAAGGCCTAACTGTGAAATCAGTCTGCTAACCCTGAGATTTGAACTTATGACCTTCCAATCACAGGTGCTAAGCCACACACCATACAGGACTGCATCTTCAACATTGTAGGAAACCCAACAAAAAGATGGAGGCAATATTGTGCCATAAAGACAGTCAATTCTCTCACCAAAGGTAATTTCGTTAATGACACGACACTGTTCTTTGCCTAGCAAACGCGCAGCAAGCTTCAGACCTACATGCGGGGTCCCTCCAACAAAACTGCTGCCGGTCTGAATGGGCCTAATGGCCCTGGTCCCTCAGGAGAGTTTGGCACTATAATCATATGGGTAACATTAGGCACACAGGCTTACAGAAAACGGGGAACCCAATGGCACCCAAGTCAAACAGCAAAGATTTGCACTCATCTTTAAGATGAGGCCAATCAATAGCAGGCTGACCTCAAACAATAAAAACAAAATGAAATATCCAGACTAATATCTAAGTTAGCAGTAAAACAACAGTTCTGTCAGCATGGTACCTACACGTTAAACATCGATGGACATTTCACTGTATAGCAGCTTTGGTTCAGCTACCAATTACATGGTATAGAAACTTCTTGCTGACTTTTCACTTCTTCTGCATTTTTAGTGCCAGGGTGCATTTAAAAATACCGTGTAAGATCTCGGTTTCACTCTGTCAGTAAATGAAACCACACAGCCAGGTCCCAAAGGGAGGCACTGAAACTCCCCCTTGTGGTTGTTATTGCAGGTGCACATGATCCTTTTAAAATGAAACATTCAAGACAGCATCGTATAAACACCACCATACAGATGAGTGGGCCTTACCAGTATGGCAACACTAAAATAAGTTACTGAAGAGCCAAGGCGGCACAGTAACGTTACATTGACTTATGTTCATCCAGCCAATATAGAATTAAACAGCCTTTTGAGATACAGCCAACAAACATCTCTCGCTTTGCATTGTGTATATAGAAGGAAAAGAGGCAGATGAAAGAGAGCAGCTCATTTCCTGCCACCTATTTGACACTCAGAGTGGGACACTGACTGGGGTTTAGCAGAAGAGGTTCAGCAGGACACCAGCAAAGCCTCTTCCTGCCAGTGGTTTGATTGGGGGGGGGGGGGGGGTCGTCCACCAAAACACCAAAAAGCGATAAGAGGGACAACAACAA
>JAODLD010000049.1:13541033-13582302 GCA_026781065.1 Mormyrops boulengeri
CCCCCCCCCCCCCCCCCCCCCCCCCCCCCCCCCCCCCCCCCCCCCGCCGCGGGGGCGCCCCGCCCGCCCCCCCGCCCCCCCCCCCCCCCCCCCCCCAGCATAACACCATCTAGCTATCAGAGGAACAACTACATCAAATCATATAGGGCCGCATGAAAACACTGGAAGCTAAACAATTAAGGTAATGTACCAAAAAATTATTTGATCTTCCAGGAAGGAGACTCTCCCATAATTGCTTTTACGCCTCTGTTGATCAACCTGCTCTATATACCTCTATAACATAACAGTTTTTCTACAGAGTGAGCTGGGTTGTTGAAAGTCATCCCCTAGCACATCCACATCACTAGAGAATGTTTCCAGATGCTCGGCCAGCGACACAGCTCATAGGAAACGGCAGTACTAGAAGCACTGCAAGATTCGCCTTATCTTTGAACCAAACAGCAAGGGAAGACAGTGGTGAAGGGAGGAGGGAAGACATTTTGGAAAGGAGAGAGGACAAAAATCAAGGAAATCGGTCTCAATTCACATAGAGGAATTAAAAAACAATCAGGAAACGTTACCTGAGCCTACAAACTGGCTGCTCCCTAGCGTCATTGGCCGGGTCTTCCCGTTCCCCACAGGAGGAGCAAACGTCTATCAGGGGCAGGGCAATTCAGAATAAATCAACCATAAATAGACCATTAGCATGATAACCCAGAACTACACAGAATACCCCAGTACATCACCCCAACACACTGAATAGTAGTAATTGCCAACTCACAAGCAGGTTGCTGCTTATAGTAATGCAGGTTCTACACTCCTGGAAAAACTAAAAATGCTGGATTGTTTGCTACAAAAGTTAGCTTTTCTAGCGCATTCTAGTATTTGGACAAATCTCTATTACTTAAGACTAAAACTAATCAAGCTAGTTTTGGAAGGATTTCTATTTGGATTCAACAACATGCTGGATCATTCCACAAATACAATGAATACCACTGATGAACACTTATACAACAGTGTTGAGTTTAACGGCACGTAACCTGAAAAATTGCTGGTTTAGGTCCCATGTAGGCCCTTGTTGAGGTCTTCTAGAGAAGTACATTTTGAGTTATCATTAAATGTCCAGCAAGTAAAAATGCACCCATTCAAAGTAACTTGCAACTAAAGGTAATCCACAAATCCAAAAAGTGCCAGATTTATAACAGCCGTTTCATGTTTGGAATTTAATCAATCTTTTTGTAATACTCCACTTGCAGCTCCTTACCAACTAGGAGCAATATGAGCATGTTGTCGAAGTATTACAGATGTGGACAATGTCATTCAACAATGAAACAAATCACAGACCAATCAAAACCAGGGTTGACAGATACCAAGAGGACGAATCAAAACCACACTTACCGTACTGAAGTCCAGTAGGTCACTAAGCTCCTTGTCCGTGCCCACAGCAGCCATTCCGTGTGACTGCTGCGTGTTCATCCCACTCGGAGATAACCAGCTTCCTACTAGACACAACCAGAGGACAGAATCGGCCATAAGCATATTCTCTTAAGCTTTACAAAGGTCAGAAAAAATTAAACAACACTTTTAAGACTGTGGCCACAGTATATCTACTCCTCTATACACTTTAGTCCAGGATTCCCCAAATCTGGTCCTGGAGGGCTAGAATCCAACACAGTGGGCTCCAGACCAAAGGTAATGCTCAAGGGCCTTATAGCAAACTGATCAACTAGGGTGTAAGTCAGCAAGAGCAAAGTTATCAAACACAATGACATTAAAAGCTATTAAAAGGGTCACATCCTTTGGGAAATCAAATGCAAACACCTTGCTCTTGTGATCTACACGTGTGTGTTACTAGCACATCTGTGATACACAAAGATAGCCCAGCCTAAATTGCCCGACACCTCCATCAACCAGCTCTTCCAAGATAACACAGCTGTAAAGAGCTCATGTAGTTATTCTCAGTCTGGATAAACATCTGCTTCAAAAAGTAGACATCTCAGTGGGAAACAGATACAGCAGTCTGTTTTAATATTGATAAGAATTTCCCACTTGGGATTAAGTTAGTATAGCCTTTATCCATTACCAGAATTTTGCTAACTCCTCACACTTGTACCAAGAGGCTGGTTACTTCACAAAAACACACTTGTGTTAAATCAAGTTTATTAAACCAGAAGAAAAAAAAAAAAAGTTACACTGCATCAACAGGTGGTGCATTTTCGCACCTTAACTATTAGGCCACTAAAACCCACTCTCCAGTATTACATTGAACCAACAAAACCACAGCAGTCCCAGTAACACGCAATGTTGGCCCAGGGCACCATTATAATTCCAAAAGTACTATAATGAATAACTAACCACTATGTCCATCTTAACCTTTGAATATCTGTCAGATTTTTAAAAACAAGTTTTCACTTTGACTGCACCAATAGTCAACTTCAACAGGAAACCGAAATAATGCAAAAATTGCGGCTTAGTCCTGTGACAGCGTTATTTGACCGGTGTGAGAAAATCTTAATGGTAAAATGTCTTCATATTTTCAGTTAACGTGCGTGCCTGGTGAGTCACCGGGTCAAGGTGGACGTCGCCAGCGGTCCAGTCGCGCGCCGCCCGAACGCCGACGCCGCTCACGCAGCAGCACGCAGCGGCATCGATCGATCGATCGATCGATCGATTAAAAATTAAAATGTCCGAGACCGCACACTCGAGGCAGATTTCTAACATACTGCGACGTACGGTGAACGCTTCTCAACCAGTTGTATGTCGATATGACAAAAATCGAAAATCCTAGCGAACAAAGTAGGCGATCCAAAAATAAGCAGGTGACACGATCAAGCAGAAACTGAAAAATTAATCGATTATATAATTAACTTTAATATTAATACCCGACATTGTACTGCATATACTTCCGCTGTAACATTTGCGTTATAATTCATCGAAGAAAAAAAATTCTTGCCTGGGGCTGTGTCCGTGTAAGTAAACCGCCAATGACATATACATTAGCTCACCTAAATATTCAGTGGCATTTCATTAAATCAGATCCATTAACCACCAGCAGCCAGACAAACACCTACATAGCAATAAAACGCCTTTCGCGCAATCTCGTCTCCAATTTCCCCCAACTTCAAATCGGAGCTTATGCGACGAATTGTTTAATACCGACTGTATACTAGCTTGATTCACTGCCATTACAAAAACATCAGAATAGTACAGTGAACAACAAGGGCCCCATACTCTTAAAATACACCCGTCGTGTAAGTTACACACCAACAATCTCGAGTTTTGACTTAATCACCCCATACATCTCCTTGAGATTTCACGAAAAAAGACCGATTATTGGCTTCATCGTACTCACCATTAGGGTACACAAGGATTATAGATGCAACGTTTTGCCCGTTTTAAAAATCGTCGTACAGCGCAAAAAAACACCAATACGAGCTCTTAATTTAGGGCAAGCGTGACATTGGTTTAAAAAAAAAATCCAAAGTTAAGCGGTCCCGGCTGGACCCACAAAAGTCTGCACATCTGTCCAATTTGCATTAAAGGGCTTGCGCGAGGAGGAGGAGGGGTGGGGGCGCAAGGAATTTCCTGCCAAATATGCAACAAACAAAAGTCAAATAAAACGCTCCTTCGGAATTTCGACCACCTTATGTATTTCGAAGAATTAAAAATCACTTCTGCTTTGAAGATGATACAAATACCTATGCAGTTATTATAAAAACAAAGTAAAAAAAAAATGACCGATTTTATGCATCCACATATTCCCAAAGATGTTTTAAAATGATTTAACATTAGCCACAATAATTAAAACATATACATTTATTCACTTTAAGATACTGTTTCACAGGCTGTAGCGCCGTCCGACTTATATTCGACCAACTTCAGTTTCTTTTAAACTTTAATACTAGTCTTCACAAGAGTGAACAAAGGATTAATTGCCACCTCGATGAAACGTACACGCAACTTGCAGGACAGATAAAAGTCCGATATCACCTATGAACAAACCCACGTTTAAAACTTTATATTTAGTTTTCTCTAAAAGTTTTATTTACAAAACACTCACCTAAACACACGACTATTCTCATTCCAAAACACCTGGCTTTAAGGCGGGCATATTTACCTTGTATTAAAAGTCTGGCTTCGAACAGCAGAAAATATATGGACGGCACTGTAGGAATAGCGTGAAACTTAAAAGGGAATTCCCTTCGACGTTTCAAACTCGGCGGATTAACCGAAGCAACTGCATCCTCCGTTCTTCCATAAACGTGATGAGAGGGGCAGTCCAGGGCGTTTATACAATCTAGCGTTTCTGCATCCACACAAACTCTACAACTATTCTATGTATCTTTTTCTTGCTACAATTGATACCATTTCATCTGCGAGGTAGACATCTTAACAACCTCCACATTGTCAGCCTCAACATTATATCCCTCCGCAAAAAATAAGGACGTTGTCACCAGCGGTGTCCAATTTCATACATTGAATAAAAAGTTCGACAGTTTACATTTAGGCGACGAAGAACATTTAATAACTGTATCCTCGTACGCAGACTTATTTGTGCATATCGATTCCCCCGTATGTAGAAAAAGACGACGTTTAATTTAAGGATTCTCGAGAACTAAACTGGGTAGCGGAGGGATACAGAACATTAACGGGTAATGGAGCACAGGCTGCGTGAGATGGAATGATAAACCTGCAGTGACAGGACCAATAAGAGTCCAAGTAGAAATTGATGGACAGGTAAAGTAGCCAGTGGAATCACCGAGCTGAAATAAGAGCCAAACCCTCTTCCCGCTCGCTCTCCCATGTTGTGTTACTGAGGCTCGCGGTTGGGCTTTATTGAGGTCTTTTTAATGTGGTAGATAACATACTTGACCGGTATGCAGGTAAGTTTTCTTCTGTAGTATGCATTCGTAGGTGTACACAAAGCATAAAACTCAAGCGTACTTTTTCATTTCGGTGTATGATTTGTTTTTCAGTGAATTTCACAGTATAAGGTCTACCGGTACCACTGAGATTTTTTTTTAACCTACCCATCGAACATATGGTAATATGTCCGAGTTTCCTAAATTACGTTACACTATCGTTCACACATATACTATAAATCTAGATATGTAGGCTAATTAAACAAATAGCATAAGTGTTATGCCTAAAGCCACATGGTATCCTCCGACAAGTAATAAAGGATGTAGGATGTTTTATTGTCATTCAGGAACATATACATGAACCGAACGAAATGAGGTACTCAGGTCCCCGTATAGGTACCGATAATAGAAATTAAATCCAAAATAGCAATACAATGAATAAAATAAGAGAAATAAAAAGATAAAAAATAATTTCAGTTTCACGTGGACCAGGCATTGGTTATCGTGTGTTGCTCTCTAAAGACATGTCCAGCCATCCTCCTTGGTCAATTTCAAGTTCAATTCAGTACAACGTCTCAGTGATGGACAAATATTGTATTAATAACCAAAAAGTTATGCTTAAGAAGGCTAAGTTAGTATTCACCAGAAACATAAATATTGTAAGACACCAAACCATTTTCCAAAACTGTGTGCTATATATTGCATACCATAATGGGCAGTGGTGCTGTGCTGGTTTGGGAAGTGCAGTTTTGATTGAAAGGTTCCTGGTGTGAATCTCTGACCAGCAAGGTCCCGCCCCAAGCACTGCTCCACAGGCTCTGAATCAGCTGCCTACTGCTATGTTACAATGTCACATGTGGCTTAAATGCAGAGCACATGGTATGATGTGTCAACAATGATAATCTTTCTCTTAATATGGTTTGGTCTTACTACTACTAACTCATATACAGTCAACCCTTCCACATCATGTAGGTTAGAGGGTTAGGTGTAGAAAAGAAAGATACTAGAAACACTAGGTACAAAGATCGCTGTGAGATATCACGTAAGAGGCTGCCGTAAACTTGGAGCCCTCCAGACCACATTGTATTTGTATTTTGTGCATTTGTGAGTTACTAAGCATTTTGCATGTGGTCTGCTGGCCGTCACGTCATCTGCAGCTTTTGCAAAACTGCCAAAAAATTGCATTTCATGTCTTATATCAACACCACAATATATCTAAACCGCAAGGGCAAAAGTCGCAATACAGAAGGGTTGTCCGTAGACCTCAGAAGGAGGACTGACTGAATGATTTGAGATTTTTTTTTTTAAGTGGGGAATCAGAATTGGAGAATGAGGTGTGAGGAAGAGGAGAAAGGAGGATTGCATATCTGAGCATGACATTGTGATTTGTCACAAATATGAATAACACATTACATTAAATTACATTAAACACCAGTACTACTAATGTTAATGTTCAAAATGTTTAACTTTTGTCAGGAGTCTGCCGTGCCAAGCAGGCCCTTCAAACTCCAGCCACTGTGATGACTAACTATGGGAGAAAACTTGAAAGGAATGATGTAGCAAAATGACGCAGCCTGGGAGAGTACACAGACATCCCTGCAACACGGGGAGGGAAATCATCTACAGGACTAGGCTCACAGATGAGAGGTTTCCTGGAGGAAAATGAAACAATGGCCCTCATTTGCAATGGAGAGGTGGAATTGGTTTTAAAAAAAACATACTTCCCTTAGGGATTCACTTCAGGCATGCTCTGTCATGCATTAAGCAACTGCAGTAGAATAATCACAACTGTGCGTAATCTTACTGAAACCTTAGACTTGCGCTACTGAATCACAGATGCATAAATATATATCTATGACAGAGTGGTCCAAGGAGGCAAAAACCACGACCTGCTGACGGCTACTGTGGCACAAATGGCAGATCATTTTGATAATGGTCTTGGGAGTAATGTGTCATGACACACAATGCATGGAGTCCTGTAAGGGGCTATGTAGCTGTGAATTAGACTTTTCAGTTTAACGCATGCCACAGATGCTCAACACATATGAAGCCATCCACATGATGCAATGGAAAATAGGATTCATCGGACAAGGCAACCGTCTTCCGATGCTCCAGGGTCCTGTTCCGATGCTTGCGTGCCCATTGTAAGCACTTTTGATGGTGGACAGGGGTCAGCATGGGCACTGTGACTGGCCTGCGGCGACATAGCCCCATACACAACAGGACATGATGCCCTGTGTGTCATGAGACATTACTCCCATGATCATCATCATAAATCATTTGCCATTCGTGCCACAGTAGCCCTTCTGTTGGTTTGTACCACACGGGGAAGCCTTCATTCATATCTCAAATCTATGAGTCTTGGCCACCCAACACCCTGTCAGTGGGTTGACGTTTTTCCCTCCTCGGACCACTCTCAGTAGGTACTGACCACGGCTGACCATGAGCGCCCCACAAGCCTGCCCGTTTCGGAGCTGCTCCGACTCAGTCGTCTGGCCATAATGATTTGGTCCTTGTCAGAGTCACTCAGATCTTTATCCCTGTCCATTTCTTCTGCATTCAACATGTCTACTATGAGTACTGAATGTTGGCTTACAGTCTAATATATCCCAGACAAATATATAGCCCCACTACAGGCAAAACATACCTGATGATGAGGAAATAGGAGTCATCATGTCAAAGCACCTGAAAGTGTTTAAACAGCCACAAACATCATTTTAACTCTAGATCAGTGTTTCCCAATCAAATCCTCAGGGACCCACAGTCGGTCGATGTTTTTGCTCCCTCCCAGCACCCAGTAGGAGCTGTCTTTGATCATTCCCTCTAAAGGTGTTTGGAAAAATAATGCCATCACAAGTTACAGTTTTTATTTAAAAAGGAGTTCAAGTACATTCAGTCTACACTTGACAAATGACCTTCCGTATTTCTTCTGCATTCCCAGATAGCTTTGCACTGGGTTACTCTGTTCTACAGAGACTTTATTTTTAGTATTACTAAGCACTACGAGTAAAGGTTAAATATTCTTACAGCAGGTTTTGATTGATCTGATGTGTCAAATTAGATCCTGCATTTCTCTGGTGTTTTTATTAATCCCATTTTATTAAGCCCAATGTAGTACTGAAATTGATACTGAAGAAAAACACACTGAATGTGGTGTTCTAATGAGTACTAATAGCTAAGTACAGTTTTCTATTTTAATCTAATAGTCTAATAATTTGTAACAACTGCTCAAGTGTACTATACATCCATCACAAGATCGATAAAATGCTATTATGGATGAACAGACATGAATATTAATTATATACTCACATATATGTCCTTTCACAAGATTGAATGGCACGGCGTGAGACTGTGTGTCTGGCCATTGATTTGGTATTTAATAAAAGAATGATTTATATTACAGTGTACATAGCTAAACCAGATAAAAACAAATGAATGCGATAGCATGTCTTCTGGGAACGCGAGTGAATGGGGGGGGTGTCAACCTGTACCCTTTTGGTGTCAGTGATGGTACTCGTCAGCCTTGCAGGCCGGTTCAGAGTAGCAGCTGTGTCTGACGTGGAGTGCATGAAGTAGGGTGCACATAGAGGGTGGGGAAATCAGGAGTAGGGGGATTAACAAAGGAAAAATCCCACAAAGACTAACGAAACCATAGCGACAGCCATACTTCATCAAATGGAAACGGTTTTATAAATAATGAAACTTTGCAATGGAAGTATCATGGATGAATATAGCCTGTAGCAAGTTAAAACATTATGTCATTTTCAAATTGATGTTAATTGACCAGTGGGGATCATGTGATCATTCTCACGTCATGACTTCAACCAAAGAAATAAAGTGTGTGTTATTGTATGCAATAAAATGTAATAATATTTTTCATTGTGATTCCAGTCTCTACAGGGAAAATGATTTAGTGTCAGATACCAGACATTTTTTGAAGTAAGTGATTGTGCTGTGTTGTTAAAAGGGAGTTTGTGCCATCTGGTACTGCAAATGGTTTGGAATTCTTAATACGTCTAGCCTCCTCACTCAGAAAGACTCTACAATGAGATATATACAGTCTTTGGCATCTGGATAAGTTAAAGGCAGGTAATCCATATTCCTGATTTTGGGGTTGTATAATTCATTTTGTGCTTCACGCAGCCTCATCTTACAGCGAGTGCACAGCAAGCCCCATTAAATCTCAGCAAAACCTTGTCCTTTCTCTGACGGGATCCTCAGAGCACTGTGTTTCTGCATTAACAGCATTGCTTTTGGTGAGGCAGAACCGTATAGGATTCTGAAATGGCAAGAAACTCGGGCCCCCAAAATCCCAGCTTACCTGTGTTAATTTTCCATGTGCAGTGCAAGTCATGGCACATGAATCCATTCCACCCATTTTCTTATTGCGTGTCCTGGTCTGGGTTGCAGGGGAACCTGGATGTCATTTCAGACGGTACAGGGCACAAGCGTGGGGTCATCCTGGACAAAATGGCAGGGACCATATACACATACGCACGTATATGCAGCGATACCCTACAACTTAGAGGCCACTCGTGCAATTTTAACGGCAACTTAGAGGCCACTCGTGCAATTTTAAGAATAATTTTAATAATTGCATGAATTTAATCCCAAAAATACAGTTTGGTTTTTTCATACCATTCTACCTGTTTTTGAGTGATATTCTTAATATCCTGTGAACAATGTGTTGAATTAGGGCAAGGCTAATTACCGCCTTTGTAACTACTCGTTCGCACAAGTATAAACAAAGCCGGAGGCGATTGTAAAGGCTGACCTTGACGACTGCATTGCTGTTAGTACTGATTCACAAAAATGTGGTCATAAGTAGATGGGCACCATTTTATCTTAAGGCCAGATGAAACACAAAGGATAGTGGGCATTTGGAATGTTTTGTGCAATGGAGGCGAGGACCTTGATTCAGCACAGTAATGAATAATAATTTTAAAAAAAACACCAACACTTAGATATAACACATATTATATGTGAAGTGGTATTAATGGATTCCTTTCATTTGTAGTATTTCTCCAAATAAATACCAGGCTAGTGACGCAGTGCTTCGCATGGTGATTAAAGACCCGGACATGTCAGCTAAATGGCTTTCATCTCAGGTGTGTTTAGGTCTGCCAGTTGTGCAACTAAGCATTTCATCTTAATTGCTTCAATAAAAAAAAAAAATGTCCATGGGAACAGTGAACAATTGTATGCTTGGCATGTTGCTTTGAAAGCATCTGCAGGGCATCAGGAAAAAACAGTTGCTCTGCAGATGCTGAAGTTGTTTTGCATTAAAGCTTGTACTGGATTATAGCAAAGCACCTTCAGTGATACACTAACGAATGTGCCTGGGGTGTGCGGTTTTAAATAGCTGCTTCCTTTGAAAAACCAGAGCAACGTAGAGAAAAGCATTCAGGGGCATCAGCTGCAGCCCCAGACATACACACATGCAAGCATGCACACAAACGCAATTGTGGTTTGGCGAGCTAGGTAAGATGTTCGTCTTTTTTCTTTAGAGCTGAACTGTATGCCTGTCTCCCAAAATTAAATAGAGCATTCTTTTTTTTTTTTTTTTGCGGGGGAGATGGATGGGAATAGAAAATGACAAATTGAAAATGCCGAAACAGTATTTTCAAGTCTTAAATCATGCAATTAAAAGCTATATAGTGCAGCCACTTAAGAGAAAATCACATACGTCCGAAACGGCAACGCACAAATTTATTTGGATCTCCATCATTTAGGTTCATTCTTGGACCTCAAAAGCAGGTGCGAGACTCACAGCTTCCTGTAAGATGAGCAGGGCGGAATGTCGACATCTTTTTTTGTTCTGGGTTACCCCAGTACGCCCGCCCACGCTTTAGGTACAGTAGGAGTGGCAGGAACTTCCTGTTGACAAGTGCAGATGCCCTAACACTCTGTGGTCACAGGAGTGAGAGAGATGCCACTGAAGTTGAAGGGGAAGGGTGCTCGAGCACATCGAGTTCATTAAGGTTCATCAAACACGAAAAACAGTATGGATAGTGATGTCATGAGTCAGGCATTCTCTGTTAAGTGTCCCGATTCCAGTGTCAGACAGCATGGCCTGCAGCCCTTTCCTAAACTTGCAGGGATTCTTCAAAGGTGTTGCCTAAGATACACATGCCTAACAGGCCTGTAGGGGGTGATTTGCAGCAGCATGCCAAGACAGCACGGCCAACTTAATCCTCATGATATCCTGACAAGAATTATCTTCCCGTGCAGCGTTCTTCCTAGTGATGATGTAAGAATGACATCATCTAAGAAGGATCTGCCTTTTTAAGTACTCTGTCCTCTAAGGAAGCAAATATAGCTCATTTAAAACCCTGGATTTTAATCAAAGAGGCACTCCTATGATACATATCTGGCTAATTAGATTTGAGATAGGTCCGTAAGTATTTAAATGGAAATTTAATGTTGTGACGAATAAGTCAGATCCAGAACAAAAGGAAATAAGTTTCCCTAAAAACAACATCTAACTTGATCTCAATACTCATTAAAAAATCACTTGTACTGCTGGAAATAAGTTTCTTAGAATTGTCACCTAAGAACGCAAACATTTGATCAAAAGTTTGATCTCAACCACAAAAAAAATAATATCAGACTCATGCCAGAGTTCAGAAGTTTTCTGTAATTGACAGATTAAGAGAACTGTAAAGACTGTGGGTGGAAGAAAAGAAGGTGAAGAAGAGAAGTGAATAGGAGATGAATGTGGGGGGGTCGTGAGCCAGCGTCGGCAGAGTGCTACAATAACCAGCAGCGCCTGCCTGAGTTACTTCCCCATCACGGTGACAAATTGAAATCATCCATCTTCACCAACACCGCTGCTACCCCCCCACGCTTCCTGCAAAAACACCTGAAAACACCCCCCCCCCCCCCTCCCCCCCAGTGTTCTAAGAGGGTTGTGGGTGTTCGTGATGTTGGGTTACATTGTCCTCTGATTCTCAGACAAACCCATTTTGCTCATAATTCTTTTCTGTTCATTTCTTCCGGCCCCCATTAAAGATGACTTTTTCTAAAGTCCTCCAATTGCTTCAGACTCTTTATCAGACTCATTCCCTGAGTTGCAAACAGGCAGGTTCAATAAGTCTTTTATCACAGCACACAAACCACCAAAACCACAATCTGTCCTCCTGTGGGTAGCCCCTGTGCCCTTCATTGACTTGACGGCCTCTGTCTTCCTGATACACGCCTTCGGCACTCGTGTCCAGCCCTCACTATGAATTGAGGAGGCGTTTGCATGCAGGTGTCATTTTTTATCCCTTTTGCTCTTTTTCTCTTGTTTTTTCCCTTCCCTCTTCTCTCCCCCCCCCCCCTTGCAGATTAGAATTCATTAGCAATCAAAGGGCCTCTGGAGAACCCAGTCTCTTAATTACCCACTCATTTGCATTTTTGCATATTAATAACTGCAGAGTTTTCACATTATTGTCGCAGTGTTTCAGAGCCACCACGCCCTGGTTCTCTCTGGAGGGCGCCAGGGGCAGGACTCTAAACTAAACCCCCCTTACAGTATCCCCGCCCAGGGGGCGTGAGAGAGCAGACGATAGACGAGAGCGGTTATTCAGACAAGTGAAAAGCAAAAAGAAAAACTACCCATCAAAATATACCCCCGCAGCCTCATTCTGAGTGCGACAGAGACCGCAAGAATGCTGAATGAGTTGCATCCATCCTCTTACGCTTGATTAATGCATTCACAGAAATGTAATGCATTCACAGAAATGTAATGCATGCACAGATGAAGATCTCTTTGTCAGCTGCAACCAGCCAAGAGCCTGCTTATAGTAAAGAGAAGTAGCTTGTAGCTGAAAGGAGAGAAACGGCAATAATGTTCATTTAACTCTGAGGAGGGTAAGTATCCTCAAAAGCTGAAAATCCCCAGATTATAAAATTGGTGATAACTTAAAAACAGGAAGGTACAACAGCAGCTGAAGCCTGCACTGTAACATATTTTAACATGTGTGCTTAATGGTTTGACCAGCTGGCATGCAAACTCTCCTGCAGTGGGTTGTTGTTCTAGGGAACTGGACAAAGGAGGTCGCAAGACTGGAGTATCAAGTTCTTCCCACAAAAGGGGGGTTTCATGTTGGTGTACTTTTTCTCCACCTAGTGGTCATGGTTGGGTGAAGCAGGTTTTAGTTTCATCTTAGTGCAGCATTAATTTAATTAAACTGAACATGTTGCCACCTTGTACTGATGTAAGAGCAGAAAGGGCTGCCCGCATCCTACCCCTGCCTTGAATGTGCATTTGTCTTCAGTTATTAATACAAATAAAATCATCTCCAGGAAAGGATATATGGCCATAGTGTCGCAGTCATATCCGAAATGCATGAATGTTTCCAAGTCGTACAGTAGCGGTGTGCTTCCTGCCTTCAGTTTTCATGAGTACCTCGTTCTTGAGAGATGATCTGCAATGTGGAAGCACCTGGTGGCTTTTAGGTGCCTAATAATTTTTTTAAATTGTTGATTTTAAACTATAGTACATGGACACAAAATTACCTGGATTATCCTTTGCATTAAACTTCTTCACTGAAGCATAATTATGACTATAATTAATTCTTTAAAAAAAGGAAAGAACAAACAAATGGAAACCACTTGATTTGATCTATGTCGCTTTAGTATTCTCATACACAATACGAGTACATACCAGTCCTTGATTGCATAGTCAAAAATGCAGTCTCTTATCCTTCCTTTGCAACAGACTTTGACTAAATTCAAGAGATACAAGTATTTGTTAATAGGAGCAGGTGTCCCAGTCCTCCGTACCCACAGATTCTAGCCATAGGCCACGGAAATGCGACCACTCGTCATTCTCTCCCCTGAGAGCCTGTTTTGGCCTGTAGAAGCATGGCTTTGCACATAGATTGTACTCATACATTTCTATTGGTTCTTTACAACTACATTGAAAAGGCTGCTGCATATCTGGGCATGCCCAAATAGTTTCATCTATATGCGAATGTTATTAGGTTGTGTGTTTGGTGTAAGCTTATGGTACTTCCTGTGGAGGTCCACACAGGACTCTGGTCAGTGATAGACCTGCTACTTTTGGCAGTGTAGTTGGAAATGAGTCCTGGACTGCAATCACTTATCCACTGCTAATACAGATGCTTAATCATGAGGGCCACCCACAGGCAACAATAGTCTCTGAGTCTCAGGTTTGAAATAACGTGCTGCTAGCCTCTCGGAATTGGATGACCGCTGATTTGTCGTTTATCGAGCAGTAGCAGGGGAGGCAGTGTTCCTGGAAGCAGCTGGTAGCTGTTCCCCGCGTGGTGCAGATGTGGCGTGTCTTGTCTTATGGCAGCAACAAGGTAGACATCCAACACAACTATTTCTTCATATCTTCTAAAGTTCTTTTTACGTTTCCATAAAGTTTTGTAAATAAATACAAATAATATCAGTACAATAAAATATCAAAAAGAATAATAACAGTGATAAAAAAAAATAATCTGAATGGCTTTTGGCAAAAAGTGCTCCGTCACAATCACAGAGCCACGCTGTTCACTGGACAGGGAAGGGAATACACCATTCATGAAGCCTGTCCCTCACACTAGAGTCAGAGATTGGGGTTGGAATGGATTGGAATGAAGAACAGAAACATGCATCTTTAAGACACGGATTTAGCCAGTTGTCTTACTGCTCCATTGGCTGAAGATTAGAAATGTGAAAATCCACAGCAGAATGAATCCTCTGTGGTCAGTAATGCAACTCGGCCACCAACAGGTATTTATTATTGTCATAGAGTGTATTTTTTCTTATTTTAATGGAAGACAATTTTTTTAACCCTTCCAAACTTAGGAGAAAATCAGGAGGAAACACAGGAAGTTGAATGTAATGTAGGGGCAATGGTGGTCAGCGATGAGTGTGACGGGTATGCAAACCATCTAGCCTTTGGTGGCTTTTAAAATCACCTCTAAGGATGAAACTCTGCTGTGATCTCACACAAAATATATGCATCAACATACAGAAACAAACTACTATACCAAAAAATGAGCAATGGATCGTACAGGATGTAGGATATTAATGAAGGCCACCACTGAAGACCATTTGTGATCACTGCACCCCGTCTCTGTCCATTCCCTACATCATGTCAGCACATGGAGCCATGAAGCACAAAATGAAACATTCAATTTCTCTTAACCATTTCTGCAACTGCACTCTCCAACAGAACCCCGTATTTTCCCCCTTTCCCTCAAAGTATAATAAATCGCTAATTTGTGCAAAACATTTGTTCCCAATTGAACGTAGTGCAAACTCAGACAGTGTAAGCAGAATTCAGACGTGAGTGAAAGGCCCTACAGCGACCCCATACTGTCCAGATATCAGAGCTCTGATGCTAAACTTGTTGTGTTTCATGATTATGGAAATTAATCATGCAACAACTGTGGCAATACAAAGCGCCTCGTCATTCAGAAATCAGTAATCTGGAATTATAGATTATCTTCTTTTTGTTTAAGCAACACAATCTTTTATTAAATAAGCTATGTATTTTAGTCAGGATTGAAGCTCAATGTCTCAGCACTGTCTTCAGGTCATTCCTTCTGAACGCTAACATTTTGTAAATTATCAGAACTATCAACCTAAACTCTGAGGAACACTCATGAGTTCTCTTGCCTCAACTTTCTTATCAAGGAACTCTAAGAGGATTTTGGTTCTCTCTCTCCACTTAAGGCACATTCTCATCAACTCTTCTCACTGATGCCGCATCAGTCTTAGACTGGACAGCTGGAACAACAGTCCACCTTCAGACATGACCAGAGAAGCCCTTGTGTACACAAAGGGGCCCTACTTCCATGCAACTATTCAAAATGTTGCTTCTGTGATCTGTAATTACATAACATACCACAGATATTCTACAATGAATTCCTACTGTCACAGTAAACCACCATTTCGCTTCGTGGTTTCTTATGTGAATGTGATATACTTCTGTTAAAATTATGTTACATTGTTTCCATTCATATGTAATCTCTGATGTTCTAATTAGAATATCCAGTAATGGTCTTTGTGGGTTTCACGTGGAAAAGCCATAATGTTGCTTCCCTCCATCTGATTTTAGATTTGTAACTTCTGTAATGTGTCACCGAATATTCTCGCATTATTGACGCCACACATCGATAAATGTCTCCCCCTGCAGGATTCTACGTGCACCACACTCAAGCATGTTAAATGAATTAACTAAAAAAACAATGCCAATGATTTGTCTATACAAATTGTTGCATGGCGCTAAAGGGAGGATAAGATTTACGTTGTGGTTGTGATCCTTCTACAGTTGATATGGGCAAATTATTACAACATGATGATGAGTTATTATTATCATCATTGAAACACAGACTGGAATTTAGAGTGAGATATTTAAATGCTTATTCTGAAAGTACAAACTCATGGTGGGAGGGGCATATCACGCATAGTGTCAGCAAAGCATTTTGGGAAATTCAGCCACATCTTCAAAGAGCCCATAAGAATAACGGCTCCTTTGTCCAGCCCAAAAAGACACTATGCGTGGATGAATGGGGGTCTAGCTGTCACTCTACCTGTCCTCACAGGGTGACAGATGTGAAATAGTATGCAATATGTCTGGGGAGGAGCAAGGGCGAATTTTAGGGAACCACTGAAGAACCTTGATAAATCTTTCAGCATCACGTAATTCCTGTTGTGAGAGTCCGTGCTACAGTCTTGAACCAGCTAGACAGTCAGCAGAGCATGCTGGGAACATTGTTTTAAACCAGGATTCAGACAGGTGCCAGATAAGACCCAAATCATAAACTGCTAAACCTTTCACACTTATTTTTTCTCTGCCTGGTAATAAAGACTTCCCCCCAACACCAATTTCAAGAGCTACCTAAAGGTAAAATGCAAGGTATTGTGGAATGTGGCAGGGGTGTGGAATATGACCAATTTCTAAGCAACCCCACAGGCTCCGGCCGGCACCCACCTTTATGTGGCTTTGGTCAGATGTCATCATCTTGCGCTACCCACCCCCCACATCTTTTTACAACGTGTAAAAATAACACATAATTTCGCCCCTTGGGACTGTTGTGTCACCAGGGATCCTTAAGGTCCTTTTTCAACCTGTGCAGAAATTAGTTTGGCATTTTACTATCCTACTCTCACTGTAGTCTAACAAAGCAAGGTAAATATATTTTTAAAAGAAACTTAAAAAGAGACTAAAGTTAGTGGCACCATATAACAGTATCCAGAGCATTGGATGAGCATAAAATAAAGATTTAAGACAAGTCAGAACAGCTTGGCTGGAGTCATAGAAAAGAAAGGAATTTTGGCTCAATAATGCCCCCCGGTGGAGAGACAGTGGTGGTCTTTGAAAAAAGTCCCTATTTCTTTTATATGGAGTAAGAAACAATAGAATCACTTGGTTGATTCTCTCTGGAAGGTAATAAGGGTGATATGTGACTGATTCAGGTACCCTTGCATATATGTATGTATGGTGATAATTTTTGTTCATTGACCATCAACCCCATACAGGAGAAATGTGGCATATTTTGTAATGCAAACTCAAAGGCTGTGCTGGGATCTGTGCTGTGTAACAGCCCCCAGAAACGATTTCCCTGGATATATCTTTGTAAACCCCTGCAGAAGTGTTGTGTGTCCTGCTAGTGGCGGCCACTCAGCTGTACTGTGCTCAAAGCAACACAAATAAAAATAAAATAAACAAACAGAAACGGCAGAGTCTGCGACTCCCTGATTTGGGTCATGGAGGAGCACTCATGTCATCACTCATGACTTCTGCGTTTCAGCGTGACTCTGCTCGACAGTGCCCCCTCCCCTCCTGCAAGGGGCCCCCCGTACCTGAGAGCTGTGAGTGGAGGGAGGGTAAGCGTGACCCCAAAGAGCAGCCACCTCAGCAACCTCAACTGTCCCCCGTAGTCCCCGCCTCCCTCCACCAGGGTGCGCCTGAGGCCCGAGTGCATCAGGAGGAGAGGCGGGGTCCCGGGGGCGTGGCTTACGGCCACGGCACGGGGGATCTCCATCACAGCCGTCCTTCTTCAGGTGCCGGTGCAGGTGGTCAGAACGGACGAAGGTCTTTCGGCAGCGGGGGCACTGGTAGGGCCGCAGGCCTGTGTGACCGCGGGCGTGGTTCCTCAGGTCGTAGCTGTGTGCAAAAGCAGCTCCGCACTGTGTGCACAGATACGGCTTCTCGCCAGTATGCTTCCGCATGTGGACCTTCAGCTTGTCCTGCCTGTGGGAGGGACACACACATGCATTTGCACGTCACATTATTATGTAAGTAGTCTCCCTATGAAGATTTTATACGATATAAAACAAGCAAAACAGCAACTAATCCAGAACATTCCATCCTACCCACAACCTCGTGCATAACTCAGGTCATCATGTTCCATCCAGCCCATGGGAAAATTGAGAACAACCAAGGCATCAAAAAACAAACAAACAAACGAACTAATGCAATAACAACAACCAGGATTTGACCCTTGGGGGGCTCAATCCCCTGAACGAATACAGGATTCTCCATCTCTTGGGTCCCCATGATTAAATTAGCCGAGCTGGGGTAAGAAATGTGTATGAAACAAGAAATATCGCTATATGATTTATTTTTCAGGGGGCTGACACAAATACTGTAATAGGAAGGCTGAAGCCCCCTAAATGGGGTCTAGAACCTCGTAAAATAATAAGTTATTAACAAAGCTAATGGGGGTTTCCATGGTAGCATATTTCCCTCACACAATGTGTCCAATCAGCAATTAATTACAGAAATGTAGCCAAATCTCAGTGTTATTTCTGAACTATGACACAATTGTGCAACATTCAAATGAAATTGTCCATTCATTCATCCATTCTCCAAGGCCACTCTATCCATTGTTGGACTGTGAGGGATCTTGAACGTTTCCCAGAAGGACATGCAATTTAGAGACTCCAGTGCACCTAACTGCATGTTTTATGGCTACAGGAGGGAGCTGGGGTTCTCAGGAAAAGCGTGAGCAAACACAGTGAGAATATGCACATTCCACATCCCAAACGGGGATGGGAATCAATACCTCAACGATGAAGGTGTGAAACCCCACTGAAAAACCACTAATAGACTATGATCTTCATGATGGATGATATTTGGGAGGGGGGAGCATCTAATTATGCCAATTAGAGAATTTGTTACAGCAAAAACTCCTGGATTTTTTAATTCCTGCAGTATATTTAGCATCAACATGTTAACAGCAGCCCTAGGAACACCGTCATTACATGCGGGGGGAAAATGCTGGAATTTCTCTCTATAGGAAGCAACATGGACCTACATGCAGCAACGTGTGACAGACGGCGAGCTCATGAGAGCAAGCAGAACGGCTTTGTTTATGATGCACCAAACCGGCAGCTGGAGTTACACATAAATTCAGGGCAGGATGTGTGTCTGAGCTTAATCTGTGCCCAGATGCACCATGCAGTTAAACAAGCGAGTGGCCAAGAAAACAGTAGTGGGGGAGGGCAGGATCTATGGCTGGGCCTAGCCCTTTAAACAGAATGGCACTCTTACAGAGGCCGATGTAATTTATTACAGAGTGATTTATTACAGCACAAGGTGCACAATTGACCTTGATCAAAGAGGATTAAGGCTGCTGTGGTCCCATTGGCCACATTTTGGCTCTAAACACCAAATCTGAATTGTCACAAGTCCAGTGCTCCCCTGTTCCAAAAAACAAGTTCTTTGCCCTAGCAGCTGTGCCATACTATATCTTTGTATCCAGGCTGTGTGATGTAGAGGGCTTCACAGGAATGGAGAAAGCAGTAATACCATGGTAATCAGGGAAATGGGGAAAAGAAATATTCTAGCAGCAGAAATGGAGATGTTTTGGTACTCCCGCGGGGATGGTAATAAAATGTATGGTAATACCACGGAAACGCCAATAAGATGCATATATTCATATATCGGCTATATTAATTATACAGCCTTTTGTTCTGTCAAATTATTCGTTCTAACCCCAGCACCACGTGGTGGCAATGACAAGTACATATGTTAATTAAGATATTTAAAGGCAAATATGGATGCGTTTGACTTTATGGCACTGTTGGTGTGTTGACTGGGGTGAGGATGGTTTTGAACATGCAGAGATGGTCCTAAGTCAATTTCATGTGTGTCTGCATATACGTTTGGAGGGGCACGGATACCCTGTACAGTCAGCAAAAGATACCCAGGAGGATCCTGGGGAGGGGGGCGCTCTATTTCTAGTTACGCCAGTGTTTGTATGTACAGTGTGTGTATGTATTTATGTATAAATACACACATACCTACACACACACACACACACACATAGCCACAGAAAAAATTTATAAATAAAAAAAACATGTTATTTACAGACGCATACCGGTATAATGAGTAGCAAGTGCCGTGGTCTCCATTTTTTTTTGCGCCTGCATATACACATACATACATGGCCACACACACACTCATATTTTATATATATATATATATATACACACACACATATATACATATACACACACACACACACACACACACACAACCCCATATATATACACACACACACATTATGTGTGAGTACGTGCATGTATATTCGTCACTGATGAATAGTGCCCCTAAAGAATGCCTAAGAGATGCTGTACCAGTGAGTCGGCTGGTTCCCACGGTGGCCTCCATTCCTCACCTGGTGAAGCGCACTTTGCAGACGGCACACTCGTAGGGCTTCTCACCCGTATGCGTCCGCATGTGTCTGGGCAGTTTTCCTGCTCCCTGGATCACCTTGGAACAAATGGGACACTTCTGGAAGGCCTTTGATCTCATCTTCTTCTCCCCACCTCCCCCACTGTGCTGTTTTGGCCACAGGGGCAGCAAGTCCTGTACCACATGGGCCCCCTTATGCGCTACACTGTTGAAGTAGTTCAGGTAGAACTCCATAGTGGCCTCATCTACACCATCTGCCGGCTCCTTCCGGCCCACAGAGTCTATCATCTCCTGCAGCAGTGCGCTAGCTGATACACCGTATGGCTCCACCTCACTCTTGAGGTCTTCTGGAGGGCAATGGTGTCCATTCGGGGAGGGAGCCCCAGCTTGGATGGCCCTCTGCCACACCGAACTGTCCCTCTCGTCTTCCTCTTCATTTTCATCCTTGGGGTCTGGCTTGAGCAGGTGGGCTGGGGGTGAGCGGTGTCCAAGAGGCGCCTCGTCATGTTGGGCACATGGCAGAGGGCTGGCTGGAGCAGGAAGCGAAGGCATGTCCCTGAATTCTGGAGTGGCACTTCGCTCCCAGTGCGCCCCCTTCTGGAAGTACTCCAGGTACTCACGTGCCCAGAGTCTCTTTGTTTGCTCTCCCTCACCAGCTTCTGCCTGCTCCTCTTTCTCCATTTCTTCCTCTTCACTGTGCTCACAGCCAGCCTGCGCGTATAAACAAGGCCAAGTGTGGTCCATGTGACACCACGTACACCAAGGAAACCCCAAATATGGTCCTTCAGGGATACAGGATGTGCTGCTGTCTGGCATAACTCAGACGCTGATTTATTGAAGTACTTAAATCTTGTGCCGTTTCAGGCTGTGAAGTCGGTGATAAGCACATTATCTGAAACCTTTATATAATCACAATCACATATAATAAATGTTGTTCAGACTACTTCAGTAAAATTCTTTAAAGCATATTTTATATGCAAGTCCATAAACGGATATTTAGATCAGTGTTCCTCAAACCAGTCCTCGAGGAACCTCTCTCTGCTCTCTCCCAATTCCCTGAGAGTTGGGAGGGAGGAAAAACATGGACCATCTGGGGGTCCCCGAAGACTGGCTTGAAAAACACTGATTTATATTAAATGCTATGAATTCTCAAGGATGAGGCTGATTTAGAGTTATTACGTGTGCTGACATGAAGTGCATTTCTATGTTGTGGTGCACATGCAAGCCAGCAGGTGGCGCACCGGCAGAGAGAGCACTTTTGCATCCAGCAGGTGGCAGCAGACATCCCGCACAGGGGCGATCTCCAGCAGCTGAGCAGCACTCAGGACATCCTGTACACTGGCATGACTGACGGTCAGGGTTGCAGTGTAGGCGAAGTCTAGCAGGGTGGCCAGGGCCTCAGCATGCACAAAGTCAATGGCGTAGACGCTCTGACGGTCGGCAGCAGCACCTGAAGTGAAGAGCTCACGGAAGTAGGTGCTGCAGGTGGCCAGGACGGAGCGGTGGGCGGGGAACTCGTGGCCCTGGGTGACAAGCAGCACGTCGCAGAGCAGGCCATTGAGGCGCTGCTCGTTAAGGCCGACCAGGAGTTCTGTGCTGTACTCTGGGAAGGGGATCCCCACTGGGCCCTCCCCTGCATCTCTGGGCCTCGCCCCACCCCATCGCCCACTCCTGACCCTTGCCCCCGATGACATCTTCCAGCAGCCTGCCACCAAACCGTGGACTGCAACCACTCCTTCTGCAAAAGTCGGTTAACCTGTCTGCAGAGGGGAGAGCCAGACGGCGACTGCGTTAATGAGTATACACTTAATGCATCATACCGTAATCGCATCCAAAGAGAAGCCTAATGCCCACTGAAGTCCACACATGATGCTATATGAACAATTGAGAGACATCAATGAGCTTAACTGCATGTTTTTTGTACTGTGGGGAAAAAAACCGGAGTACCTGAAAGAATCCTGTGCAAGACAGGGAGAACATGCAAAATCCACATACACAGAGTGCAGGTTGCATACAAGATCCAAACCCTGGAGATACAAGGCAGCAGTAGTACTGTTGAATGAACAGGGATCTGAAGAAGTGGAAGGCACAGACCTAGGTGTTGGTCTTATCAATCTGGAGTGGGCTACCCTACCCATGGCCATGTGCAATGTTCCTGTCCACACACATGCATGTGCTGGTAAAAGGGAGTAGAAGTTAAAAAAGATTAAAAAAAAACAAAAACACAAACAGAGAACAAGTACTACACACAGGATCTAGGGTGCACTTCTGACAAGCTGAATCTATGCAGTCTATGCAGGTTGGGGGCAAGGGAATTAAAACTCACAGCAGCTCATAACATGGACAGCAGGTTCCCAGCCACTCACCTTCCACACCTACCAGCAAGCTGACACTCTACACGGTATGTTACAAACAACATATTTCCTGCACGTTGCAGTATTTTGCAAAAGGATGCACTAAAGATAATACAGTTCCCTTCGTTAAACAAACACAGATGAAATAATCACAATTACGGCATATAATTAAAACAGTTAAAATTCTAAGACTGAAAGAAGTTAACTGAGGACACAAACACTTCTACGGTTACTCAATCTGCAGAAAAATGTGAAGGAGCGTGTACACCGACCCAAAACAAACCGACCCGGCTCCAGCAACTCCACGCAGCGAGGCGACGGGCCACGTCCAGATTCAACCCTGCCACAAGCTTTATCAAAGGGGTCCTGCTTTTTCCCCTGGTATTAATGGCTGATAAGATCCTGGGAACTGGGCCCATGCATCAGCAAACTCCAGCACACACCCAGCAGTCCGAGACAGAAAAGAATCAGAATTCTGTATTACATCGACAGCAAGAACCTAGATTTCCAAAGCCAGTTAACTGGTCTGTCGGTGGTTTGTGTTATCATATAGGAAGCACCTTGTTTTTCGTTTAATCAAACAGTACATTTCAAAAACTCTCAAATTTTTAAATTTGTCACATGCATAAATATACTGAGTACAATGTACAGTGCAATGCAGAGATGCCTAACTCTAGACTGTGGATAAAGGGGGCATGAGGTTATAATTAAATTTTTGCTATAATATGTGTATTGAATAGACTCTTAAGCCCAGTACATACAAGAGCTCTAATCTTGTAGCCATATAAGGCACTTTGAAATGAATCTTAATCTTGCCAGTGCCTCAGAGAAGCTGCTTTGACCCAGTGATTCTTCCATGTGCTGTGTTTGCAAAGGTGAGGCTCAGTTTGTGCTGAAACGCCAAGAGGCAGCTCTTTACACATCTGTGCACTGTATGCATGAAGTCAACTAGGGATGGAACAGTTGCCGGTTTCATGATAAACAATGGTAAAATTCCTGATGGTTAGTAGTATTGTGTCAAATTCTAATTAACATTAAAACCATGGTTGATTGCTGCCCTTTGGAAAACTCACGTGAAATACTATCCAGCATCAAAGTTAGCAACAGTCTCGCAGACGCAGGTGCGCTGGCGAAGCAACACAGCTTTGTTTTGTGACACTGAAAACGAGGCAGAAGGTAGTTACAGCACTCCATGGTAACTTTGGTCACTTAAGTCGTGATATTAAATTACGGTTTCATCTCTAGAGTCAGCTATGACCTGTGACTGTACATGCTAAAGTTACTGCGATGTCATGGAACAGCAGAGAGTGCAGTGGCATCATATTTTAGTTACCTAGGTCAGTGTTTCCCAAACCAGTCCCCGGGGACTCCCAGATGGTCCACATTTCTGCTCCCTCCCAGCTCTCGGTAGCAAAAAAGTAGACTGGGGGTCCCTGAAGACCAAGTTGGGAAACACTGACCTAGGTTGCAACCTAAACAGGTACGTACCACATATACAGCACTTACTGATAAATGCACTGGGAAACATTTCTTTCTTGTCGATGAAGCTTCACAAGAGATGGAATGGTTTGCCTTAACTAACCTAGCTCACATTACAGATCATCTCGCTCGTGGACATCAACAGCTAAGTTATAATTTATTAGTTAAGGTCTAGGCATGCCATTGCAGAGCTTAAAGCTCATAATAATATCAGAAATGCTATGGAACACCCCAGCCCCACCCAAAATTAGGGAGCAACACAAGATGCTTGTTACCTAAACAGGGCTTGAGGGATTAGGAAGGGTGTGTGTTCTCTCCTAATCAGCAGCAAGCCGTGCTTTTCCAGTCAGGTACCTTAACTACGGCATCCCGACTGGTTCTGTCCAATCAGCTCTGACAGGCATGTTCCGCAGCAGTACATCCCCAGATGCGATGTAACCCAGGGCCTTTGAATTCACTGCTTCCTACTGATGTCCAGTAAAGCCAGGTAACCAGGCATTCCACCTGGCCGAACGCCAAACAGAACCCCCACCGGACACATGTGCAGGCCTGAGACCTCACTCAGGATGGGGGAGGCAGCTACACTTAACACCGAAAAGTGCTTCACAGAGTGTTATCTTTGCTTATGCTTGAACAGCAAACCCTAACACTTCTCTTCATTCCCTCATCATCCCAAACTAGATCAGCAAGTATCAACCAGCAAAACTATACTGGCCAGACAGCATCCTGATGCTGCATCACAAAAACAAACTTACTGTTACACTAGCAATGTGCTCCTGTAGGATACTCATATTTTCTAACTTCTTCCTCAGGCATTCCGATGAAAATTAGCTACCTGTTCAAAGATTAAGTAAATTATAACCCCATGCATTAGAAAGACTTCCTAAACAATAACTAAAAGCTGCTTCTTTAATCATCATTGGTATGTGAGCAGTTAACTGACAAGAAATTAGTTTAATAGATATTAACTTAAAATTAAGGGGGGATATTTCAACTCTTCCACCAAAAGTGAAATATTGGTAACCTGCTGTTAAAATTCCGAATTGCAAAGCAGGGAATTTATCAGCCGCATCGGACAAGCCCAATCCTGATCCCAAACCAACAGACCTACCACACTCTTCTCTATTTTCAGCCTGCTACCCTAACTTCTACTCTTTCCCTTTGACTGGCCAGCTGGCCTTTCACTTACCACACCTCCCTGATGAGATTGGATGGCTGCCATTCCTTTTCCTGCGAGGCCAAATGCAGTGCACTTTGGGAAAATGAGTGCAGAACTCCCAACTTTTGGCACTTGATTTCAGTCCCTAAACTACATATCCCAGTTTTTCCCAACTCTCTCCTCCACCCCCTGCCCCCAAATGCCACCTTCAAACTCCGTCCAATGTAAGCAGCATGAGCAGAATTATACAGTACAGTACCGTGCCAGGAGGATGTCAGGCACCGAAAGCACAGACAAAAACCTCAAGTGCAGCCTATCGCAGGACAGGAACTGCACCCTTCACAGGTCCGAAAACATGCACGTGTTCTGAATCCGTCTTTCTGGATCCATTTTTACTTTCACGAAAAAATCCCCTCTAGAACCCTGACCTAAATTAATGCATTTTCCCCTACATAAAATTTTAACTTGCACCAAGGGTCACGCAAAAATTGACCTGAGAAATGGTGTGGCTCATCAGAAGCCAGGTAGGATAGAAAACCTTCTGGACAGTAGCTCTCCAGGACCGGAGTTGGAGACCCCTGCACTGAGCAGTCCTCTATTTACTGAAGGGGACTTCAAAGTCAGCTTCCCAAGCAAAGTGCATCCTGCAGCTTTGCATCATACCTTGTCTGTTTCCTTTTTGGGATTCCTTTCTTGCTTCCACCCCATTCTACCTGCAAAGTACAAACCTACACTTTACAAGTTAGAGGGTTAAACAAACACAGGCTAGTTTGAAGAAAGTCGAAATGTGCAGGGAGAACTGATCTCAACAATATAATAAAAAAATCTCATCCCAGTGTCTATGACCCCACCCCCACCCTCTGAATGCCACGGGAGGGGGTTGGCAGCCAGGGCCAAGGGACGACAGCAATGACATTTGCTCACCTGCAACGGCAGCGAGGGGATCTTGCCGTGACTCGGCCGTTCTCTCTCCAGGCCCGGCTCTGCCCGTCTTGCTCGCCCCCTCAGCAGCGCTCTATCCTGCCCCAGTTGTGCGCTGCGCGGATGTCCGTGTGCACCAGCCAAACGGCGTCAGTGGCACTCAACTCGGCTCCCTTCCTGCTTTCTGGAGGGCAGCGAGGTCCCTCCCTCTCCCACTCTCTCACACAGCCTGGCTCTTAAAGGAGCAGCACTTCAGCAGGCCCCCACCCTGCTGTAAACACCCCTCCTGTATCATCACAGGACCACGTATTTAAAAATGTAAAATATGATTTTTGTAAACACCCACACAGAAGAAAAGCATAGGCGAATTTAAATAATAATTATTGGAACCTGGGTAACATTCAGACTTAGACCTTTAAATGCCTCCACTCCCAGAATCTGTTCTGTAAATCACAGTAATTCTTTTCTCCTCTTCTATTTTCTTGGTCTATCCTCGAGTAATTAATTGCCCCCCCTTCAACCCCAAGGCCTGAGAACATGGTGTCCCACACCAGCAGCACGGCTTCCTCAGCACATTCTGCTCAGCCACGTGGACTCTAACTCACACCTCCATCTTACTTTTCAGAAAAGCCCACCACCCACAGAGCTCCCCGACATCCTCTTTCACTTTCTGCTCAAACATCTCACACACCTCTCAAAGGACACTAGAGCTACACAATAAACTATAATACTGTGTATAGAAGAGCCGGCTTCAAAACTCATTGTGTACTTGCTGCACTAACTACAACTTGACTCCTAAATGTCCTGGACATGTGTTTGCATGTAAAATACAGAAGGCTACCATAAGACATTTATTAAAACGATGCAATAATTTCCAGCAATCCATTACACAATATTGCACATAATCAGGGATGGACATAACTGCTACGCAAGTACGTACTCACTTTTAAAAACGATACGAGCGACAATCGATTGTGGTAAGTGTAAATGTGTACTTATTTTATGTGCATTTGCACTGATATGAAAAAATATAATGCATTTCAGACTTTATATGCTAACTACTTCATTTTTGCGGTATACAGGTTAAATTGCAAGGTATTTTCTTGTCACAGCAGCGCAAAAGCACATAAAATAAGTACGCATTTGTGCTTTTACATACATCCAACTGTATCGTTTTTAAAGGTGAATGCGTACTTATGTACCAGTTTTGTCCATCCCTGCCCATGATACAGATACCCATTATTCATCAGTTTAAGTCCTTAACGACCACTGTGTAAAAACTTTATTCATATCCTGGAAAGACTTCTGAAAGGCCACCAGCACTTTTTTCTGCCTCTTCTACACACTTCCATCTGACTATTTTCAACTTAAACATATAATCTAAACCTTGACTATTACTGAATTGTCATGTGACTTACTGCATGTGTTTTAATTCACTAAAACAGTCTTGATGATGTGACATGGAAGTCAATCTTCACACCTGGGATTTCCTTTAGGTTTCCCTACCTTCCTACCCTACCCTTACTATTCAGTTCTTCACCATTCATTACACACTTGAAAACCTCCCCATTCACTCAAATAACTTGAAATGCACCTAACCAACCTCAACGTATTTCTTACACACAATGCTTAATACCCACCGGTAAAAAAAAAAAAAAAAAAAAAAAAACACACATAAGTTTTTATAAGTCTTGATTTCACATGCCATTTATTTACCATAAAACTTTAAGACTTTTTTCCAACAGCTTTGTTTTACTACAAAACTTCTCCATTCTAAAGCATTAGAGAAAACTCACAAGAACATACAAACTGCCGAAAAACCCACAAACCCAAAGACAAGACAAAAGCTTTCATCCCAAATATATATTCCAAACAAAAATAGATTCTTTCCTTCACCAGTCCTGATTGTTTCAAACAACTTATTCTCCCCAGTTACTAGACCTTCGCATCATACCAATGACTCTCCAAAGGAAAAATATATATAAGTTACATTCAATCCACACACTTTCGAAGGCAGAAGCCGAAACAATGCATACCGTATGTGGACATGTATACACACGTGTATGTGTAAACATCCAGGTTTCAATATATACATATCTTCATATCACATAGAAAGACAGATTTGAAATTACACAAATGCCACCTTGCAGATGTAATTACTCAATTTGTATAATTATTTCAACCTTTCACAATATGAAAAACACAGCACATTTATTTAAAAAGGGAAAAGCAAGACCCAAAGCATAAGAAAAAAACAGAGATCCAGCATGAGCTGAAGTTGAATTAACACGTTTAAGATGCAGAAGGCAAAAAAAGAAACACAAAAACACCAGGCTGACACCTGCTAGCCTCCACAATGACCTGCTCAGATTGCACCACGTACATTCCGGTACTATAACCTCTGGGGCAAATGCAGACAATGCGATAAAATTACTGGCATCGCAATCGAGGAAGTGGGCAACCAAACTTGACCAGAACTCACAGCTAAGCTTTAGCACTTTGCAAAGGGCTCCTAAAAAAAGAAAGAAAGATCCCACCATGAAACACTCCTATACAAACAGCCTCAGGTACAAGCATGGCGCGGTAGCTGTGGGGAAAGAAAAAAAAAAAAAATACACCAATACTGTTTTCAAATAACGACACCCAGACCTAAAGGCCACAAAACACTGCCACCAAATGTGCTGGAAATAAAATCTAATCATTACAAAAGCACTATGTTGGCCATATTACTTCCGATGCTTGACCGCAATGTTAGAATTGGTAGTACGAGTAATTTACCCTGTTTTATCGCAACTCACCAGACTAACAGTATGGAGAGAGCAAATTTAATGCCTATTTAAGTATTAAAAATAGACTTTATGATGGAAATTGAAACTCTGGAGTTTCAATTTCACCCACCACACCGAGCAACAGACATTTGTTTCAGTATTCTAAGGCTATGAGCCCAAACGTTAAACCAGAAACAGCATTTTGGTTTTCAGAGAATCAACACCAGTCCTTGTCATAAAATTACCAGTACAGGCATGTCCGTAACACTTTATGTTACAGGCTGCCAAGTTAGATGACTTCACTTTGAAGCAGCCCACGTGCTACTGTGAAATTAGTTTACGCTAAAATGGATTCTGCTGCTACTTCGTAAAACTCATTAAATTCACATGTATGCGTTTCAGATCCGGTGCGTGCATGGGGTTGATTTTACATGTTAGTAATTTATTCATAATCTTTTCCAAATAGAGCGCAAAACCTGAAATGCACATGACACAACCATTATTAATTTATTATTATTTTTTTAAATTCTGCTTGAAAAAGTAAAAAGGGCCAAAAATGTTCTATTTTGTTACCAGGTTTTACTAGAGTAAAACAGGCGCTGCAGGAAAAGTCCTCATAAAAAAAAAAAATATATATATATATATATAATAAATAAAAAAACAACACTATACCCAAGCGATGTGTGTGTTGTGTGTGTGTGTGCGCACATGGCGCTCAAACACTGGTGCGAGTCGGGGTGCTGGGTTGGTTCAGGCCCATGGTTCTGCACAGCCAGCCTGCGAAGTCAACCTCCTCAACCTCAGAGCGCTTGATAAACGTGTGGTTCTGAACACAGGAACAAAGAGGAGACTTTCAGGCAAGCAGTCATAACAGCAAACCAGCTTCAAAACTTTGTGTCTACTTGCTGCACAGAAAACCAACTATGGCTCGACCAATGATTTATGCAGCTGGCCAGCACACTGACCAATCCAATCCTATAAGCCAAATATTTGCCAGCCAATGGCATAACTGACAAAATGGCATTGCTCACCATTAACATCTTCAGGTCAGCTCTCTCTGCTGGATTCTTGATGAGGCTGTGGAAACACCAACAGAACACGATACAACATCATTACTCCCGTATCGGTCACTCTGCCTCGGCCAAAGACAGACTGAGTGGAAACCTACCATTTCGTGACAAACTCGTGGAAATCCGTGGTGAAGATGCCGTGCGGGAGCTTGGGTGGAGGCTGGTGGGAATTTAAAAAGATGGTAAAAGTAAGACAGACAGACATTGCTGTGTGATGGGATGTCAAGGGGCTTTAGTGTTATACCATCCATATACAGGTACACATAACATTTCTTTGACAAGCAAGGTATAATATACCTGCACATACCTTCCACAAAGACATTTTCCTTATTAAGTTTCATCATTTTTTTTTTTTTTGCCTGACTCATGCAATTCTGTTCTTGCCATTATGCTATGGACTGCAATTGTAGTCTCTGGGATCCAAAGGGATATTAAACAGAAATGTTTGGTATTTTACATTATTGCAAAGGTGCTAACACTTAAACACCCCATGAGACCGCTTGCCAAATAACTTTTTAACTCAGAACACGGGTGCGTTCCACAACGGATTTCTTGTTTAGCTGGAAAACGTGTCGGATTTAAGGTAGTCTGGGCTAAATGGACTTCATCTTCGTTCACTTACATTTAGCTCAGACTACCTTAAATACAACAAGTTATCAGGTGAAGCAAAACAATTCTGCTTTGTGGAACACCCTCCAGTTATTTTAGAAGTATAATTTGCGTTTCGATTTACTCCTACTTGAGACGAATGTTACTGTTTTTTTTCTAATGTGATATATATCTTTTGTAAACAAATTGTTATAAAACCAATTCATGTAGTGTCTTTACTGAATTAAGCAAGCGACCCAAGATTTTCTATGCACACCGTATGTGTGTAAACACAGCATAAAAGCATGAAATATATACAGTAACTGAAGAAATACAATAATTTTAAGATAAGCGATTCCCCAGACCTCATTCACAATGTAGTCCAAGAGCTCAAAAATGGCCATGGCAGGACCATGTCCTGAGGCAGAGAGAAGAGGTAACATCGCATCAGTGACTTATCAGTTAACAAGCGCCAAATGACAGAACTCCATGGAACATGATCGGTTAGCCATGGCTCACCACTGACTGGCCGTCCCGGGGGCCGGGGGCGTGGGGAGGTACTGTGGATACCTCCTTCGGCCCCATCAGTCACAGGGCGGCCAAAAATAGTCTCCAGCTCCTTGGCGTCTGGAGGAGGAATGGGATAGCGACCGATGGCTAACTCCACCAGGGACAGGCCCATGCTCCACACATCCGACTGCACAGAGTAGTGGGTGCCCTGCAGACGCTCAGGCTGTGGAACAAAGCCAGGGGTCATAAGGGAGATCAGCATTCAAGATTCAAAACTTTGTCATTGAATGAAATTTTTACTTGTGTTCCTCCCTTCAGACTTAGGCAGCATCTAACATCTAACTGAGCACAACTATACACAAACAATGAGTGACTGCCTACATGCACACAATTAGTTATGCATGTATGTGTATGTATATGTAAATAGCTAGGTGCAATTTTCTGTACAGACGCTCCTCTACTTACGAATGAGATACGTTCCTATCGGCCATTTGTAACTTGAAATGTTCACAAGTCGTTATTCCAACATCATTTTAAGGGTTTATGCAAATACAAAGAACTAGGATGCTGGGAGTATGCACGCTACGCTGCTGTGCGGCGGGAGTAGCAGCCAGAAGTCGTACTAGCCGGAATTGGCGCACAGAAAAAAAAAAAAATTATTATGTTGTGGACAGGAAACGGGAGCCCAGTGAACACAATTTGGACTTACAGTCCTCTTTGTTCGTATGTCTGAAAGTTCGTAAGTAGAGGAGCGTCTGTATTGTGCAAGTGTGTATAATTGTGCACATTCACGCCTATATTTGTGCATGTCTGTGCAGGTCCTCTCACCGACATGTACGAGCGAGTCCCCACAAAGGAATTGGCCATGGAGTCGATGAGCTGGCCACTGACACCAAAATCGCACAGTTTGATCTCTCCACGCGAGTTCACCAAAATGTTGGATGGCTTCACGTCTGTGGAGGCAGGGAGGAATGAGGGCACTGCAGACCGACTATTGAGGTCAGAAAACCCAGTCTAATAGACCCATGCCCAGTCAGCACTACCACAGGTGCTGAACTCTGGGTTTAAAAGCAGGTCACAGTTTACCTCTATGCATAATCTGGTGCTTCTCCCGCAGATAGGCCAGGCCTCGAAGAACCTGGGACAGACACAAGACCAGAAAGGTCAGAAGCAAATCTGGGGACGCAACTTGGCTCATCTCTTTCAGGGCCATTTATGACACACTCACAGCTATGCTGACTTTTCCAAGAATCTCCTCTGGGATTCTCCTGGCTTCCTTCAGCACCTGATCCAGGGATCCCCCATCCTATTGCAATAAAGCACATATGAATACTAGCCGTTCACGCAATATAAACCAGCAGCTCCAGTGAACCACAAAAACGCCAACCTTCAGCAATTACCACATCACACGTCCACTATATTTTGTTACACTGGAATAATAAACAAACATGTAGACTCCTGGGCAAAAATAATGGGCCAAGCCTAAAATTGCCTGGTCACAGTCCAGATTTGAACAATATAAAGAACATTTGATCTAGCCGTAAACACAAACTAACCAGAACACATTTTTTCAACTGCTCATCAACTGTTTGAAGCCATTAACACTGAGGGGAACAACACTGACTCTTCTTTCTGTAAAATGCTGTCCATGAGTTTACCCATAAGATTCAGATATATAAGGAAATCAAAGGGAAAAGCCAAGTCACTATCTGTTTAATTCTTGCTAATTATTTGCAGCTGAGACCATTAAAAGCTTAACATTTTGCAATTTTGGGTAAGCCCCATTTTTTTTTGCAAATGAGTATACAAAAAAAAAAAGCAGTTCTTTACAAGATGATATCCAAAAACGAAACCCTTATCTTTACTGCCTAAACAAATTACTAACATACCCACAAAAAGCACTAATGAAGCACTCGTACTGTTACCTACAAACTACCCAACATGCTTAAGTATACTCCTTATCACTGATCTACATGTTCAAATTCACTGGTGTGTCACCCCGACCTTCTGCTTGCCCCTATAAGAGCATCTGAAGGAGTCACGCATGTGGGCAGCAAATAACTCCAAGAGGTCGGGTGTAACTGGGTGCAACATGCATTGTTTGTCTCCTCCTCACCATGTGCTCCATGCAGATGCTTATCTCCCCATCACTGTAGAAGGCTCCATAGAAGCCAACGATGTAGGGGGAATTGCACTCGTGCAGAACTTGCAGCTCACGGATGATCTGGTTACGGATGGCTGGTTTGATCTCAAGGTGGATCAACTGTAGATGAGCAGTTAAGAGTGTGACAGGTACCAGGGATCCACTCACAAAATGACAGACGAAGGGACACAGAAAAAACCCAGCACAAAATCACCCAAATGACCTGTAGTGTCATGATTGTTAACACAACGCCAATTTAAGGGTATCAACTTTTCATCACCTTACAATTTTAAAGAGCTTCAGAACAAATTACAGTATGGCCTAAGAAGCTATGAGCAACAGGTCTTACTTTATTATCTATTATTAATTTCACATTTATTTAATAAAGCTAATAAAGGCACACTTTATATACCCCAACATATATTGTCTAATATTAAAATGTATTTATTGGGAACCAATGTATTTATTTTTCCCCACATGCATAATGAATCACCAAAGTAGTAAAATAATTTTTCACTGTATTACCCTAGAACAAATGTTTCCCAATCCAGTCTTCAGGGACCTAGAGTCAGTCCACCTCCTACCGGGAGTTGGGAGGGAGCAAAAACGTGGACTGTTTGGGGGTCCCCAAGGACCAGATTGGGAAATACTACAAATAATCAGAGGTGGCAAGTTCAGGTCCATAAAGTAAAAATCCAGACCAGGATTTTGTTTCAACCAACCACTTGAATACTATTTGACTGACTCTTTATGCTCAGCTGGTTGGTTGAAACAAAATCCTGGTCTGGATTTTTACTTTCTGGACCTGAAATTGTCACCTCTGGATTTAGAGTATAGTTGTGTGTCTTTTTTTCTTCTCTGGAAGCACCCTGAGATAAATTTAAGCACCTTGATGCAGTTTCTGGCTCCATGGGAGTCTTGTCTATTTTCTTGGGTTATTATGTAACATATATATTTTAAATGGAGTTCTTGCATTGTACTCTTTATATCACTTTGATGGCAAACGATAAAATGTCAGCTTTCTCTGCTGTGGACATAAGAGAAGGTGTATACCTTGTTATTTGTTGCTATTGGTGAAATCAGTTCCAGCAATATACCGAACACATATAAGCAGTATATATCAATGCTATTTCCTTTAATCTGTTGAATGCCGCTCTTATTTTATATGTTTTATTAAAGCCAAATGGGGTTATATGTCTCTGTCAGGGCTGGCCTTGCAGTGTTGGCTGCTACACAACAGAAATGCAGTCGATGTAATGAGAGCTATCATGAGATCTTACTGCAGTCATCAGCCAATCAGATGATTAATGTACCCTGGACAATGCCTGTAAGAAAGAAGGCACTGTCGATACCGAAAGGCACACCCTGTGTGCAGTATTTGAAGGGCTGCCAGGTAATATCTTGGAATTATCTATGGAAGGGATACTTAATTCTCTCCTTTGTCAATTTCTGGATTCTTTGGAAGCAGAATTATATTGCAGTATCAGCACTGAAATGCACAATTTTTGAAAGTAGTATCTAAGAGTTCCCTGAATGGGTTACATGTGTCTTTTTTCATTGACTTCAAACTTTCAACTCTGGGCCTTTGCTGTTATTGAATACCTCAACCGTGACACTAATCCATCACTCTAGTCTTTTCACACCAATAAATAAATTCACTCCACACTGCTACAGTCAGTCAGTGTCCTGCTCCCTGTGCTGCCGTCTGATGCCTAAATCTCAACTACTTCCTGTTACCGTCACTCCTGCTCCTGCTGACTTCCTGTCAAGGTGTCCCCCTGGCCTTTAATCTCTCTGTGTGCTTCCTGTGCCACAGAGACTCGGCGATGTCCAGCAACAAGTTGCCCCACAGCAGCTCCATCGCTCACATTGAGGGCGTGCTGCAGCAGCTGGACGAGGCGCAGGGCCAGATGGAGGAGCTGTTCCACGAACGCAAGATCAAGCTGGACATCTTCCTGCAGCTGCGCATCTTTGAGCAGTACACCATCGAGGTACGGGGGGGACCACAGACAGATGGGGTTGCATCTCCACGCCTCCCCCCATCCCAAGGCAGAGGGGTCTCAGGTGGAAGGGGAGCTGGGTTACAGCTGTAAGGGGTGGGGAGTGTTCACAGTGTGAGAGTGCACCCTCTTGTGGTTCGGCATTATTAAATCAAATTGATATTTTGGTCTACAGGGGACACATCTAATGGCTTTATACAGCTGTGCACCCCCTAACGTGAGCTGCTATTGTTTTATGGGAAGCTGCAGGAGATGTTAGACTGGAAAAGAAGGGGCATGTATGTCCTGCACCAGTTTCCTTTCAAATATATGATGCAACACTATATACTATGTAGCTAGAAATTCTGGGCCACCTGATGAAATGTCACCTTGGCCCCTGCTGTACAATAAAATTCAGAATTTTACATATTCAACGGCCTCTGTCAAGTGCTGGGCTCCTTATATCTCCTGGGGTACCGATGCCTTACTCTGCCCCTGATTCCGAACACAGTGAAGTGAGGACATCAATGCAACTCTTCCTTATAGAGGGAACTTAAAAAATAAACATAAAGGAATTAAGCTGTAAGCATCTGAATCTTCTCATCTGCAGTGTGAAGAGAAATATCCTGGTTTTTTTTATATTAACATTAAGCATGAGATGTACCACTTTACCTTTGATACAAATATACAAATGGCAGTAAAGCTTGCTGTGGGCCGTCTGTTTTGAGGGTCTGGCTTTAGTTTGCAGGAGGGTGAGGTGAGATAAAATGTGCAGCGTGCGGCGCACTTGGCCCCATGATGCTCGGCCAGCGGAGCTGTGTCTCACCAGGACAGAGCCGTACACGCAAGGGCTCACTCTCAGCGGTACAGACTCATCAGCAACCTCACGCCAGTATCATGGTTACAAACGCAGAGAGTCTGCCCATCGTGATATTGATAGTATCATCTTGTCTTTGTAAGCTGGTTGTTCAAGAATATGACACCAGTTATTGCTTTTAGGGTTTTTGTCATACCTGAGAGTGAATTATTAAAGACCAATGGGAATATACATTTTTTCAGAGCATATTGTAGCTAACTGTTGCAATAATTAAATTACTACATGATTTATGCTGTACAGAAATCGATACCTTATTGCTGTATGATGTATCTGGGTATTAATGATGGCTGAAACGAGGCCCTGAAGCTCTCAGTGGGTGTCATCCCTTCATCCTGTCAGTCACTGCCCATGTAATCCGCATGAGAAACAATTGCGTGATCGATGGAATTAGGTTAAGCCACTCTGTGATCGGCGCTGCTTGATAATCCCAGCTACTGATAATCCCAGCTACTGATAATCCCAGCTACTGATAATCCCAGCGTCGATTAATTGAATTTTTGGAAGCCTCGGTAGTTCCATCAGTATTGGTTATGCACAGTACTGTATTTGCAGAAGTTGTCCAATGTACCACTAGCACACCTTGTTCAGCAAGTCAATATTGGATTGAGTCATTTAACTAATTTTAATTAATTCATTTTGTTAGCTGGTGGCGAAGTTTAACAAATACATGGAATGGCTGGGATGTCCCTAAGGAGAGGTTTGGAACCTGAAGCGGTGTTCTTCTACCCATCCGGCAAGATATCAGTAACTTTTTAGAGAACAGAAGAAACTCTTGTCAGTTTTTATTGTATTTTATTGTACTTTTCCTTATGCATATGTTCTAATGTTAAATGGCGTTTTTTTTCTGAGCAAATATATAAGTACTACCCGGATAAATAGCCTTAGACACACCTGAAACTTTTTCACAGTAATGTATTTCTGCATGTTGGAGTATTTCTCATGGATTGGTTAAGTATCAGGGTTGTGTGAGCAGGGCAGCCTCTATCATTTGAACCCACAACCCTCGTAAACCCAGAATGGACTTGGAACCTAACGTGAAGGCGCGCGACTGCCGCTGAGATGGGGACTGACCGCCGGCCACTCTTCCCCGCCAGGTCACAGCGGAGCTGGATGCCTGGAACGAGGACCTCCTGCGGCAGGCGGGCGACTTCAATGCGGAGGAGCTGGCCCCGGCAGAGCAGCGGCTCCAGAGGCACACGGAGCGCAAGATGGCCATGAACAACATGACCTTTGAGGTCATCCAGCAAGGCCAGGACCTGCACCAGTACATCATGGAAGTGCAGGCATCAGGTAAGTGGCGCTGTGCTGGGGGGATTCGGAGGGCCAATGCATACCGGCACTTCCTTTACAGGTAGCTTGGTGTTGTGTTATTTTTGTTATGATTTTGTACATTCTACTTAATAAAAGAGCAAATAAGAAGTTAAGCAAGAATTAACAAGACACATTTATCTGCTGCTTTTACCCAAAGCGACTTAAAGTATAAGGAATGGTTACAGTTTATGTATGCACCCTGGGATTTGAACCCACAACCTTTGCATTGTTAGCACAATGTTCTACTCGTTGAGATTTATTCCGACGTAGTTGAAACCATAGCAAGGTAGCTGACTTACTCTGCCAAAGCCTGCTTAGTAAGGATTGAGGAACGTGGCAGGAAATCACCATTTCTCCTTTTTTAAGAGTTGCTTCTACAGTACACGCTGTCTGCCTTATTATGGCTCACTCAACCCCCACCCGGCAACGGCCTTGGCCTGCTCTCGGGTTGCAGTGAGTGAGTCGTGTCAAGTAATCAGTGCGTGCAGTGACTTTAGTACAGCAAGGCAGACGTCTGATTGGCTAATTAAACAGCTGTGCGTCTTTTTTGTGAAGTCATTTAATGGAATGCACAGATATCGGTTTCGATGGTTTATAATAGCACCATTTATAACCAAAAATAGTCTGGTAAGATAATTTGTACCTGCCAACATTGTGACGTTGCCTTGACAATATGCCTATATAGCAACAGCTCTAAGGAACAGAAGCCTTTGAAGTGGATTTAAAAAAAATCTTCTGACTGCTCATAGTATATGGTGTACTTCCATCTAGTGGGGAGATGGTATAAAATCTTGTTTGTATATAATGCAGCTTTTTTTGTAAACTGTCTAAAAGGTAGAATGTGTGTGTCCTATGAATTTGAGAGGAACGTGTACAAGAATTATATAAAAATATATGTAGCAAATTATTATTTTTTGTTGGGTCATGTGGGAAAAGTCATGGTGTCATTTTATTGTGGTATTTTAAGTGGTTTTGTTTGTCGCATGACCAGTAACACCCCAGTCACTGTGTCCTGCAGGTATCGAACTGACCAGTGAGAAGGAGATGGACTTGGCGACACAGGTCCAGGAGTTGCTCGAATTCCTCCATGAGAAGCAGCACGAGCTGGACCTGAGCGCTGACCAGACGCAGAAAAGGCTAGAACAATGTCTTCAACTGCGCCACCTGCAGGCTGAGGTTAAGCAGGTCAGGTTTGACACTCTCGTATGGGACTTCTTATTTGCTTTCATATTTGCTTGTTAGCATCAGTCACAGATGAGGTGAACCATAGCAGCAAATCTGCTAACCAAAGTCTAGAGTTCCCTGCTGTTTATTGGTTACTGGTCCGTTCTCCACACCTAGTCAGTGAAGGTATGACAATGCCACCTACTCCATCTTTCCTCTTAACCTCAAGCACCCTCTAAGCCCAGAACTGGGATCCTTATTTTCCAGCCTTTTCACTTTTATAAAACTATCGGTGGACCCAAGACAAAATAAGGCAAATTTGCAAAAATAAGGAACAATTGTCACTTGTACATTTGGTTTCACTGCAGTCAGAATAATTTTCCTGGGTCTTATAGCTTCTGCTATGCTAGAGTTACATGGAGGAATATTATAATGAATGCTCCAAAGTATTATACTATGTGGGAAGTCATCAAGTAAAAGGTAAAAGTTAGCTGCAAGAATGTTCTTGGTTTTCCACTTGAAGTAGTTTAACTGACTGTGCTGTTTTTAGTAACATCCTAAGAAAGTTTTATACTCCCACTCCTTTACTGAAATATGTCACTAATATACCTTCTCGCCTGTAGGAAACTGTAACTAATATACATTTGAATAATTGATCGTCCCGATACAATCATTTGTCGATTGAATATTTCTCAAAAGGACTGTTGAACATCCATTCATAATTGAATGAGCTTTCATCAGTGAGATGGATGCGGAGGTGTGTCTCTCCCCTCATTAGTGTCATCGCTCTGGCAGCGTTTGTTTCAGCATGGACGGGTGTTCATTTTCATGACAAGCCACGTTTTACGTCATGAACAGCTACTGTAAGTCGTCGGGAGCTCAGGGGTGCTGTCCTCCAGGCAGAAGATGAGGTGTAGTGTTGCGGAGTAATTTCATTTTGTCCAGAACTGAGAGAGTATGTGTCTCGGGAGACCACCAGTGGAGAAACCGCACTTTGCCTCTGGACTAATGGAAGGAAATCGGTCCGTTTGTGCAGGAGGTCCATTCATCTGGGGTCTGGAGGAGGTTTATAGAGATCCTCTTGCACAACGTAGGAGGAGGTTCCCTGCTGAGATGCTGCTCTGGGTGGGACTTCTTCTCTCTGTGCTGGCCTTTAGTGACATTCCCAAAGGGGGAAGGGGCTTGTGCTGCATTCCCACATAAATTTGTTGCCCCCAAGAAGACAAAGAGGAGAATCCAGGAGGAAATCTTGGAGATGGAGGGGGGGTAATCAAGCATGAAATTCCTCCATGTTCTTTGTGAAGAATTCGCTGCATAACACAAATACTTTCTATAGCTGCAAATGTGTATAAAGTGTTGTATTGACTCAGGGTGAGATGAGAAAAACCACTTTAGCCAGCTTCCAACATATTGCCATGGAGGGAACACCATCACAGGCAAACTATATATCCGCTAAAACAGTAAACTTACTTTTTAGCCAGTAGTGGAAGCCTACTGGATCTCGTATAAGCAAATGGTTCATCTGCCTACATTGGATCAGATCATTTCATTTTAATTTCCCTCGGATTGTTAAAAGAAATGGTCAGAGTAAGTAGTAATATTTCGACAGCGGTATTTTTAGAATAATCCACATTCTTCAGTTTTGCAAATGTCGCTGGGTTTGGGTGTTATTTACCTTACAGTAGTGCTGCACACGCACTTTCCACCAGTTGGTGTCTATCAGCTGTCAATGTTAAGCGGGAAGAACAGATCTGTGAATCCTATAAAACTGCTGGTGTGAATTGTGGGATGGTATAATGTGAAATCTGCAAGTTTTCGGATTTCTAAACAGGGATGTTGATGATTTTATATTCTATCTACACAGTACTTTATGTATTAGCTATTAACTATTACTGTTATGCACCTGCAGCAGTTTGATTTACATGCACTAGAATACGTTAAATAACCGTTCTATTCATATGCCTCATTGTTTAATTGTAAAAAAACATTTCTTTTATTACTTGTTAGTACTCTATTGGAACTGTTAAGTTATAGAGACCAGTTATAGTTAGGGAAGACTGTTGCCTAGCAGTCATTGCTACCTGCAGAGTTAGAGAAAATGACAGTTCAACCTATATTGACTCTTTATGTCATTACTGTTGCATTATGGTTACTGTGCAGTGATTGGTTAATGGGAAAGAGGGCGTGATGTTTTTAGCTGCATGCATCCCGTGTCTCAGGTCCTGGGGTGGATCCGGAATGGGGAGTCGATGCTGCATGCCAGCCTGGTGAGTGCCAGCTCCTTGTCGGAGGCGGAGCAGCTGCAGCGGGAGCACGAGCAGTTCCAGCTGGCCATCGAGGTAATGCCCCCCCCCCCCCCCCCCACCGCGGCCCGCAGAGGGGACGGCGGCAGGGGGGGGGGGTGGGGGGGGGGGGGGGGGGGGGGGGGGGGGGGGGGGGGTGTTGTGGTGTGTTTTTTT
>JAODLD010000049.1:13582312-13606824 GCA_026781065.1 Mormyrops boulengeri
GTGCCCTCTCCTTGTGGGCGGGGGTCCCGCTGCCCGGGGCGCACGAGCCGTTCCAGCTGGCCCTCGGGTCACGGCCCCCCCCCCCCCCCCGAAACGTGGGACGGCTGAGCTAATGGCTTCAGCGTGTGGGATAGGGACGAGAGGGGGGGAAGGCAGTGCCGGGCCTGTTTTTGTTTAGTGGTTTTTATTAACCTCTTGGTTTCAAGCCCCGTGTTACGGAGGTGAGCTCACGGGTGACCATGTGCCGGAGTGTTCCGTGTATCTCCCGTTAAACACGAAAGCCTCGGGCGCGTTTGCGTCATATGGCCCAATCACAGCCAACATTCAGGAAAACCACACAGGCCATGTTCTCTCTCTGGGAATCATCACTTATCTGGAATTCATTTGGACACTTAAAAATGGACCCTTTGTGCAGCTTGTATCTAAACTTTACTGATTCAGCATGCAGGATGTAGTAGGAGTTACTTAATGGTCACCTCTTTCCTTATGGAAGAATAATGTACAGTTTTGGATGCATCTGCAGACAGCCTTTAAATAACAGTACAGTGATCTTAGTTATTGTACTTGTTTATAACAGAAAATACCATAGTCCCCATCCAAGGTGTTCAGACATGGCACTGGTAAATCAGTTTTAAAAAGCAACAAACTGTATGTCTGGTTTACTTATCTAATTTTTTTTTATCAATCTCCATTAACTAACATTTGTCAGAATTTGGAATGAGAATTGTGTGTTGTGAGTTTTTCACATATGATTTGACAACAAAATGAGAAATCTTTTCATATCTAGCATTTTTTAATTTAATCAGGTTTTGTGTTATCTTTGTTAGACAAAAAGATCCTTTGTTTACGTTTCAGCTAAGAAGACCTGCATGTCACATAAAAATGTTTCGTATACTTTTTTGTATTGATTTTTATAAGTGTAGGGTTGTTATCCTTTAAATTTATAGACAGTTGGAAGCATAAAACATAAAACACCAAATGTTGGTTTCATTTTTGTTAGTTTATTTTTATTTCGATCTCGGAGGTTTTGGAAACAATAGTTTTAGCTGGGGTCTCTGCTTTTTCTATCGGGCTCTCTGGTGAGTTTAAATTAACTTAAATGCGGGCATAAATCAGGGCTTGGTTTGGCAGGCCGTCAGCAGAGTTTCCCCCTGTGCAGGCTAAATTCTGCAAGATTGAATCAACTTGTAAAAAAGGCTTTCTGAGCACCATAAATCGTGATTTATTTCTTCCTCTGAAACACAGTTTGACCCAACAAGATCCCAAGCAGGGCAATGTTTTATCTTCAGAGAAAACCTATGATTCTTGAAGGTGACATATATGAAAAGGATGAAGTGTAAAGTTCACGGTATTTAGAATAATAGGTACACTCTTGTGCGTAATAAAGGCTGTATAAATTTCCCCTGCAGGTTTTTATGATGTCATCAAAAGGAGACTGATTCTGTTCATAAGCTTTGTGCAATAGTGTTCTTGTCTTCTTTACCCACAATAACAAAATTTCATCTACCCATCCATCCATATTTCACTTATCGAGTACAGGATTGTGGTATTAGTCTGGATCCCATCCCAGAAAGTACACTCTAGATCTAGAATGGACCAGTCCATTGCAGGGCACATGCTTAATCATGCTGTCAAATACATATGAAACAGTTAGATTTTTCTTTTTTTTCAAAACTAAATAAAAGTTTTATTTTTTATTATTTAAGAAGTACTGCTAGACTTGATCGCCTTGCCTGTATAGTGAAAGGAAAGGCTCATTCCCTCCTTCCCCTTGTGACCACGTCTCCCCCCGCCCCAGTCCCTGTTCCACGCTAACTCACTGCAGAAGACGCACCAGAGCGCTCTCCAGGTGCAGCAGAAGGCCGAGGCCATGCTGCAGGCGGGCCACTACGACCCGGACGCCATCCGCGGCTGCGCCGAGAAGGTGGCCCTGCACTGGCAGCAGCTCATGCTCAAGATGGAGGATCGGCTCAAGCTGGTCAACGCCTCTGTGGCTTTCTACAAGACGTCAGAGCAGGTGAGCTGCTCTGCCCCCTTGGGGAGGAAGGAGCCATCAGTCAAGTCAAGTCAAGTCAAAATTAGTTCTGCAGAATGGAGCTGCTTGCATTAATATTTCAGCTGGATTTCTAAGAACTTTAGTGCTTATGGGTTCTCCACATAATTTTCGTGATAATACGCCCTGCAAAACGTAGAAAAACATCCATATGTTCAGTGCTGTGTTTCTTCGTAGGGACACTGTAATAAGATTGGCAGTCAATAATATTATGAACTGTTGTTTTCTTTGTTTATCTGTGATGAATATGTGATACAATAATCAGTAGCTAGTAAAACAGCTGGTACTTGTGCCCATGTCATGCCACATAGAGTCCTGCGGTCTCTCGGCTGAAGAACGCCTTGGTGTTACTATTGCAGTGGGCTGTCAGGGTTGCTATCAGGTAGGACCTGTGCTGAAGTGACTGTGGGGCTTTTCTCAGGTATGCAGTGTCTTGGAGAGTCTGGAGCAGGAGTACCGGAGGGATGAGGACTGGTGCGGGGGCCACGACAAACTGGGAGCCAACGCAGAGACGGACCACGTCATCCCGCTCATCAGCAAGCACCTAGAGCAGAAGGAAGCCTTCCTTAAAGTACGCCATCTACACCCAGGCCTTCTTTTGACCACAGAAGTTGCATGGAAATGGTGTATATAGAGAGTCAGAGACAGTAAAAGTGTTGGACCAAGATAGCACATCCCTGGAATACATATCAGTCTGATACAGACTGATAAAAAGGCAACATGAAAAATGTACTGTATGTTAAACCTACTGTAAACTAGCATGGACTATCGGGAAGTGTGGTTCCTAAAATAAAGTAATAATAATCACCACATTATTATTCCCCATGGGGAAATAGTCTTTATGCCTCTCTCAACTTGTTCTTTAGAGAGTAAGTTGTCTGCAAAGGGCAGCCACACATGGCAGCACCCAGGGAGCTGGGGGTTGAGGGCCTTGCTCAGGGACCTGTAGAAGCTGGGTTTGAACCAGTGACCTTGGGATTACAAGCACACAGGCTTAGCCCACTGAGCCACATACTGCCCCTTGAAATGAGCACTTTCCATTTTCATCAATGACAGATCTTTGTATTAGTTCCCTTCCTTTGGAAGTGGACCATATGTTCTTCCAGCTACACTCGCTAACTTTGTTCCACATTCTTGCCTATAGCAGCAGAAGACTTCTTCCATCTTGAATGGACAAACGTTACACTACATGTCTGCCAACAGCAGTGAATGATGTGACCATATCCTCAAACCAAATAAATTTGTACTGCATGGTTTCCTCGGGTAGCAGAGTTTGCTTCCGTTTCATTTGTAGTGTCGATAGAGAGTTGAACGTGACTTGAATGGAAACTGGCTGTACCTCAGGAAGTGGAACAAGGGGGATGTTACTTAGTAACAGTCCCGGTGCCTAAGGGTGTATGTCTGAAACCCCCAAGGATTGCTTAAGGTCCCTCGAAAGAATTACATAGCTTTTAATTATAGCTACTCATGTTCTTAACAGTTCAAGGGACCGTCACACAACTGTTCTTTTTTTCTTCACTTGTTTGTGTTCGTCTCTCCTTTGTTCTATTTTAAGGGCTCGCCCCCTCCTCTGTGAGCCAGGGACACTTCCCTGATTGTGCCGCTCTGTTGTATTTCCTCCTATCCCAGTAACCTTGGCCTGCAGCAGCACAACTTGGCTCAAAATAACAGCAGAAGGGCCCAACAAGCCCCTCTCACAGCTTTATGGTCCCTGGCAGACCTCAGCACATCAGCACACAGATGCAGAGATGACCCTCCACAGCCTGATCGCTGTGGGATATAAAACACTGCTGATCTACTGACTGTCCATCCATGCGCCTTCCAACAGCTTACCGTGGGCTGGCTTGCAGGGGATGCACTGACTGTACCAAATCAAAATGACAGTACTAGTTCTTTCGTCTCCAGCCTTTCTGACAGATACCATTCACTAGAAAGCCACTCATTAGCAAACTGGCCACTATCAGATTTGAGGCAAAGCCAACCACATGATCAATGTTTTTACTATGGTCAATCTGACTGGTATGAATTCTGGAATTTGAATGCTTTTAGTGACATTTGGAGTGAGGGGGGGGGTTGATTTCTTCTCAGGTAGCGGCATGCTTGAACTTCTGGGTCATTCCTGGTGTGGCTTATTAATATAGTTATTTATGCGATTATGACATAGCCTCAGCTCAGGTTGCAAATGCTGCCCAGAAGAATTCCAAGGGAACTGTTTACAGTAGCTGAACTCCAGCTGGATTACATAAGTACTGCTTCATAGGAATGCTCCTGAATGCACCCTTATGTTAACCCTGTGTTGGACAGGCATGCACACTGGCCAGGAGGAATGCCGAAGTCTTCCTGAAGTACATCCATCGGAATAACGTCAGCATGCCAGGAGTGGCCAGCCACACCCGGGGCCCAGAGCAGCAGGTCAAAGGTCAGTGCTGGCTTTCTGCATCGCTTTCGTGTTCTTGGCTTTCAGAGCGCAACCATTTATCATCGTATCTCTTGCATCTTTGCAGTATTTCAATTTTTTTATACGTAGCAATGAGATGGATAAAATTAGCGTAAGAGTGCCGTGTGTGGATGCCGCAGTGATGTCTCTGGCTCTCACAGCCATCCTGAACGAGCTTCTCCAGAGGGAGAACCGAGTCCTGCACTTCTGGACAATGAAGAAGCGCCGGCTCGACCAGTGCCAGCAGTACGTGATGTTCGAGCGCAGCGCCAAACAAGTACGTGCCCTTGGCTCAAAGATAGCCTAGAAGACCTACTACAGAGACAACCATCAGAAATTATTTGTGGAGCCTGCAAATAGGGAGATTTAAGTAAAAAAAACATTTCGAAAGTCTCTAACGACATGCAACTCTACGTTTCCTTATTTTTTTATATTTATCTTTAAATATAAGCTTTTTTGTAATCAAGCTGTCTCATGGATATTCTTTGGACTTGTGGTTCATCTAATAAGAACTTCGCCCTCTGTACGTCACATGATGTGGTTGAAGCCTCCAGTGGTGCCCTGCATTAGGGTGATTAGGTCACCTGTCTTCTGATTTCCATCGCAGGCCTTAGACTGGATTCAGGAAACAGGAGAGTACTACCTCTCCACTCACACCTCTCCCGGGGAGACCTGCGAGAGAACTCAGGAACTTCTGAAAGAGTATGAAGACTTTAGAGTTGCTGCAAAGGTGACGTGCTGTGAGCCCACATGGCTGATTCACGAGCTGTTTCTCAGTTGTGTATACCTGTCTGCATTTCAAGCTGAAGTCGTCTTCTATTTATGTAACTTCAAACCAAATCAATAAAGTTATTGATTTGTAAAGGCATTTTAACTTATTTACATTTATCTATTTAGTAGATGTTTTTTTTATCAAAAGCAATGTACAACTGAGAAAGCAGGGTCAGGCAGTTTCTGGAGAAATCAGGGTTAAGGGCCTTCCTCAATGGCACAAGGGTGCATTACTTTGCTAACCACGGGATTCGAATCGGCAACCTTCTGATCAGTCCTAATCTGCAGAGCCATATACCGCCCCACATTTTTCTGTAACCTCTCACATTAGAGGTATGCCTCTAATGTTCAATCTAAAATCTCAGCCACGCATGTGTGACTGGCAGTGAGAAAAGCTTACATGCCACCATGCAGCAAACCAAGGAGAAAGTGAAACTTCTGATCCAGCTGGCGGACAGCTTCGTGGAGAAGGGTCACGTCCACGTGACGGAGCTAAAGAAGTGGGTCACTACGGTGGACAAATGTTACAGAGACTTCTCCCTGAGGATGGGGAAGTACCGGTCAACACTGGAGACAGCACTGGGAATCTGTTCTGAGGTCAGTCACATTCAGGCTGTAGCCACCAGGTTATAGAAGGAAGAATGGATTCTGAGATTTGTCATAGGCCAACTTACGGAAAACTGTAGGCTGAATTTCAAAGTTTTAATAATCTGAGATTGATGGGTGACTTCGATTTAAGCTAAATTTACTAATTCACATTGAAGTTTGCAAAAATGTTGCTGGTCACCTTCTAGTGGTTTGCTTCTTCTTCTAATTGCCATGATGGGCTTTTTGTGGTCTTCTTCCTTGGCTAATTTATGGGACGGGCCTAATTTTTTGAGGCCTGTTTGCGTTGCTGACTTTCCAATGATTATGCCTAAACCAGATCTCCACGAGTCATTTTTTCCACTTAAAAGAGTATGATCCTCACACTCACTCAGAGTCAACTCACATCAACTTAACAAGGTCATTTTTTTCAAGGGTGCTATCATCTAAATTATGAGGGTAGCACATCCCAGTTTCACATGGTGGCTCTTTGCACTTCCCTGAAAGAATCATGAACGACGATCGATATTTATAGCCTTACAAGAACAGAAAGAGAGAAAGCGCCACCTGCCTGATTCCACTGTCCTGTCACCATCTCTTTCTATCTCTCCTTCTTAGTCATGGGAGAGCATCTCACTACTTGAGTGACAGTAGTGCAAGATTGTGCTTATAATTGATTTGTATAGTTTGTTTACTTTTCCAATTTAATGCAACACCCTTATTTCACAAATTGGCAGGAATGAAAGGTGCCTTCTTGATGGTGACACTCTTCATTTGTCCTGAATGAATGCTTGTTAAACCAAAGAATTCTCTCTAGATTTTGGAGGATGAGAAATATATTATGACACGGCAGATATTAAGTATGTCTGGCCTAAAGGAAGGTGCCTTTGCCACTTTCGCTAAAGTGGGTCCCGTTGTCACTCCCCTTGAAAAATCTGTGAGCCACTCTGGCCTATATTACTGGCTGCCGGGACGAGGTAGGACAAGAATAGCACTCACCTTCCCTGTAGCGAGCGTCTGTCAATACACACGGACATTTGGGGGGAAAAGCTTGACTCCCGATTTTCGTCTTCCTGTCAGAGACATGCAGCAACCTGATTACAGAGTTTACAGTGTACAAACAAAGTTTCTACAATAACCAGGGTAATATGATAGATGGTACTTCAAGCTAAAAATGTGGCAGGAGGATATATATTAAAAATACTAGTGTATTTAGTTAATTTTGCTAAGTGTGGTTACAGATTCCCATGACTCTGATCAGAATAATGGATGGATGGATGGATGGATGGGTGATCCTAGAATTTCATATTGCTTATAAGTTCAGAAAGATTTTTTTAAAGATTTGCCATGTTGTTTTTGTTCTTGTGTTTTTATTTACTCAATGACTTCATCCAAGATGACTTACTACTGAATTTATATGTTGTTCTACAAAGGACTACAGTCTTAAGCTATGAATTTATATGTATCTCTGGACACAGATAAATGTACGTTTAGAAAAATACTGAGGAGGTCATTGATTTACGAATCTTGCAGAACACGGCCTTGAGTCTGAGGACAGTGGGTGTTCTGTTTTCAGGACAATAAGGACTTGGAGCTGGACATCATCCCAGCCAGCCTGACGGATCCTGAGGTGAAGCTGCGAGACCCAAATCATGAGATCAACGAGGAGAAGAGAAAGTCCGCCAGGAAGAAGGAGTGAGTCAGGGAGGCCCATGTAGACCTGCCGAAGGTCCTAAACGATGAATAAGAAGAGACTCAACATCTTGGTGTTCCATACTGACAAACACTTTGTCTATAGCTTATTTTGGCTAAATTCAACTGTACCACTTGATATTACAATGAAATTTATAATCCATTATAATTTTATAATTGGTTTAAGTACAAGTTCTGCTTATTTAATCCCTATTTTCATTGTATTATTCTGTTTCTATTCATGCAGGTTCATAATGGCTGAACTTCTCCAAACTGAAAAGGCCTATGTCAGGGACTTGCATGAATGCTTGGAGGTAGGCAATATTTACTTGGATCCCTGAAGGGGATCAATAGACAAACAACTGAAGAATTAGTTGTACGTAACAAAGCTTGAACCGTTTCGGAAAGACACACATACTCACTCACACACACACTCAAGACCCAGTGCATGATGGGAAGGTCAATTCATCTTTGTCTTTTCTCTTGTAGACCTACTTATGGGAGATGACAAGTGGGGTGGAGGAAATCCCGCCTGGAATTGTGAACAAGGAGCATGTCATATTTGGGAATATTCAGGAGATCTATGATTTCCATAACAAGTATGTGTCATTTCATTAACTTTTTAAAATCCTTGTCTTTTTAACTGTAAAAAAATTCTATAGTCTATAACATGTCAATAAGTTAGGAAAAATATGTATGCCATTATATATTATACCTAATATATAATGTACATTAATATACCTAAGTATTATACATTTAATTTCCTGTAGTTTTATGAATTTATGATATTGTGCTTTATTTGTCTGATTTTCCTCTAGCATCTTTCTGAAAGAGCTGGTGAATTATGAACAGCTACCAGAGGATGTTGGCCACTGTTTTGTTACCTGGGTGAGGTTCATGAATTTGGGGAACCTGAGTGGATTTAAGGCAGAGGCCGTAATTATATGAACTTAAATGTAAAGATGTGATAGTTTACATGTCTGATGTTGTCTACAGCTTTGTATCTGTTACACTACTGTCATATCTAGTGCTCCACTCAACATCTTCATTTTCATTTTGTCTGGTTCATAACGGTATTGGTCCTACAGACATTCAGTAACCACTGTTCAACCATCTCTTAACTTATGCACACACATGCAGATGCACAAACACACACAGACACAGTCACAAACATTATACAAATGCAACCTCTTCCTTCCTCTCCCTTTTACAGACTACTTTGCTTATAAGATCACATATATGTGTACCCTGTTACGTTTCCTGTTTGGTATGTGTTTGTGGTGAAAGGAAAATGGGGAAAAGTGGAGGGAAAAAAATGAACAAGGACGATATTATTAATTAATATAATATATAATTTTAATTATTGTTATTGCTATTTTGGTAGTGGTGGGAGAAGTAGTAGTTCTTAATTATGATTATAATACTTTATCACTCAACACACTGAAATATATGTATGCAGTGCTGTATTCTATACTGGGTAGAATATAAATACATTATTTCAGTATCGCCACTCTAGTTCTATCACATATTTAGTCAATATTACTTATATTAATTATACCATAGCCCCCTTTAAATTTGCTTGTTTGTTTGTTTATTATTTTTTTAATTGTTACTTTTGTGGTTAAGTTATGCTTTTTCTTCTTCTCATTATTATTATTATTATTATTATTATTATTATTAGTAGTAGTAGTAGTAGTAGTAGTAGTATTTTGTTATAGCAACTTTTACAACTTTTTTCCTCCTCATCTTTTCATTATTGTTTCAATTTATATTTGTTTGATGGTGGCAGTAGAATATTTTGTGCTCAGCAGTCACATACTTTTCCCCATCATCATTATTATTATCTTTTTATTTTCTTTCTACTTTGTTTTTCTTTTTTAGTTACACCACCTCTCAGCACCCACAACCATCGCATATACTGTATATATATATCCTTCTTGCTCTCTGTCTCTCACTCTGTGTGTGTCTCTCTCTCTGTCTCTCTCTCTCTGTCTCTCCATCATTCTTTCAGTGTTGACTTCACCAGCCCCCCAGTCCCATCACTTCCCAAAGATTCTAGTTTGTTTCACTTCCTCCTGTCCCTTTTGCCCTGTACTCCTGAGAGGGTGGGTCATCTGGGGCAGTGGGGCTGGGTCTCTGAGCTGGTATGGGTGGTGGCCCTCCAGTGACCATTTTCCCACCCTTATCTCTCACACTCTGTGTTGGACCAACCCGCATGACCTGCTTTTATTAATCCATCACAACAATTTAGCACTTTTCTCCCACTCAAACAGACTAAAAGAGGGAAAAAAAGGAACAAACTCCATCCCAGAATAGCAGTACCATGATGTGTGGGGTGTGGTCTGCCTGGGGTAGGGGTGTCATGGGTGAGGTGGTGTCCTGGGGGCTGCCGTACCTCTCCCTCTGGCCTGCTCGTGGTGTGCAGTGGGCCCAGCCTGCCTAGGCTGACCAAATTACAACCTTCCCCTAATCAATCTTCCTTTTCCATTTCCTTTCCTCCTCTGTTCTATCTTTCCTTTCCTTTTCAAAGATTCGCTGTCACCTTGTATGCTTTTTGAGCCTCCAATTAAAAAAGGAATGTACCACAAAAATGGAAGATGAAGTAAAAACTACTAACCTAGATTCACTGGGGGGATTGGGCTGTGATTGGTCAGGCTGCTGACCAATGATAACTGATGAATTTCCTGTTACCATTATGTCTGTTCGCAGGCTGATAAATTTCACATGTATGTGACGTACTGTAAAAACAAACCAGATTCCAGCCAACTCATCCTGGAGCACGCTGGGACCTTTTTTGACGTATGTTCACATTTATTTACTTGTTTTTTAATTTCTTGTTTCTGCTTATATTTTGCCAAAAGACCTAGAAATTGCACAATATGATGAAAATGTGCAGTAAAAGAAAGCCACAGTGCACAGAAATAACAGACAGATGGTGCCAGAGGGCTTATTGTAACCACTGCAGGGATAATCATCCTCCTCCCTGTCCTACATTGTGTCCTGACTGCTTCTGGGATTGCGGTTCATGCATTACAGGCATCGTGCACTTTGTTCTGCTGCAGTCTCATTATCACCGCAGGCGTCAAAGCCTTAATAATGTCATCCACTCTGTTCAGGAGATACAGCAGAGACACGGCCTAACCAACTCCATCTCGTCCTACCTGATCAAGCCGGTACAGAGGATCACCAAGTATCAGCTCTTACTCAAGGTGTGGAAGCTGGACTGGGAGAACCTGGGATTTCTGAAAGGAACCCAGGCAGTCTGCGTTGTTACGGCACATAGATGAAAATGATACGACTTCGCTAACAGACCCTGTGAGATTAATTGGATGTAGCTTCTAGATTTTAATTTAACATTTGGTTTAGGGATTTTTCAGCACCCCCTAAACAAATAATTTAACTGATAACACAGTTTTATGTAACAGATAAAAAGCAAGCACACAGCCCCCTTCTGTTCTGAATCGTTACTTTTCACATCCAAGTCAGCCTGTAGCCCCTAGTCCATTATGTTAAAACAGCAGGTCAGCAACCAAATTCCCAGATTCTGATATTAACCTTGTATCAGTTCTCTTTGGCAATATTTTTCTTCTACGACAATAGTTAAATGCATTTATATGATTATAAAACTACTAACTTGGTTGAGGAAGCAGATGGTCACCTTGTAATGTCTAGAAAGAGTCACTGTTTTTTTGTATATTGTATTTGTATTGATACGCATTGCCTTGGAGAAACCATTTGATGAAAATTAACGTGGCCGAAGTCCCGACCAGCAACGTGATAGGCTGCAGTGGTAGTGTAGAGTCTTCCCATTCATGGTCTTATCAGGCACTATATCGCTGTGTTTGAGCAGGAGCTGCTTACATGTTGTGAGGAGGGGAAAGGAGAAATCAAGGATGGCCTGGAGGTCATGCTGAGTGTCCCGAAGAGGGCCAACGACGCCATGCATGTCAGCATGCTGGAAGGTGCGGGGGAGGGCCAGAAAAGGGTGGCCCCCAAGTCAGCGTCTGTATCACAGAAGTACACTACACATGGATGTCATTTAAAATTTGGTTTCATAAGTCCTATACGAACTACAGCATTCAGCCTGAGTACAAACTAGGCTTCTCCACCAGGTTTGCAATTAATATTCTTAGCTGGTAATTGTCAGGCATCCCCAGATGGTACAACAAATTGGTACCATTTGTTGAGGTAGGGAGGTACTAATTGGTCAGGGTATGGCCAGATTTGTTAAAGCCCACAAGTACAAAAATGTCATGGACCAAACTCCATAAGGAAGGTTTCCAGCACCAAGCTGTTCTGTAGCCAAAAGGGGGTCCTTCCTGGTTTCCGGCTTGTGCACCTAATGAAGTGCCTGCCGATTGCACATGGTCTGTCAGTTGTACAAAGGACAGTGTATGTTTAGTGACCTTTCTTTGGTTTTCGGTAGATGTGACACCTGTGAGAATGTCCTGTGTTGTCAACTCTTCTAGGGTTTGATGAGAACCTTGACGTGCAGGGAGAGCTCATTCTTCAGGACACCTTCCAAGTGTGGGACCCCAAGTCCCTTATCCGGAAGGGACGAGACCGCCACCTCTTCCTCTTCGAGATCTCGCTCGTCTTTAGCAAAGAGATCAAAGACTCAGCTGGACGCACCAAATATGTCTACAAGAACAAACTGCTGGTAGGATTTTTCCAGGTCCTCCTGTTCTCGCCTTTGTGTATAAAATAAATGCAGCCGGGACAAAAAAAAAAATGCGAGCATACAGTATAAAACTTCATGGACTGGGGATTTTCAACTGTATGAATAATGTTATCGCCCTATAGCATAATATGTAAACGTATACTTTTCTTTACAACTAATGACTATAAAAACCATTTTTAAAATGAATACTCAGAAAAAATAAGGTTATAGAGAACCTGTTTAATCAACAGGAATTTACTTCAAAGTGAAGTGAACATATTTTTGTCCCAAACGCACACATAGCAGAAGGGTCGACCGCAGCACTGCGGTTGTTAGAGAGCAGTTGTTAGGTCGTCGCCATAGAGATGCACGAACTGCACTTTCAAGCCCAAGCTACCTGCTAAAAGAGGTGCGAGGTAGGAAGCAGGTGACCCAGTTGAGTCGTGCGCACACCACGTCCTACTGAGGCGACCAAGAGAAGACAGATCCTCCAAGGTCACTGTCAGCCGGGGCAGATGCTATGGAGACGGCGGCGACGATACGTTACACTGCCGTGGGTGTCTTTTGTCCTTACAGTGCTGACCTGGGGTCTGTTTGCCTCAGGAAGCTGCCCCCACCTCACACCGATACCCATTATTACATCCCCCATTCCCCTCACCCGCAAGCAATCATCAGTGATTCAGCAGGTGCACTTAAACCAGTCAGGTCAACGCGAGTAGTGAAGCATGCAAGTCCCAGCAACAGCCAATCGGATGGGGACAAGGTCACATGATGCTGTGGCGGAAGGATGTAGGAGTTTAGCGCAACAAAGGACCGCTGGGGATTACAGCATTCAGGGCGTCCGTAAATTGGCGAGACGCTGTAAATGCTGAACGCAGATCATCATGTCCAGGCCTTACTCAGAAACCCCAACCATAATGTATACGCTTATGAGTATGTCCAAGACGATCTGTCCTGCCCATATCAATATTACCCTTAGTGGAGAGCAGGAAATGATATTTTAAGTAAGTAAGTAGAGCTTTATTGTCATTCCAACAGTACACAGTAGTATACAGTGAGATGAAAAATCATTCTCCATGACCATATGAGCAACATACTGTAAAACAACAGCCACAACACAATGGGGGTGAGAGGGGTAGTAATTTACACTACACCTATATACATATATTTATCTAAATGAGCATAGAACAGAGAGGACAGTAGACTAGAACTGGAGCTTATACGTTAAGTATGAAGTGCATGGAGAATACGTTAAGTATCAACTAATTAAGACAGTAATAAAGTGAGCAAGTTGTATGGCAAGTTGTCCAAGAATGCAACACTGTGTAAAAAGTTCAGGTATGCATAGATGTAAACATTCACATAATAGCAGCAATGACAGGATCGGAATTAATAAATAATATATATACAGTGTTACGTAGTGCGGTGCAGAGTGTGCAGTACAGATTCAAGTGTGGTGGGTGGCAGCGTGCTGTTCAGGAGCCGGACTGCTTGGGGGAAGACATTTACATTTATTTCAAATGGTTTCCAACCTATATTTGTTTTTTATTTTCAGTATTCAGTTAGCTACCATTTCCAAGATGTTTTAATATGATACATTTATATAAAATATAAATGCAAACCGATTATGTGCTTTGCGGAAGAATTCTGACATTGTTTTCGTAAGTTATACTGCTCTGGAAAAAATTACCACTCCATATTTTTAAGAATCTGCATTGTTAAATCCTGGTTTAATCCTGGTTCTGCTGGCAGGAGGCTACACTGAGCGGCAGGTTGCATCCAGGCTCAAAGTTTCTAAGACAGCAGTACACAAGAAAAAGCAGGAATTTAGAAATTAAAAGAATGAAGCAGGAGACACCAGCAGTTACCAAAATCCAGCCAGGTTGAGGGCAGAAGCAACTTTATAATGACAGCGAAGACTGTCAACTTATCTGGCAGTGCCTCATAAATCGGAGGATGACCTCAAGTGACCTTCAAAAAGAATAGGAAACATTAAGTGGTGTGAAGTGCACTGCTAGGGCAATTCGTATCATGGTCTTTTGAAGCAGGACTGAAGTCACATAAAGCAAAGCAGAAGCCCGTCATCAAAGATGAACAGAGATGAGCCAGGTTAGGGTTTACAAATGGCTGTATATTTTACACAGGCTCATACCCATAAATTGAGAAATGAATGAAACTAAAAATGTTGCTGTGGTCTCTGATTTTTTTCCAGAGCTGTATGTCTTAGTGGTTTTTAGGGCAGCATTGATACAGTTTTTATTTCATTTTTTTTACCAATCTTAACCTCCCCTTATGGGAATTCCCATTGAAGAAAGAGGTTGACCTTTAAAGTTACATAACTTTTAGAGGAAATCTAAAAATGCCTTCCATGGCATGACTGCTTTGGCTGGGCCATGAGAGAATCTCATAAGGCTGAGATAAACATCCATAAACTACCTTGTTCTTTTCAGACGTCAGAGCTGGGAGTGACGGAACATGTCGAGGGGGACCCCTGTAAGTTTGCCTTGTGGGCAGGAAGAACACCCTCATCTGACAACAAGACTGTCCTCAAGGTATGTCCAAATCACCCCCCATACTCCCTCATCGTTTTTGAATAAATGCTTGGCAGCTCAATAATATCACCAGGTGTCTCAGTGAGAAAGGTTAGGTTTGTTGGGAGTTACGTTAAATATCTTGGCCTAATTTTAAGTAGCCATTCTGTCAAGCTACTGTATTCCTGAGACGACACTTAGCAAAGGAGTCACATTAAATGCTGATCAAGGTCAATATATGCAGGTAACAAAGAAGGAAATCATTTTGTCACCTCAGGCACAGGAAATATCCATAGACACAACTTTTGCTCTCTCTCTCTCTCTCTCGCTTTTTTTGTGTGCTCTCTCATCTCTAAGCATGCTTGACATTTAAATAACAGGAAAATACCACTGAAGCGAACATCAGCTCGCTAATATAGGAATCAGAGACGGAGAGCGTAACAGAAGGCCAGGCCATTGCGAGAAGCAACACGCAACGTCACCTTTATATGCAAAAAAGCAGCATTACAGGAAGTCCTTTCCAGTGAAGTGTTTCTTCCCGGAAGTTCAGGCTGCCTCTCAGTGGGTGTGTGGGTAGCCCCACCAGTGGCTGGGCAATTGATATGAGCTGAGGAAAATGCACGCTGCCGTTCTTAAGCTTCTTATTTTGTATTGAGTGAAGGCCATAGTAGCCTAAAATCAGGGCAGAAGAGATTCCGGAATGACACACACAAACGCACAATGAAAGGTTCTAAACTAATATAAACTGAGCTGTTGTGATGACTCTGAGTGCTGCGTTTCAGTTGAAAATAATCTGAAATTCGTGCTTATTCTCATTCAGGTCGGCGAATAATACAATTTTGAAATGTTCTTCAGTTTTAAATGAAAATCGGTTTCATTGCTCGGGGCAGATGCAATGAAAAATAACATCTGTGTCTTGCCAAAGGCATCAAGTATCGAAGCAAAGCAGGAGTGGATAAAAAACATCCGGGAGGTAATCCAGGAAAGGATTATCCACCTGAAGGGGGCGTTAAAGGAGCCCATTCACATGCCCAAAACTCCCGCCAAGCAGCGTAACAGTAACAAGAGGTGAGCAGCTGTCTGTGGTGACTCACGTTTATTTAAATTCAACACATTTCATAGGAAATGTGAAAATATTTAGCTATGCATGTGTATATTTGGCTGAGTAATTCCAAACGTCTATTTACTGATTGTTTTAACTTCTCCAGGGAAACTGGAGAGGATGCGGACAGTCAGGGTGATGGCAGCAGCCAGCCGGACACCATCTCCATCGCCTCCAGGACCTCTCAGAACACTGTGGACAGCGATAAGGTAGGATGGCACAATTATTCTTTACCCACAATTCCCAGCATCTGCAATCCATGACCAAAACGGTGGCACTCTCCCTGGATATTAATCCACAATCAAATCTTTATTTCTGACCGCTGACTGCCTTCTGACAACTTACTCAGAGAGAACAATTCATGTCTCATTTTTAACTCATAACCGGATGTCAGGGGTGACATCACAAGTGTTCAGTAATAACGGATCTCTGGAAGATTCTTTGGTTGTTTGATCGGTTTGTTCCTCTCCCATTGCACTGCAGTCTCAAACTTGCACTTGCAAACTGTTTCATAATGAATTTATCTGAAAAAATAGTTTTAGGGCATCAGTACTAATAAACCTTATCTACTGTGTGCTCCTGTTCCAGCTTAGTGACTGGAAAGGAAAGTGTTTGTGAAGCCTGCTTAAAATCAGTTATGGTTTCCCATTACCCAGCATGTCTCTAAAAACTGGTATAAGGTTCCAGTTCCTGGTCTGAACATGATTCACTCCTCATTCGATCACTATGATTCCCACTAAATGTGTATTACGTACATTTACATTTAGAGCCAACACAGCATTTATTGGTCAAAATAAGGAAGCTTTGCTGCAGGGTAGAAATTTGTCTGTTTCTTCAAATTGACAAGAATTTTCATCTTGTTTTTGCCCTGAAGAGAGAGCCGTCCATAAAAATGCAGTGTTCTGTTTTCCAGAATATTACGTGGGGTCCCTGTTTTCAACTAGTGTCTTATTACCATGTTCAGTTAGTTGAAACTGCTGTGTCTTTTTTGGAAAAAATATTTGTGTGTATGGTACATATGGTATTTACATACCTGTACAGGACAAAAGTTTAATACAAATTGATAGGGAGATTAAGGTGTGCAAATGATAATTTGGAGGTCAAGATTAAGATTAGGACACATTTTACTGGCATTAAATTCACATTAAATTGAGATATTTAGATTACTTAATACAAACATGTTTAGTGTGCGTGTGTGTCTGTGAGTTATATATAATTACATTGTGGGGACCAAATGTTCCCATTGTCTGTTTTCCAATCCACACAAATACAAGCTTGAATCATCCATCTGCTGCTTTCTGCTGCTTTGCCTCCCCAGAAGGATATCTTAACCCGTGGAGCTCGTCTACTGCAGCCTTACTGTAGATTCAACATGATAACAAACACAACATTCAGACACACATCCCCTGTCTTTGGTTCCTACCTATTTAGCACCCGGTCAACAGAGTTGAACAAAATTAGGTGTTTGACACCTGAAAGTGCTGTGAGATGTGAACCTCTGAACGGTTCGTCCAGGTCATCATCCCTCAAGCATGAAGTGCTACAGCTTATGCTTTATGATGTTGAAAGTTCTGTCATTCTGTTCGCATGTTTTCCATGTCTGTCTCGGTTACGAGGTTTGCCTCTGAGGTATTCATTATTTCCAATGAAAGGTATTGATGAGTTCTTGCTGGTTGTAGTAACACGTCATCCATTGGCTGTGTTTTGCCGTGGTGTACTTCTGTTCATTGAGCAAAGGGATTCAATGGCTGTTTTCATCACTACTTTAAGCAAATCAAGATAATTAAGCCTCCGCTCCAGCTCTTACAATGAGTCTCTTCTTTTAGCATTCAGCTGGGTCACAAGATGATCTTCGCACTTCCTGAAGGCTGCTGCTCTCTCTCCAAGGGGAGGGTGACATGGCTGGAGTCTTCCCTCCGTTCCTATTGTGTGGAAGCATGGATTTTCCACTCCTGGCTCAGCCACCCAAGTAACTCTAGTGTCCCGGGGGCTGCCTTAGATGTTATTAGATGTTATCCTGAACCTGGGATGTAACACCGGCATTCTGAAGTGGATGAGTTTCAGACGACCCAGGGAAAGCACGAGTGTGAAAGGCAGAGTTGAGAGATTTGCCTGTTTGCATGTTTGATCAATCAATTAATTTGATTTCAAGTTTAAATGACTGTAAATTTCTACTTTGAAAAGCAACCTTGGCTGCAGTTGCTCTATCATAAGTGGCTTGGCTTAGTTGGCAGCTATATGCAGAATCTACTGCTTTATTATTAATACTCCAATATCCCTTTGAAGTGCATTATTTGAAAACAAATGCACATCTGATTTCACATCTCTGATTTATTACTCGATTATTTTTTTTCTTAAATGGTGATTTCAGATTTATTTCTATGCAGGAAATGTTGGATCCCCGAAAGTCGCTTTAAAGGCTCTGGATGTTCTGAGACCGTAGGCAGGAAATGAGGCGTAAACATGAGATAACACAGTAGTGCTACAGTCTTCGTCTCAAAACATTCCCCCATTTAGAAATGACATTGGTTCATGATGCTGTCTATCATACTTGAAAAAATCAGCAAAAATATTTTGAAAAGATTTATGGTCTGTATACGCATGCAAAGATCTTGTAATTTAGTAAAAAGATTTAGAGTGTTATCAAGTTTAGTATCTGGGACCTGATAAGTCACTTATGAAAGAGGATTTTGTTCATGTCAGTGAGAACAATTTAAAGAGAACCAAAGAATATGAATTGTGTCATTAGTACTGTGAACATGATTTTATGCTACTTAGTACATCAGCAGGTGTTTTGAATGTTATCATTAACATTTTTTCTCATTACTGTGTATCAGGTGGTAGCATCCTGAAGTAGCTTAGATACCGAAAATAACAGTACAACAGTATCATCTCCAATGTATTTAAGCTTTTAACCTCTTAATCATAAATCCTATACCTGTACACATTATCCAGCACACACCCCCTTTTTTCCCAAAACAAGCCAGTATCTGTCTCTTTGCTTATCCAAACCATAGTATTATTTACCAGCCGTGTAGCGTTCTGTACCATCGCCTAGCAACCCGTCCTCCAGCTCTGCCAATTGGAGCGACCTGACACCACACAGATGGTGGTCCAGACAGATGGACTCTGATGGACCTGAGTGGCCCCCACATTTCAGGGACACACAAATAGATCTGATTTTACGGTGGCCACCTCAGCATAGTCGCTAAATATACTTTGCCTCCTTATTTCCCAGGTCTGTTTCAAGAGCTGACCTGCCTTACTTCTGATGAGGAGTTGGTCAGTCATCAATGTAAAATACAGATTTAGCACAGGTTTAACGTATACTGGCGATATTTATATGACTGTCGATTTGTATTTGCCTGTATTCGGTATGCATGCTTTTCACAAAGTGAACAGACCGTGTGTCTTAGCGACTGCCATCTTTGACATGTGTGACCAATTAATGATTAAATTCTGATCGATTTTGGGATGAGACCGCAAACAAGACCCCATGACTTGGCACCGATCAGCAGCTTTATTACAAAATGTTCCTTTTTCAGGGGTAGACGGGGACCAGGCAGGGACACAGTTAACATAAACTTAAAAAAGAAAATTAAGAAGCTGATTTGTCCAGAGAGGAAAGTAATTCAATCAAACTCAACATTAGTGCCTCCTAAACCGAATGGGAATTAAACCGATAACAGGCAGCTCCAGTGATCCAGTGATCCTGGCCTCGACACTGTGACCTGGGGGCGAAGCGAAACAGAGCAGCACCATACAAATCATTTCTATTGAAGCACAGGTGGAACAAATCATTACTGATAATCCCATTCACCTGACACTGCTTCAGAAGACTACTGGTGACCTCCCTCCCTCCCCCCAAAGCACATCAACAAATGTCAATTCATTGTGATTCCTATCCATTATAAAATGATGAACGAAAAGTGTCTTTATCTAAAAATGCTGCAGACACGTATATCATTAGCACTATAACTCAAAAAATATTTGACAGATGTTTTTTTTTTTTTATCAGGAAGTGATCAAATTTTGAAATTTTGACAGCCTGATTGGACTGAAACAGGTCACACAAAGCTGGAATTTTAATAAAGGTGTTTTGGAGAGGTGTGGAGAGTATGTAAGGGGGCTAGAGATTGTAGAGGTTGCTCTGCTTTCTTCCCATTTCATTCTAGATCTGTGATAGAGATACCAGCTCTGTTGTAAATAATGAGATGAAGTGTTTGAGCATGATCCACCGTGGTGCTGCAAACCCAGACAGTTCCACCCTTTGCTCTGCCCTTGCTGTCTCTAGTCACTTGAAAACAGTCTCTATTCATTCGCTTTACAAGAATTAGTAAAACGCTCTGAAACATAATGTTTAAAATGATCGCACGCCTTGAAAAAATGCTCACTTGCAGCTTATTTATCTTTTGAGCCAAAGCATACATTTTAACAGTTTAAAAAACTGTTAAAAGCAACACTTTGAAAAGCTATAGTTTGAGGATGCACAAATGTGTACAGATGAGTCTGCCAATGATTTGTGGTCACCCTTGAAATAGGTTCCCTGTTTGTTTTGAGAGAACACGTACTCCTGGAACTTCTACAGAAGATGGACACGCCTGTTGTTCTGGACAGTTCTTCTTTACACCAGTTACGCTGCTGAGGTGATGCTGTCATGAAACAGATTATTTTTTAAGAAGACTTTAATTACATCCTGAGATGAGACCACAGTGCTTAGGAGAAAAAAATATGTGTGTTTGTGTGTGTGTAATAATTTTTTAAAACACTTTTTTCAAAGGTCAAAACACCTTTATATACATCCTGGCACTTAAGTATATATAGATATATAGAGCTTTTGTGACCTTTGATACATTTCTCAAAATAGAAACGTACAAAGATGTTGTAGATGTTTTCCACTGACACATTTTTCCAGCTTCTCATGCTTCATGTAGATAGCACAGACAGTACATTCACTGGTCTCCCAACAATTACATCCAGCAGTTTTAAGTGTCATCTGGCTGGTATGATTTCCAGTCCTTTGTAAAGCAGATGTTTGATATGTATTTTATAAAAGCCCAAAACTTTTAAGTTAGCTGAAGACTCTAGCTGATTTAAAATGCATCCTATTTAATGCCCGATATAACCATGGAAGTAAATGTCATAGATTAGTTAAGCTTTTCACTTTAGATTTTAGTTCACTTTGATTTCTGGGGTTATGGGTCTGTATACTTCTTTTTCATGACTATAATTATGGTATATAACTGGCTATAGTTAGATTTATGATCGAAATAAAAACTGTTAGAAATATTGGAAACACAAATTCACCACAGTTAGATGGATTTTATGTCTTGCAGGCATATTTTGACTTCATCTAATTGAAAAGCAAGATGTTGTTTGTCCTGACTGAGGCATTAAACAACCATTCAAGAAAAAAATAATTTGTTTTTCTTAATAAAACAAAGTTTGCATTAAAATGTGAGATCAGTTGGTCTAGATTTAGCCACAAGAAAATAAACCTTAATGCATTACTCATTTATGGCAAAGTATGGAAAAATATATAAAATTATAGTCACACTTCAAATGAAGTGCCCTGCACAAGATCTTCATAAGACTTACATAAGTTATGGCTGTTTCAGAATCCCTGAAGATTTTTGATGAAGAAGTTGCCAGGACCCATATATGGCTATGTAACACGGTGTATGCATGTGCATGTATTACTAACAGCCCTCAAGTGTTACCTAAATAATTCCTATGTTTCTTTTCTTTGCCAGAATGAAAATGGTGAGGGACTCTTAAATAGAGCTATATGGATGTTACCATATGCAGAAACAGGATGGCTTTGAGAAATAGTATTTATGCAATAAACTACAGAGTGGTGTTTGGACACTGTCTTCAGGGTAGCCAAGTTAAAGCTCAGGGGACAAATGCTGGTATCAAAGAAAGCAAAGAGGGGAATGTAAGGTTAAGTGTAGTCTGAGATTTTGAGTGGTTCAGTAGTAGGCAGTTACATATTGTGCCTGCTAGATATCTAGTATTCTTGAATGGCTGACAGGCTAGCCCAGACATACCATTTCAGATGTTTAATTTATCTTTTGTTCCAGTAGACTAGCTGAATTTTTCATTAGAAATTTCATATTGGGAAAAGAAATTGATATAAATTGATACACTTTACCTGAGGGGGCACAAATAGTGCAGTAGTACAGTACACTATTACTTAATGTATTAATTAACCAGAAATTAAGTGTTAATTATGTACTATTCCTGTGTTCTTTCATCATGACTCAGTCATAATGGTTCATTTATTTCATGCAGGTACTACATTTGTTTAGGTAGATGTGTACTTACGTAGTAACTGAGTTACTAAGTTAATTGTACCCCACCTGATAATCTAGGTAAAAATATGACCAAGTGTTGTCTATGAACAATGAATTTTTAATTCTTAAAGAACTCTTTGGTTGTTCTTTTTTTATTATCCAGCCAGGGTCCGGTTCTTCTCCAGCTGTCTTTTTGAGTTCTATTGCTTCCCACCTTGGCGTTATCCTCAACAGGGAGTGATGTGCGTGACCCTCTCACAAACTCCTCTGCGCGCATTCCAGCCGCTCTCCCACTCGCTGCTAAGCAAAGACCATCCATTCTCATGTTCTGAAACTTCTGTCTTCACTGACTTTTCCACACCACGAGCTCCTGTAACGGCAAACGTTCTCGCCACCGCTATCGGTGCCTCTTGGCGCAGATTAATGCATGGGCTCACAAGTCTTCTGTCTGCCTCTCATTTCCTGTAATTTGTAAGCTATCAGTGGTATCAAGTAGAGGGCAGCATGTGGGTAGATATTAGCAATGCCCTCGGATTGCAATGATGACAATTTCATGCCAGAGTATGTAAAGCCTACACCAGGGCCAACTGGAGGTTGGCTAACCTGGGGCTGTCAGTATGCTTTGCAGGTTAATGCTTTAATCTTAGTTTTCATGGTTACTGAGGTCATCCCTCAGCCTGATTTACACGATTATGAAAAACTGAACCTTGACTTTACAGTTGTTTTCTGTTATGGTAGAGATTAATATCTGAACTGAAAATAAAGTAATAGTTGGGGAATTACATTTACACATAAATATCTCACTGATTAATACAAAATGTTAAATACAGTCCAACCATTTTACCATGAAATGGCTTATGTCTTGATTTTTAGCCTATAATGGTATTTAAAGAATGCCCTATTCTTTCAGTTTTCTCCTTTCATCCAAGTTATCAGCACTGGTTTTTGAAAGGGTATATTTTCAAGCTTAGGGAAGAGAATTATCTATGAATAATAGCTGTATTATCCATCACAAAATGCATTTTGAGAAGTTCAGTGGACTTTTTTCATATCTTATGACTTGAAATAAGCAAGATGAAGAGTCGGCCTATGAATGCTTTTCAGAGAGTAACACAGGCTGTACACGTTTTAAAGCTCCCCACCAGGATATTTATAATGGGGGCTAGGAGATTAATCACAAAACTGTCCTTTGAGTCTCGCTTTTAAATGTTCTGTAATCTCTCTGTTTCAGAGGAGCATGTGTCCCTGCTTTGCTACCGGACGCTGACCGGAATGAAGAGCGCCCCAGTGTTTTCCACTTGTGTTTTTTCGCTAAAAGCTAACGTTGCTTCCTGTTCTGACAGCTGGGTGTTTCACTGGGGCACTTTAGGATAAGGACCTGACGCAGGGACACTGTCTGCTTGACCACTGTGCCACCTGCTATCTGAGACGTGCTGTTCATTTAAACTTAAGGGCTGTTACTCAGTGGGTCCCTTGTTCTCGCTCTTTCCCCCGGCAGCTGTCTGGAGGCTGTGAGCTCACTGTGGTGCTCCACGACTTCGTGGCCGGCTGCACCACTGAGCTCAGCGTCCAGACGGGTCAGACGGTGGAGCTGTTGGAGAGGCCCAGCGAGCGGCCGGGTTGGTGCCTGGTTCGGACTACCGACAGGAGCCCCCCCCAGGAGGGCCTGGTGCCCAGCAGCGCCCTCTGCATCTCGCACTCTCGCAGCAGCGTTGAGATGGATTGCTTCTTCCCGTCGGGGAAAGGTAAGATCATTGTGGCGGTATTCGTAGACCAGGTCATGTGACTAGCGGGTTGAAAGATGAAGCAAGTGTGGGTTTTAATGGCAGTCACCAAAAACAAAAGTGTGTCCACCTCCTGTGTCAGTGCCGATCTCCATGATCTGCGTAACACTCCTTAAATGCATCACACGGTCAATCATATATCAATCTGCATAGCGCCTTTTCATAAAAATGTTTATTGAGAAATGCATTGTTGTAAATTTTGCATTTTGTTCTAAAAGAAATGGAAAAAACAGAATAAAATGATTTGGCAATTAGTAAAGTAAACTGACTGACTATAAATTTAAGGTTATCCTTGTTAATAGTATTAGGTAGAGTGGTGGTTCTGAGGGTAGGGATCTGTGCCAGCAACTGGAAGGTTGTGGGTTCAAATCGTGTGAATGCCTGGGCCCTTAAGCAATGGCCGTTAACCTGCTATTGCTTCATACTGGGTATGACGTTAATCTACATCCAGCCCTATAACGAGCTTCTCCAACTTCCAGGGGAAAACTTGGGGGTTAGTGGCAGGATTGGCACTCCAGCCACCAGAAAAAAACTCACACTGGTCCATTTGGACTAGTGTGGTGCTGAGGTATCACCTGCCACATGGCTGCACTCAGGTTCT
>JAODLD010000049.1:13606924-13627106 GCA_026781065.1 Mormyrops boulengeri
CTTTATGCTCAGCTGGTTGGTTGAAACAAAATCCTGGTCTGGATTTTTACTTTCTGGACCTGAAATTGTCACCTCTGCAAATAATACTAATTACAAGTTTTGTACATTCTCAGTCTGTCATCCAAAGAAAGGACCACTCACCTTCCTAGCCATGACTAGGCCAGAGGGTTTGTGGCGGACCTTGTTGACCACGCCGCCGTTCCCAGCGCCTAGCTCACAGATGTGGTGGAAGTCGTCATCCTTCAACTCACCCACTTTGGCCTTCTGGGTGAGGAAGGCCTCGAGACGCTTCTTCTGCTGTTCATCCAGGTCCAACTCCTCCAGTTTCTTCTGCAGGGTGGCCAGATTGGCCCTGATGTGGTGGTGGTCAGGGATGGGAGTGAAAAGATAAGGATGCAGTTTGAAAACCACTCACACTGATTACCTTCGAGCTTAATCTACAGCCACTAGATGTAAAAAAACACGCATTTCCTGTTTCCTCCGTTTCTCACACTGCAAAGCCGTAATGTTAACTTCTCCGTAATGCTGTTATTCACTTTTCAGAAGCACTTGTAAACATTCTATCATATTAAATCACTTTAGGGAACTAGTGCAGGTTGCAGTTTGAAAATCATTTGACCTGGATATTCTTTATCTTGACTCTACAGAGCGCATTAGAGCATTAGATCTTTGTTTAGGATAATAAGCAGAAATCACACATAAATCTGTTTTGTTACTATTTACTTTTCGTCTATAAGGCATTATAATACATACCAAAGATTATCATCATCAATCCCTTAGATGTACACGAATTTAAAATGCTATTTTAACATCTTAAATTCCTGGCGGGCAGACTGCCCAAATACCTATTGTAGGTTAACATTAACAGTGCAGTCTCATTCTGAATATTTTCACTATATTGTACAGTATCTGTCTAGACATGCATCCAACCGCAGGTACTCACTCAGAAGCGGCATCGATATTGGTGGACAGCTGTCCATCTCCACTGGGTGCGATGTTTAGGGGAACAGGTCTTCTTTTTGGGGCCATGTCGGATTTTAAGAAGGCAGAAGCTACCTAGCAATTATTTCCCGGAAACACTAATTAACTATTTCACAACAAACAAAATGACCTATTTATGCCGTTGTAAAATGTCTTGGTTTTCAGTCAATTAGAAAAGTTCTCTGCAAACTGACTACCTGTGGCCGATCACCGATTTGAAATGATGGATTTCATAAAATTGAAATTTCACAAGAAAATATGGAGAACAAAATGAATACGAATGAGCGCTTTTGCCAACTGATTCGTAAAACTCGATGTCTAAGACAGGTACCAATACTTAGTACAGGTGACAAAAAGAACGGATGCGTACTATATAAGATAAAGTTTGCTAGATACGATTATGTTAATTAGTAATATAGAACACCTCAGTAAAAGCACGTATAATTGATTAATCGAGGTACCAATACAAGGTAATGAATAACCTAGGTAGGTATTTCAACGTTATATGAAGACTAAACTACTAGTTAGCTAGCTGAAGCTAACAAGAGTTGCTCAAGTATCGAGGCGTTTCCCCCGCTGTGTTAGAGACGGTTAGCCTGCTAGCTAGGCTCTCCTGGAAAAAAAGTGACCGCTGCGTATGGGAACACGCCGTATTTTCCCAGGTTCCCGCACTTGAATTGGTAAAACGATTAAATGTCCAAGCCTGTTCAGACTCCGGCGGCCTCGGCCTGTCTTCTGCGCTTAGCGGAACAGAAGGAACAAGACCGTCCACGCCGATGCCAACAAAATTCTGCAGTCCGACAATATCCGGCCTGAGTAATGGGCAAGCCGGGTGTCGCAACAGATGTCCCCCGGAATAGGACTGGGGGGTGCGGCTCCGTCCAGCTCTCCCAGCCGCGCACTGAAGACACACGCAGGATCAAGGAGCCAGTCCGGGAAAGAGGAGGTAACGTTGCCAAGTCTCGTAAAATCACGCGATATTTCTGCACGGGTTTTTTTTGTATAACGTATTAAAAACCACTAGGCCACGCACGCCCGCATATATATAGGAATATTAATTTGCATCGACTAAGTAAAGAAATGAATCAAAATGCATTTTAAAACCCTTTTATATCGTCATAAGAATTATCTAGTTTATGGCAAAATGTCTCCCTCTATTGGGTCAAAATTGGTCTTAAGTAGATTAATAATCAGAATTGACAAATTAAGCAAATTTTCCATATAAAACTCTGGAAAAAATTAAGAGACCACATCACAACTTTTTGTTAAACCAATTTTTCAGTTTATGGGTATGTGTCCGTGTAAAACATACATTTTCTTTTTTCTTAAACTTCAGCCTAGCTCTTCCCTGCTTCTCATCGGCGAAGGCTTCTTCCATACTTTACGCGTCTTCAGTCCTGCTTCTAGGTGCCTGTTATGAATTGTCCTAGCAGTGCACTTCACACCTGGATTTAATGTTTCCCATTCCTTTTGAAAGTCACTTGAAGTCATCCTCCAACTTATAAGCCACTGCCAGATAAGTTGACGGTCATATCTGGCATTAGAAGGTGGATTCCACCCTCTGCCTGGCTGGTTTCTGGTCATTCCCAATGTCTCCTGCATCTCCTTATTCTTGTGTACTGCCATCTTAGATATGTTGAACCTGGAAGAAACTTGTCACTCAGTGCAACCTTCTGCCAGCAAACCAGGGTTAATGCATTTTTTTTTTTTATAAATGTAGACTGGTCTCAATCCTTTCCAGAGCTGTATCTTAATTACTGGAAAGCAACTGTAATCAATGGAGCAGTAGCTTTACAATATATTAATTTTCACAGCCACTGACAATTTTTTTCCATTATGAACATGTCACTAGGTGTCACTGAAGGTCATATTTACCCCCTTCTCATTCAAAGTTACCACATACTCTGGTGTGAGTTAAATGAAGCCTTGTAACAAATGTCATAATTTTCTTTTTGGGGGGGGGAATCATTACTTCAAAGAAAAAATAAAAGCTATATTACACAGTCAAATACAGCAGGGAGCATAACATTAAATGACAAAAGGTGATGGTAGGTAGGCCACATCAGTTTATTTAAATAAAAAACTGAATACTACATTTTCCTTGTATATTTAACTGCACAATCACAATATGGAAAGCTGAATTCAACTAATAAAAAAATAATATTCAATAAAGAAAATGATTGCTTAGGTTCTTCAATAAAATCTGTGAACTAATTACCATAGATTCTGCTGACCTGTAGCGCTACCATGAGATGCAATTTCCTCTGCGGGAGACACCCTCATTCAATTTTCAAATCATATGTCATTTATTGTCTTAATTTAGTTTAACTCTTCTTAAAAATAGGCAGATACACCTGGAGTGAAAGGTAGATGAGTTTATGCGTCATTGTGGGGATGGGAAAGGCTACTAGAGATCTACTGTACAGTGGTGATTCTTTTTTTTCTCAATCTCACTGCAACATTCAGAGAAATTTGCTAGGATCAAATCAGTTAGAACAAGTTATCTTGGAGGAAAATTAAAACTAAATCTTGGAAACAGAATCAGCGGGACATGCAGTCAGGCAATACTTTCTAAGACGATGGCTGGGGTAGTGTTTTGTTTTTCTTCAACTGTCATTCACATTGCATTGAGAAACAGAACATAGCAGGAAATATTTAACTGCAAACAAGGCATTGCCACACCAAGTTGTACAGTCCATGAGGTGTGAGCTGGTAAAATAATCATATCAAAGAGCCACAGACAAATTTCAATGCTGTAGTCTTCATCACCAGCACACGTAGGTCCTCAAACCAATATTAGTACTGACATCAGTCCGAAAATCTAGCTACTGTAAAGGTTTCAACCCAGAGAAAATGAAAGCACTATTCCACTTTCCTTTTAAGTGGTGTACTTTCTCCATGCTACCTACCATCACCACTTGCCCCCTACTTATTATTGCTTGCCCCATTTACCACCTGGTATTCTGGTAGCACATCTAGCTGCATTTGCTGGATTGTCTCATGTCCTCTTAGCCAGTGGGATTCTGCTTTCAAACAAACCACAAAAAAAAAAAACCAACGACTGTGGCACGAACACTCAAAAGCAATTTTTTTTAAATCCTTGCTTACATCACAGCAGTTCTAGGGGCACAGCAGTTCATTAAGCTTGCAATCTGGACGGATGTCCAAAGAATTATCAGCACGGTGACGCCTTTCCCAGAAGCCTCGGTTTTTCAACACAAGAACACAGATCTACATGGACTGTGAAGATGCCCCTTCAGCCCCCGGTAGCTTCTAGGACTGGAACATCCAAAGGAAGTTGGCATTCTGCCGTATATCTGGGAATTACTTGGGAGTCAGACTGAGCTGGTACTGAACTCCGGAATGATGGGAGAGCTTTTCCTTGGCTCCAAGGTTGTCTTTTCAAGCTGTGGTACCAGCAGAGCAGAGGCCAGGGGGACATTAGTCCAGGCCCCCAACTGTATCTAAACCACATATCCTGCTAGAGCAGTAATGCACAGTGAAACGGAAATATCCACACGCACACATACACACACACACGCACACCACTGTGGATCACACAAACTGGGTTATGCGTATCTCTCTCAGCCACACCGAAAATTGCACTGGGGAGAAAAAATACCTGGAACTACCAAAGAAAAACATTATCACTTGTTCACTCATGGGACGAACCAGTTTTGAGACACTCAAAACAGATATTTCTTGCTGCGCCACACAGCACATGAATGTCAAACAAGCATGCCAACCCAACAAGAATGATCAGACACTTCTAGTAGAAAGGCTCCCCCCATCTGTATGAGAAAATATATTTTTATATATTATATATAAAACATATCAACCAAAGGAGGGGGAAATGTCTGTGTGTGTCGGGGGTACTCCTCTCTCCAGTGTTTATACAAAAAAAGTGATTCCATTGAGCAGTGTTTTGTTGGGGTTACACTCACCATGCACACTGAGGTAGGTAGCTTACTTCAGGACACACAAGGAGGACTTAAGTAAATTTGACAAGAATCAACGAATATTTACTTGAAACCACAAGCACTGCTTTGTATGTTTATATTTTTGCAATAAATAAGGGGGGGGCACATATATTTACGATTATAACAGACTTACTGTATTTTTCCACCGTTTTTTTGGGCCCGAATTCCACGCTTAAATCTACCGATGGAGGTGAATGTCAGGAGCGTTCTCATCGAGCGTCGCGAATGTAAAAATCAAAGTCAAAAGTGGAACAAATCCGAGCAACAGATAGTGAGTTACATGGAGATTACAGTGGGTCTACCGTTATCCAAGTTCACTGGCAGTGGTGAGGGCATAGAGATGTTTGGGTATCTGCATTTTTAATGTTCCTTTTTTGTGCAGCAGTATTTTCTGATGTGTTTTGGATGTCTGAATGAGGAAGGCGTGTGTCTGTCCTGTTTACGCGTGCCGGGGTACGAGGCTGAAGGCCCTGACAGTTGTTCCTTCCAGTCCTGCTTTTGATGTGGCAAGTCCCATATGTCGCTTTCAGTCCGTGACTCACGGCGGTCAGTACGCAGTGACCAGGTCTTTGTCATAGCCGTATCGCCCTTTTTTGGGAGGCGGACTGTCCTGGCTGTCATCAGTCTCATCACTGTCACCCAACCTGCCACCAGAATCCTCTTCCTCAGAAGAAGTCTCCAAAGTAAGGTCCACCACTGTTCCACCCCCCACTCCCGCTGACGGCCCCAGGCCGGCGCCAGAGTTAGCAGGCCCAGCCTTCCCACTCAAGCTGGTACTGCTCGTGTGTGCGGGGGAGTGGCCGTTCGTTTCTGGAGAGCCTGGAGTGGGGAGAGGAAAAGAAAAGCTACAAATCCTGCAACTGCAAAACCTGACGGCGTTGTGATGCATTCAGAAATCACCAGAATACCTAATTATTTAATGCGATTGGACACGGCAGGCAAATGCATGACGGATGTTAAGACACAGAGCACACAAAAAAATGTATGTGCACCTTATGCTTGTGGCATTCTGGAGTTTGAAAAATAAAATTAACTAATGATGCAGAGCAAGAGCTTATAAGCATCTACACAACCGATCTTTGTGTCAGAATGGCAAAAAGAGAATGTTCAGATTTTAACAGAGATATTACTTCCTGGGTAAAGTACAGTACTTACTGAAACCATGCTTTAAAATATTAATACCACCACATGTAGTGGCAGTTCAGACTAATTGTGAGTTTTATGCTTGATGTTGGCAGTAATGGAGGCTTCAAATTTAATTTTGCATGTACGAGTCCTATCATAAAGGGCATTGAACCCGCAGAAATCTTGGGTATTGTAGTCTCACCTGAGATAAGGTGCACATTAAAATTACATAATCACTGCACATGTAACACCATTATGATACATTTTTTGAGAACATATTTGTGCTGTTCAGATGACAAACCCAGACAATCCCAAGACTTAAGGACAAACACTATAATTCTTTATGCAATTCTTACAAATATCCAATAGGGGGCACTCTGGTGTGCTACTGCGCTCTTTCTCCTTCTCCTCTCTGATTGGCCTCCAGGAGCCGTCAGCCAAGTACTCGATCTCTTCCACGTCCTCAGTTTCCTTCAAAATTTCAGACAGCAGCCTGGTGAAGACCAAAGTGAGGGGCCTTTAGTTAGCGTCATACTGGACCCAGCCTCAGTGGATGGGAAGACGGGATATGCTTGGACCCACTAGTAGAACTACCTAGTTGTGACCCAGGACAACAAAGCTTTGTTTTGTACAAAATAGCAAATAACCAAAGCATTATTTCAGAAGGCATCGTTTTACATAGTGCCTTTCCAATAATTAGCCCAATCATTACATTAGCAGACAAAAAAAATTCATCCACAGTTTAAAACCTGCAACCAAAGGTTCAGGAGAAACTAAATCCTGCATAAGACCTGCAGCAGTGGTACTGATTAGAATAAAAAAAACTAGCAATGGGATGTTAACAGGTCAAAGCTGATGTACCCATCAATGGCGAGCAGCTCAAACGGGGCCGGTTTATCACACACAGGACAAGTCCAAGTGGGTTTCTTTTCATTCATCTGCAGGAAGAAGACTGCATCGAAGCACTGCAGGTGGGCGCACGTCAGCACCCGGCAGGGGACGCCCAATCGCATTTTCACCAACTGTGCAGCAAAGGGGGGGACGAGGGAGAAAAACACTCATGGAACCCTCCTGTCCAACAGCAGTCAACTGGAAACAGTTTACCTGCATACAGCGAGGTGCCACCGCAGTGCATACGGGAGAAGGGTGGGTCATGGTGTGGCATGGCCGCGGTGGGCACTCACCGGGCATATGAGTGACACGCGCAGCCCGGTGGTCGCAATCTCACTCTCTGGGTCGAAACGTAGTTTCTCCTGAACTGAACAGAACCAGAAACCCAATATGGTGACAGTACAGTTTGAATTAAGCTAAACAAAACGATGACTAGTGACAACGTACATAAGCAACAAACGGCTGGGTGATATTGCAAAATATATCCATCCATCCATCCATCCATCCATCACGGGGTAGCAACTTCAGGAGAATATGGCAAAATATATTGTTGTAAACATTTTTTTCCATATCAAACAATATAGACAATTATTACTGATATAATAATAAGTCATTATTAGGCCTGCCGCAATTATTACATAATCGCCAGATCACAATTATCTGAGCTGACCGTGATTATTTTACATAATCACGTTATGTCGTTTTCTTCCATTTCATGTTTGACTGGTGCTCATTTAATCACCCTCTCCACAGCCTCATGGTGGGGCAGAGGAGCAGCAGTGGTAGTCGGCTCCTCTCACTGCGCTGCAGAGCTGAGCACTTTAGGAGGTCCTTTGTCCCCACCGCAATTAGACTTAGATTTTAACAACTCTGAGCTATTAGTTAGGTTCTCCCCAGACGAGCTTGATGGGCCGAATGGCCTCCTCTCGTTTGTAAATTTCTTATGTTCTTAATAATGCTCTCTGATGTCGTTGCACTTCTGATCTGATCCTGTACCACCGCAGCTTTACACAATGTACCACAACATTTCACAGTTTTCACAACCCTTGCTGGGTTTTTGCTCTGAATGCCTCACCGTTTGTTTTAGGATACACATTCGACTACGGCTGGGCGATATGCCGTACAAATTATATCAAAATATTTTCACTATATGTGTCACAATATTCTAAAATCCATATATAGAAAGAAGAAAAATAAGAAGGTGGTTTTGAGTTATTCTGATTATGATAACCAAATGATTTCACTAATAGTTCTGGAGCGTGTGGCAGCTATACTGATAAATTTCGCCAACAACAGACTTATACCTTGATGGAATTTGTGTAAAAATTGTGCATTATAACTATTAATGGAAGAAAACGAGTGTTTTGGTTATCATAATACTCATGATATTCAAATTGATGACTATACAACTTCATAATCACTATACAATATTTCATCGATACATCACCCAGCCCTATTACTACATAAATATACAGTGCCCTCGACAATTATTGGCACCCCTTGTAAAGATTCGTAAAAAGGCTTAGAAAAAATACACCTTTTGGTGAAGCAGCTTCATGTCACGCTGAAAAATTGAGAAAAATCCAACCTTTCATTAACATAAATTGATTCTAAGGAAACAAAAATCAATTTATGTTAATAAAAGGTTGGATTTTTCATTTTTTCAGTGTGATATGTGATGTGATATGATTTTTACTAACCCTTTTTACAAATCTTTAGAAGGGGTGCCAATAATTGTGGAGGGCGCTGTATTAAACCACAATAATCATAATCATCATCTTAAAGCACAGCATACTTCAGCTTTATGTGCTACAAGTAAATACTGATAATATCCACAAACTTCTGCTTGGCTGGAACGGGGTGTGTACTCACTGCGCTCTCGGCACCGGTCAGCACTCTCCACAGAGCACGTCTCCAACTGATTGAAAAGCTCTGCTGCGGTGAAAACCCGCACGAGGTAGAGCGCCACACAGTACCTCTGCACACATGGGTTCGGGGGGGGGGGGTTAAAGGGTGCAGATATGTCATTAATACAGGCCAGCAGTCCTGAACGCCCCACAAATGCAGTCATACTGTACAACCTGTCCAAAAGGTGAGAATGTAAACATTTTTCAAAGAAACCAAAAGGCATCATGGCTTGCCTCTACAGTGAGGTCTGCAGTAAACAACGTCATGCCGTACCTTTCCGAAGTTGCCCCATGTGATCGTGACGTGGTTGGTGACGGTGGACAGGTGTAGCCAGGGCGTGATGTTGACGGGGCGACACGGTCGCCGTGGCTCCACGCCGGGCTTGTTAGAGGGGTAGTAACCCTGCGGGAAAGACCAAACTAGCTATTAAAGCAGAGCATTGTTCAGAGCATTCCGTCACGCAAGCCGCACAGAATTTACGGTTACTGTTAGACAGGAAAACAGACAACATTCTCATTAGCCAAACAAAAACATTTATTATAATTAAGCAAGTTAATATAGCTACTTATTTGTCCAATTCATTTTAAATTGACATTGTTAATTGAGAAAATTACAAACACCCCCATAAATTTAAGTGGCAAAAGGAAGCAGGTACCAAATAAATATATAGGATTCATTCAAGCTACACAAACAAATTTACCTAATTAGTTAAGATCTGAACCGAGGAAAAATAAACTAAAAATAACCAGGGTAGATAAATACTGTTAAGCACTCTGATCACAAGCAGAACTCTTATGGTTTTCTCTTCCCCACTTACTGGTACATGACAGTATGACTGATTCACTTTCACAGCTATGTTAGGTGGATACTGGTCCTCCTGAACACCTGCTGCATCTGTGTAACAGATTCTGAAACAAACAAACATACAGACAACCAACAACCCTCACACATCTGATATACTATAATGTCATTTTTCCTATTCATTTAATTTCACTTATAGCAGTGTACAGAGGTTGACCATCTACATAACATAATTCAGCGTTGATCTTTAATCTTTAAGCACTTCAGGTCGTGAACCAAGCATTCAAATTATTGCCAAACGTTTAACGGGGACCGAAAATGGAAAAACACACAATCGTCAGAAACGTCGCAGAAACTGTGCCCTTAAAATGTAACAAGCTACTTCTCTGCAAACCATCCAGCTGCAAATACAAAAAGCCCTTTTTAGATTAGATAATTATGGAAGCCCATTGCATTCACAAAAAAAAAAAGTACAAGATTGTAAGTCATAATTACGAGATAAGGGGTCTGGCAACACTGCCGTTTTTTTCTGGGTTTCTCCTGTATGTCAAGGCCATCTACCAGCGTTCATCTGTTTTATTGCATTATTATTATTATTATTATTATTATTATATATTCTCCTCGTAAACTCCCACAGTTTGCATGGCCCTCAAAGTTAAGAATAATCAGCATATGCGGATCCATAAGTTATGCATGTTTATCTGACGTTACCCAAGTTGCCAGATTGTGTAGGAAACAATAGAGAGAGACAATCCTCACACTCCATACAATTTTAATCCATTTGTCACCGCAACCTGGCAACCTACAACCCAATTCAAGGGGTGTGTGCAGCTGCTCTCTGTGCAGCATGGCCAGCCAGTCGGATAGAAATGAATTATCTAGCTAACTTAGCTGGGGTGAAATGTCAGGGCAGGCAGAGCTAGTTAATACAAAAATAAATAAATCTGGCTATTTATTTATTTACTTATCCTTATTTGTTCATTTGTTTGCTTATCTACCCCCCGTATACACCTCCCCCCCCCAAATTTTGAAACGTATTTGCCTGCGCAGTGTTGAAATACTGCCAAGAATATTCATTAACATTAATATTCTTTAGTATCTCATATCGAAAAAGTAAATAAAAGGTGATTCATTGCGATAGCGCCATCATTACCCACTTCTGTATCCTGTAGCCTAGGTTAGCGACGATTGATAACTATAGGTTATAGATTAACTTTTCTCATAATTTCGAGATCCCGATCTCATAATCTTGAGATGAGTGAGCCATAATTACGATATAAGTTGTCTGGTTTTTTTTTGTGATTGCAATGTCCTTCCGTAAATAACTTCAATGTCACATGAACTTCTCATATGTAAGCTGACAAACTATACCACAAGACACCTGTGAAGACCTACTGTCAAAGACACCTGTGAAGACCTACTGTCTTGCCTGTTTACCTGAGCACCACCTGGATTGACTTGATTCCTGGTCGGAGCTCTCTGAAGAAATAAAGGCAAACCAATTAACAAGAGACTTCTACATTTGGCAATTTCATACCTATTTCTCAGTCAATCGAGCCTGATTTTGCTATTTCTTTGAGTTAGTGCCAAGATTCAGTACTAATACATGTATTAGCATATATGCATAACAAAATTTTATTCTGCTTGTGATCTCACCTTATGAAGGAAAACATTTTTTTTATTTTATTTTATCTGTGGCTCTTTCTTAGGACCGAGCATTCTACAAAAAAATAACGAGTCCAGGCAATCACCTGCAGTTCCTTATCTGATCCACTTGACTCTGTGTCAGCTCAAAGGAGCACGAACTATCCTGCAGTTTATCACTGTTCTGTATGACTGTGGGGAAGTTGGAGAGAGAAGAAACGAAATAAAAGAATGAGTACCGGAAGCAGCACAGGGGAGAAGATTTTTGCTATTTGATGAAACATTTAATGCAGTGCAGGGACAATCAAAGAAAAAAATTTAAGCCAAAATAGCCATAATCGCATGCATAAGTGCAGGGCACATGTGCTTCTAATGATCTATTAAATACAGACACTCGGACAAAGACAGCGTTTAGACTAGGCGAAGGCAACCCTGATCCTGAAGTGCCAGTATCTAGCAGGTTTTCTATCCTACCTGGTCTGTGATGAACCACATCTGATCTCAGGCAGACATTAACTCATCAGCTAGGATGGAATACCTGCTGGATACCGGCACTCCAGGGTCAGGGTTGCCTAGCCCCACAGTAGAGTACATGCAGTACCACTGGGCTGAGGCATTCAGAAAATGCCGGTGAAGTCTTACCCAGCTCTGTGGGGGACATCAATGTTTCCAGGGTTTTATAGAAGGGCAGAGGGCACAGCTTGACCTCAGAAGCTGGACTGGGTGACGGCTTGGGCAAACCATTGAGGTAGTCAGCACTGTGCACATTGGAGGCAGACGGAGAGCCGTGGGTGGAGTAGGCTGTTGTGGAGTTGGCCAGCCCTGGCCCCACCCCCAGCTCAGGGCGTCGCTGCGTCGCCCAACCTGGCGCCTTGGGGAAGCGCGATTCATACAGTTGCCGAATGTTCTTCAGCAGCTCCGGGCTGTATTCGGTTTGCACTAGTCGCAGAGCACGCCCCACTAGGTCCTGCTTCAGCCCACTTTTACTGCGGCCCATAGAGGTCAGGAGGGTCTGTAGGTCCGACACCCGAAAACTCTTCACCATGTTCTACAGGCCAGAGGCAGGGAACACAGGCCCATTGGAAAGAAAGAGACCAAATTTACCAAAGGGCTTGGAACTGATTACAGGATTCATTCTGTGTGAAACACATAAATGTGATTCAAGCAATGTTCCACATTCAATTGCTGATGGCCATTAAAACACCTAAAATCAAGAAAAGTGAGCTTCTCTTATGCTTGTCTAATGACAGAAGAAAGGGCAACAAAAAGAGAGATGATCACATGTGGAAAAGTAACACAAAGCAAGAGTCATTTGCAAGATGCTTATTGAACAAGTTAGATCCAATCATGTAGCAAATCATTATCGAGATGGAGATGTGATTGACCTAGCAGCTAATAACACCAGGAAAATATACGTTCTTGCTAATGGTCTTAATAATTCTTAACGCACAAAACATGCACTTCAGTTACTGTTGTCATAACCAACTGTCCAGACAGACAGACAACACTACACCGAGAACCGGCTTTTCCAGCGGACCACTGGCAATCAATCAGGACAACACAAAGATACGACATGTCTAGCTTATATTCAATAAACACAACTGGGACCTTAAGAGGTCATACTGCTAAACAGGGCAATTTCAGTAGAATCGCTACTACAGGATGTCTCTATTTATGGTCTCATCACTCATTTTGTAGTTAGCTAGCTTGCAACTAGCTAGCTGCTCACAGTTGACAACACAAAGTGTATGCTTCCTGATACTTCTAGAAAAAAGAGACATGAACATGACAAGGTACGCTCTCAGCTTATTAGCTGCAACGCCCGCCGCTAGCACTCTGCGGTCCCTCAACTCCTCTCCCGTACGCCCCGCGAGCGGAGCTCAACTTGCCATCGCCTCCACTAGTTCGGCCGCCATCTTCACACAACAACCCCGCGAGAGGCAAAGCTGCAGGAACATTAGTGTCCACCAATCAGAGACGGGGATGTCGCATGACGGGCTCAAAACCCTCCAATCAGCGACTACGTTGCACGATAGGCAGAATGCGCCGAAGAGGGCAAACACATCTGTTCTTAAAGGGATACAGCTCGTCACGTCAAGACATAGTGCTTCTGTAGAGGTAGACGTCTGTCAGCTAAAAAACTAAAAACAAACGAACCGTGCTTTCAGTAATACTTCAAATATTTATATTTGTGAGTTTAATGATAATTGTCAGTTAAGATGGAGTCGCTTAGTTACCTATAGATTTCTCGTGCCAGTCTGTTGTAAATATACAGGGCTGCCAAGTGCCAACTTTGGTCAGCTGGCGGGAGTGTAGGTAGGTAGGTAGGTAGGTAAACTTTTATTTATCCCTCGGGATGGTTCCTCCGGGAAATTCAGTAGTGAGATGGACTTGTCAATTGGAGACAAGTCTGCACCAACATGCACGCGCATTTACGTGCGCATTACCTTGTAAACATTCTGTAGGGTTTGCAAACTACCCCAACGCTTTTGATGTAGCTAATTTTAGGTTTATAATGGAATAATATAGATTTGCCGTAAGATTTCTTGCGTGAGCGTGAAAGTCTGAAAGAGTGTCACGCTAGATATGTGAAAGTTAGCAACCCTACATACATGAATGCTTAAGAATGTTGTGCATAGTTTCCCGAAACATGCAACACGTGCAGAATCATTAGGCAGGTGTGTATCCTACTTGTATCTTCTCTTCAGACCCATATTTTGAGTTCAGAATATTCTCCAATTAAGTTGTACTGTTCGAAAACAAAATGCTAAGTGTATGATTTGAGTTCTTGCTGTTTGGAGTAAGATAGGAAATTATTAAGCAAAATGTTATTACTGTGAAAATGGGACAAAAAATGGACCTTACCGAGAGCAAAATCAGTCAAAATGACCAATCTTTTAAAATGTCATCACCATACAATCAAGCGTTTTACAGTCAGAGAGGGTGGAAGAAGCATGTAGAGAGAAGACGCAAATTGAAAAAGATTTGTGTCAAATTAAATGAGAGACTTCCAGTAACCCTTTAGCATCAAGTGGCGTGATTTTTCAAAACTACCATCGAAACAGAATGTCCAGAAGTACTGGCTGCAGTGTACTATGTGATATTGCTAAGATCCGAAAAGTTCAAGCACGACCTCCACTCAATAAGTCACACAAGCTAAAACATCAAGGATAGAGAGGCATACATCTGAAAACAGATTTTACCAAGGTTTTATGGACATTTGAGATGAGAGTGACTCTCGATGGACCAAATGGATGCACCTGTGGATGGATTAGTAACAGACATAATAAACAATTCTGAATCTGTCGCCAACAAGGTGATGGGTGAGTGATGGTGTGAGTGGCAGTTATAAATGATGAACTTGTAGGACCATTCTAACTTGCAGATTGTGTAAAAGTTAACTCCAAGACCTATTGCCCATTTCTAGAAGACACCCTTTAAACACTGATGGGTCATTCCATATCAAATCACCCAGAGGGTCCCAAGTCACCATCTCAGATTCCCTGAAAAAATCACCGGTGTGCCTATACCAAACTTACGGGAAAATCACAAATATTAGGTCTTGTTTATGTTCTTTTCAGGACATAAACATTCTTTGTATATAGATTACAGATTCACAGTGATACTAGTCAATACGGTTATTTCACCAAAACAATGTACGCTCTTGGCCTGCAAGTTTTCGAAAACACAAATGCAGGGTACCATTACAACTTGTCGTGTGTGTTATCAGCACATAGTGCGCATTGTTTTAGAGATGACACATGGTTTGGACAGGCACATTTTGAGCTCAGTCAGGAGCTTCGGAAGAGGATTACCATGGTTGGCCCATGATTTAATACATTGTGCACATGGTGAAAAAGAAAAAACTGCGTGTCCCCATCCAAGGCTTTGTTTATAACTTACTGTTATGTTACAGGAAATGTTGATCATAGTGTAAATGACAAATAAATAGAATAAAAATATGTAGACGTATAAAAAATATGAATAATATAAATGACATTTTGAGACATGGATATTAAGACATACGCAAAGAAATACAGGTAACCACCTGATTGGTGGGGAAAAATTCTGCAAACTGGCATGTAAGTGGAACGTGTGATAAATGAATAGACATAGTTTCAATTATATGTCACAACTAGGACTCATAGCATTACGGTAAATATATATATATATATATATATTTATAAACTTTCGATTATCTTATCTTTTGGCAGTACAGTTTAAAATGCTCAAAATACTATTGCTATGCTCAGTACAGATGGATATTCATAGAAGCAATACACATAAGCACACTTCTCAAGGGGTGAAACAGAGTTGCTATCCTTGACTTTAAAGCTGCAATAACCTTCTTACGACTACGTCAGATGTTTCTGTCAAAGAAAGCTAAGAACTCCGTATGCCAAAAATTCCCAGTTGAACACAATCTTAAGCGCCCCCTAGTGGCTGGTTTTGGAGGAACAAGTTTACACATTAAGTAGCAAATATTGCAAAATGCGGTATTTAACCTCTAGGTTACAATTGGCGGCAAATGCTATTCTGCTAAACAAACCTAGAAGATGCTTTCCATTTCTCACATTATCAATGTGCTTCTTTAAGCTTCAAAACACTACAGCCAACTAATTCATTATCAATATCGTTCAAACGAGGATCTAATATTTCTCTGTTTAGACACATCGATAAAGACAACACTTTTCAAGGGATACACTTTCTTTTTCACAGCCCTATAGCTTTCAGCCTGCACTGGGTTGGGCACAGACCTCGAATCCCATTCAGTAGCAGCTCCTTAAATTGGTCCCCCATGAGGAAATAAAAGACTGGGTTAATGACGCTGTGGGCGAAAGCCACAGGCCGGCTGAGGATGTACAGGCTTTTTATACAGCTTTGCGTAGAACTGTCCAGCCCAGTCAGCTGTGAACTAATGTATACATTTCGCATCAGGTGGTACGGCGAGTACAGCACGAGGAACATGAGAAGAGCCATGAGCGCGACGCAGCGCGGACGATGAAAGGTGACGGTGCGCTGGCTGAAAACGCCTTCCTGGGTCTTTAAGAGGCGTGTGATGCCAAGAGTGAAGAAGCAGATGGCGAGCAGGGGTATGACGTAGCCTGTCAGGGTCAGGACCAAACTGTAGGCTAGGTGCTGTGTCGTTTCATACCCTGACAAGCTGCCGAAATCACTGCAGTGTGTCCAGTTGTTCAGCTTTAGGTCAGCTAATATGAAGATCATCAGCGGGGTAACCTGTATAGTGACAATGATCCAGGAGATGGCCGAGATCCAGATAGCTGTTTTAAATTTCAGCAGGATATGCTGGCGGAGGGGATTCTGGAGCAGGAGATACCGGTCCAGGCTGACCCAGATCATGAAAAGGATGCTTGAGTACAGGTTGATGTGCAGGATGAACCGATTGATGAGGCAGATGTATGGTTGGACGTCCCCTTGCTTCCATGCATATGTATATGAAAGGTATGGTAAAGTGCACAGGAAGACCAGATCAGACACAGCTAGGTTAAAGAGATACACATTAATGCTCCTCCATTCCCTCATCCAGAGCAGATAACCAATGATGACGGTCAGGTTTCCCAGGAATCCCAGAATGAACTCCACCCCATACATGATGGATAAGTAGTATTTTTCCAGCTGGACAGGCAGATCTGAGCAGTTGGAGCTCTGGAGAAATGGTAAAAAATAAAACTTTGTGAAACACACAGCAAATTTCTGACACATGAACAAAAACCAAGACACTCAAAGTATACTACAGGGGTTAGACAGACAAATTAAATGCATTTAATGTACTAATTTAATTATTATATAAAGTACACTATATAGACAAAGGTATTGGGGCACCTGCCCGTTATACCTACAGGAACTTTCATGACATCCCATTCTAAATCCATAGGCATCAATATGGAGCTGGTCCCCTCTTTACAGCTACAACAGCTGCCACTCTTCTGGGAAGGCTTTCTGCTAGATTTTTGGAGTGTGTCTGTGGGAATTTTTGATCATTCGTCCAGTTCCACTGATGTTGGAAGTGAAATCCTGGCTCACAATCTCTAGTTCATCCCGAAGGTGTTCGATGAGGTTGAGGCCAGGGTTCTGTGCGGGCCAATTATGTCCTTCCACACCAAATTCACCCAACTATGTCTTTATTTCTTTGTACACTGGGGCGCAGTCATGCTGGAACAGAAAAGGGCCTTCCCCAAACTGTTCCCACAAAGTTGGAAGCATAGTATTGCCCAAAATGTCTTGGTATGCTGAAGCATTAAGAGTTCCCCATCACTGGAACTACTGTAAGGGCCCCAACCCCTGAAAAACATCACCATACCATTATCCCTCCTCCACCAAACTTTACAGTTGGCATAGTGCAGTCAGGCAGATGACGTTCTCCTGGCAACCACCAAACCCAGACTCATCCATCAGACTGCCAGACAGAGACATTCGTCACTCCACGTTTCCCCTGCTCCACATTCCGGTGGTGGCATCTGTTTGTGAACCTGACTGGATGACTAAGTGCTTGATTTTATACACCTGTAGCAATGGGTCTGAATGAAACACCCGTATTCAGTGATTAAGAGGTGTGTCCCAGTACTATTGCTCATATGGTGCATATTAATCAGTGTTAAATAATTAGAATATTATATGTGCCAGAATAATTTTAAGTCATCATTTACCCAATCTGGTCCTGATCTTACTCTCTATGTGCTGCACTATAATGCAAAAGGGTTTGTAGGAGATCTTTCATAATGCCTTCCCTTCTCAAGGGATATTGTGTGGCTCAGTGGGCTAAGCCTCTGTGCCTGTGATTGGAAGATCGCCGGTCACATGTCTGTGGGCCCTTAAGCAGGGCCCTTAACCCCCAGTTCCCCAGGTGCCACAGGTGGTTGCCCTTCACCATGATTCCCAAGCTTGTTCTCAGCTGTGTGCGTCTCACGGAGAGCAGCATGTGGTAGGCAAAAAGGAGAATTCAATGATAATGCAGTCGTGTGTGGAACTGTTCTGCCCAGCCATGAGCGTGACACCAGGAGGTGACAGACCACTGGCTGAACGCTACTTCCTGGGTTCTTAAGAAGTGTGTGATGTGAAGAAGCAGATAGTGAGCAAGTCACAGTTGTCTGGGTGAGAACCAATCTGTAGGCTAAGAACGGAGTAGTCGCATGTCCTGACAGTTATCAGCATCCTATGAAAATTCATTGATTACAGCTTTACATTTTTTTGCCATAATTGTTTTGCATCATGCTGTTAACTAAGTTGTGCAAACGCTAACAAAACTGTTGGCACACAAGATAGATATAAATACAGAGAAGACCATACTCATTAATAATTTAAGTGATGGCAAAACAATGCTTGAAATTGCTGAGATGAATGGCAGAGACCGTTGTTCCATAAATTATGTGGCAGAATCGGAAAACCTTTTACCAGTGCCAGGGTACCAAGAACAAGAGGCCCACCACTAAGTTGGTGTTTAGCTCAGCAGGTTAGGCTGCTGTGTTTGTGGTCTGAAGGTTTTTGGTTCAAGGCTCTTACCCCCAGTTGTTGTAGAGACTGTTACAATGTGAAGCAGGTGGAATTCGCACAGAAATAAATCACTTTATTTTTATATAGTGCCTTTCAGAGTCGCCTCAAGGTGCTTTACATGGGTGTGTTGTAATACATTGCAACATCATTAACCCTTTCAACTGTATCTATTTTTGAGCGTTTCTCTGTCCTTTTGATTTTAGGCCTATTACATGGTATGTACATGAGTTAGCCACATATGCTTTATGGTTTTGTTTTCAGGACATGACACTCTGGGCTACTCAGATATGTCATTATTTAATGTGGAACATGTTTCAGGACATGACACTCTGGGCTACTCAGATATGTCATTATTTAATGTGGAAATGCTGACACAGTCTTGATATCATCCTCTTTATGAAAAACTACTTGCGCCCTGTGCTTTTCACAGATAAGCGCATTTTGCGATTGTTGAATGAATATTAAGTCGTTGTGATAAATACTGAGGCGTTTTGATGAGTGGTCTTGACTGGTCTTGAAATGAAACCTCAAGTCCTCTATGTCCGAGACCGAGACAAGACCTAGTCAAAATAAAGTCTGGTCCCGAGACCAGTACACCACTTGCTCCAACGCTTTGGAACTCGCTCCCACAAAGCCTCCTGGACCTAACCTCCATCTCCCTTTTTAGCCATAATTTTTTTTATTTTTTTCCTCAGTGATTGACTTCTCATATTTGTTCCTGATCTGTTGGCAGTTTTTCTTGAGTATTTCATTCAGTGTGTTAGCTTTTGGTACATATTCTATGTTCTTGTATTTCCTCTTTCAGTTATATTATATTACAGTGCGTATCACTGATTTTGTAAAGCAACCTTATTATTATTGTTATATTGATTATATTAATTAATATTAATTAATATTAATGACCCACTCCCGTCCCTTGTTTAAACCTTGTTACTTGTGTGTATAAATCCCTTCCTGTTTGTACTCTGTGCAACTACTCTGCGTTTCCTTATGCTTATTTAAAGCCTTTGTTAGTTCTCGTGTTACTTGCCTGCCTTTGTTTTGACCCCTCATGGTCCCATTTGTTTTTGGTTCTTTTGAGTTCAGTTTATAATTAAGTTCCCCTTTTTGTTTTGTCACATTGTGGATCCTCATCAATGGCCAGAGGTAATGCTAGGGTAATTTTACAATTCAGGTTCAAAATATTTACATCCAAAATAAACTGCTAAAAAAATGAAAGATACACTTTTTAATCGGAGTATAGCATCAAGTCAGTTAAACTTTTGGGATATTGATCTGGGGTGAGTTTCTCGAAGACTTCTTAACGCTACGTCGTTCGTTAGTTCTATCTTTTAACACAG
>JAODLD010000049.1:13627206-13646830 GCA_026781065.1 Mormyrops boulengeri
ATTTACTAACTTCGTATCTTTAATAAGGATTCGTTAAACTCACCCCTTGTCAGTGAAGTAGCAGAGGGGGTTGTTAATCAGGTTCTGCTGCTTTGGTGTTAATGAAATTAACAACAGGTGCATTAGAGGGGCAACAATGAGACAACCCCCAAAACAGGAATGGTTTAACAGGTGGAGGCCACTGACATTTTTCTCTCCTGGTAATTTCTGATTGTTTTTTCACTAGTTTTCATTTGGCTACGGTCAGTGTCATTACTGGTAACATGAGGCGATACCTGGACCATACAAAGGTTGCACAGGAAGTCCAGCTCCTCCAGAATGGTGTATCAATACGTGCCATTGCCAAAGGTTTGCTGTGTCTCCCAGCATAGTCCCAAGGGCATGGAGGAGATTCCAGGAGACAGGCAGTTACTCTAGGAGAGCTGGACAGGGCCATAGAAGGTCCTTAGCCCATCAGCAGGATAGGTATCTGCTCCTTTCTGCAAGAAGGAACAGGATGAGCACTGCCAGAGCCCTACAAAATGACCAACAGCAGGCCACTGGTGTGAATGTCTCTGACCAAACAATCAGAAACACACTTCATGAGGGTAGCCTGAGGGCTCGGCATCCTCTAGTGTGCCCTGTGCTTACTGGCACCTGGCACCATGCAGCTCGATTGGCATTTGCCATAGTATACCAGAATTGGCAGGCCCGCCACTGGCGCCCTGTGCTTTTCACAGATGAGAGCAGGTTTGCCCTGAGCACATGTGACAGACGTGAAAGGGTCTGGAGAAGCCGTGGAGAATGTTATGCTGCCTGTAACATTGTTCAGCATGACCGGTTTGGTGGTGGGTAAGGTCTGGGGAGGCATATCCATGGAGGGACGCACAGACCTCTACAGGCTAGACAACGGCACCTTGACTACCATTACGTATCGGGATGAAATCCTTGGACCCATTGTCAGACCCTACGTTGGTGCAGTGGGTCCTGGGTTCCTCCTGGTGCACGACAACGGCTGGCCTCATGTGGCGTGAGTATGCAGGCAGTTCCTGGAGGTTGAAGGAATTAATACCATTGACTGGCCCCCATGCTCGCCTGACCTAAATCCAATAGATCACCTCTGGGATATTATGTTTCGGTCCATCCGACACCAACAGGTTGTACCTCAGACTGTCCAGGAGCTCAGTGATGCCCTGGTCCAGATCTGAGGGGAGATCCCCCAGGACACCAGCCGTCGTCTCATTAGGAGCATGCCCCGATGTCAGGCATGCATACAAGCACGTGGGGGCCATACAGACTACTGAAGGTTGATCATTTTCATTTCCATCAAACGATGTGCCATCCTTTCATTCCTAACACGTTCCAGCGTGTGTGTTTTTCTCATTGAGATCTGATTACAAAGTGTTCCTTTAATTTTTTTCAGCGGTGTATATGAAGATGTACAATTTATTCTGTGGATGAACGATGATTAAAACCAACTAAACAAAATCAAATTCAATTCAACTGAAACTGTGCTACCTGCTGAGTCTCAATACTAATGTACTAGTTATTAAAGCAAGATACAACTTAATGTCAAAACTATAACTACTAGACATGTTTATGCATGTTTCACTAAACAAGAAAGTACATGTTGCAATCTCTGGCATGCTTTCATGGGCATTGTGCCTTATATATGCCTCTTCACCAATCACCAAGTACTAGAGATTTTGATTTTCACTGATATCTATGTTCAGAACAACCCAGGACGTCTTTTAATTTGGTTTTAAAAACATTAAAAAAAAAACAAACTTCCTTAATCTCCAGAAGAGAATGTACACTCACAATATCCATATACACATTTTAACTTTGTAAAGCGTGTATGTTTGCAGGCATATAAGTGCAATGTCAAGATCTGCTATAAAATGATTAGCAAATTATTACTGGGACCTTACCGTGCAAAGTCCGGTGGAGAAACTGACGCTGAGACTCAGCACCAGCAGTAAACGGTTCATTGCAGGCAGCTCTGCGATACTTCAATGCGTTGATGTGGAAACTGTGAGATATCAGTTATTTGCTGAGCGAATAAATAGTGCCGTAAGCACACTATATTTATATAATATGGAAATTCACTAGAACTTGTGGTGCTATTTTGAGGAACTTAAATGCAGTATCAAGATAAGTATGAGAAATGGTTCCTGTTTCACAACCATCACAAATGATAACAGAGATCGTGTCAGAGACAGACCACGCAAATGCCATAGAATTTATCATTATGCCATGCTTTACTCGTAGTGCTTGAATCACTGATACAGCTGGAAAATATCTCACAAAAGCCCATTGCACTGGAAGTTACATAAGAACATAAGAAATTTACAAACGAGAGGAGGCCGTTCGGCCCATCAAGGACGTTTGGGGAGAACTTAACTAATAGCTTAACTAATAGGGGTAACAGAGTTGTTCAAATCTTATCTAGCTCAGATTTAAAGGAACCCAGGGTTTTAGCTTGCGCTACACTAGCAGGAAGACTATTCCATACTCCAACTACTGTTGTATAGGGTTAGGGTTAGGGTTAGGGTTAAAGAAGTGCTTCCTCAAGTTCATTTTAAAATGTTCTCCCACTAATTTCCACAGTTCAAGTGATCACTTTTAGGACTTGCAGAACACATACGTTGTCTGAATAATTGCTTCTCTGTATAAACACTTTTAAAAGCAGGGTGTCAGACACACTATTCATTTCATTGGTACAGTGGTAAAGTTCACTCGAACTGAGAACAAAATTGGCCAAGACCCAGTGTCATGGCCAAACACTACGTCAGTTCTTTCTTGAAACCATGTGGTGTTGTGGCTGTTTTTGGAATTTCCCTGTTATTAATGCTCCACTCAGGTATTTAGTCTGCATTGTAAACGTCTTGCAAGGGTCATTGCATGGGGGTACATTATATAGTGTATAGGTTACCGTGTGATTTTTATTTTTTTATTTATATCTACTCATCTATGTGCAATTTTTCTTGGCTTCAGGAGAAATGCTGTCCCATCCCATGATGCATTGCAGACCATAACTGCGTGTCTATAATCTAACAAATGAGAGGTGGGTAACATTTGAGGGGGCACAATAATGTAATATTCTGCTAAAACTCATGTATTATTTAACCACTAACTAAGTATTAGTTACATACTGATTTCGTTTATTGAATCTCAATCAGTTACTATATTTGTTACTTAATCTGTTAATTCTTTAATCCTTTGTGAACTACTGAAGGAACAAATAATGAATAACACAAGTGAATGAATGATCTGATGTTTGTTCATCATTAATGTACCGTGATGCATCTTTTATCCCAAGCAGTTACTATATTTAGGGCCCAAGCACTGGAGGTTCAAGACACCTGTTGTAATCATTCAATATTCACTATTATTATACTTTCTGCAATGGGAGTCTATGGCGGCTCATAAAACCGCTTGGTAGATTCTTATGAAATTTGGTACATTGATAGAGGACAGTCCAAAGTATCCTGGCATCAATTTTAGGGTCAATCCATCCATCCCTGTAGCACCACCACCAGGTCAAATTTCAAGGTACATTTTTTTTCTTATACTCTTTGAACCATTTGTCGTAGCATTGTAATCTTTCTTGTTTCTGAATCCTTGGGTCTTCCCAATTCGAATGTACCCACCTTTAGGATTTCCTACCATTTTGAATTTTTCAAAAAACTTTTGCCAACAAGTCCTAGGGTGTTGATTGTATCAGCACCCAATTTGATACGTACCGTCTACAGAGGGTTGTGATCAAAAAGTTTTTCAAATCATGCTAAGGAAACGATTAGGCTGCTGTCATCCGAAGAATTTCATGGCAAGGCCACCAAACAGGATGTGAGGTCATTTCTCAGCAATGCTTTGATATATCAAAACCAAATTTAGGAGATGTACTTGGGACCACATTTTGAGGAATCTCAACAAAATTGTGTCATTTGGCCATTAGGGGGCACTGCAATAAGCAAAAAACATGGCTAATAATTGTCTATGGGTTTGCCTTAGAAAAAAATTCTTGTGTCTGGTACTACCGTGCAAGGTACCACAGCTGACAAATGAATTTGGGGGTGAGTGTGCCAATCAGGATGTGTGACCATATCTCAGTAATGCTTTGATGTTTTGGCACCAAACTTGGCATTTGGCCTCAGCCATTTCCAGAGAATGTGCTCCAAATATTGTGTCATTTGACCACTGGGGTTGCCTGCAATATGCAAAAATGTTTTTCCTAATACGTTTTGATGTATTGGCCTTATAAAATTGGCTGTTATGGCTGTGGTGGGGTGGTGCAGAGGTTAGTACTATTGCCTCACACCTCTAAGACTGGGGTTCAAATCTATGCTGGGATTCTATGTGTTTGCACATTCTTCCTCTGTTGTCGTCAGGTTTCCACTGAGTACTCCAATTTCAAAAAAGGGCTCATAGCAATCCAGAGCACTATCTAGTGGGGTCAAAACAAACAGCAAATGGTTCATGAAGCATTATTTTGTCCCACGACATACCTTAGGGTTCTTAATGACCTATTTTTATGCAGCTGACACTTGGGGCTGTCAGTATACTTCTTCTTTTGGAAATGAGCTGTGCTTTTGAAAACATTTCTCACAATTCACTTACGGATGTATTTCATCCATCCATCCATCCATCATCTCCCGCCTATCCAAGGTCGGGTTGCGGGGGCAGCAGTCTCAGCAGGGAAACCCAGAGTTTCCTCTCCCCGGCCACTTCATCCAGCTCCTCCGGGGGAATCCTGAAGAATTCCTAGGCCAGCCGAGAGACATAGTCCCTCCAGCATGTCCTGGGTCTTCCCCGGAGCCTACTCCCAGTGGAACATTCCTGGAACACCTCATCAGGGAGGCGTCCAGGAGGCATCCTGATCAGATGCCCGAGCCACCTCATCTGGCTCCTCTCAATGCGGAGGAGCAGCGGCTCTACTCTGAGTCTCTCCCGAATGACCGAGCTCCTCACCCTATCTCTGAGGGAGAGCCCAGCCACCCTGTGGAGGAAACTCATTTCAGCCGCTTGTACTCACGATCTCTTTCTTTCGGTCACTCATGACAGCTCATGATCATAGGTGAGGGTAGGAACGTAGCTCGACTGGTAAATCGAGAGCTTTGCCTTTTGGCTCAGCTCTTTCTTCACCATGGCAGACCGATGCAGTGCCCACATCACTGCTGACGCCGCATCGATCCGCCTCTCAATCTCCCGTTCCATCCTTCCCTCACTTGTGCACAAGACCTCAAGATACTTAAAATCACGCCACTCCAGGTCTCACTGTCATTGCCCACGTGAGCATTGAAGTCCCCCAGCAGAACAAGAGAGTCCCAGGAGGAGTGCTCTCCAACACCCCTTCCAAGGACTCCAAAAAGGGTGGGTATTCTGAACTGCCGTTTGGCGCATAAGTGCAAACAACAGTCAGGACCCGTCCCCCCACCCGAAGGCGAAGGGAGGCTACCCTCTCGTCCACCGCGGTAAACCCTAATGTACAGGCGCCCAGCCAGCGGGCAATAAGTAAGCCCACCCCTGCTCGGCGCCTCTCCCCGCGAGCAACTCCAGAGTGGAAGAGGGTCCAACTCCCCTCAAGGAGACTGGTTCCAGAGCCCACGCCGTGCATTGAGGTGAGCCTGACTTTATCTAGCTGGGACCTCACAACCTCACGCACCAGTTCAGGCTCCTTCCCTATCAGAGAGGTGACATTCCATGTCCCTAGAGCTAGCTTCTGCAGCCGAGGATCGGACCACCAAGGTCCCCGCCTTCGGCCACTGCCCAACTCACACTGCACCCGACCCCTTTGGCCCCTCCTACAGGTGGTGAGCCCATTGGAGGGGGGACCCACGTGCCCTCTTCAGGCTGTGCCCGACCAGGCCCCATGGGTGCAGGCCTGGCCACCAGGCGCTCGCCATCGAGCCCCACCCCCAGACCTGGCTCCGGGGGGGGCCCCGGTGACCCGCGACCGGGCAAGGGAAATCGTGGTTCCTTTATTTTCATCTATTTGCATTATTGGTACTGTACTCTCCTGGTTTACCTCTCTGATAGACAACAGTTTATAGGCATCAATAAATACAAATCACACAAGGCCTCTGTCATGCAAGATATTCCACAAGGTACAACGATTCACATCCCATACTTGGTCCCGATCTGTTGGTGTTGCAGTTTTTTTGAATATTTCATTCAGTGTGTTAGCTTTTGGTATATGTTCCTGTATTTCCTATAACAGTTATATTATATTACAGTGCATATTTCTGGTTTTGTGAAGCAACCTTAAATTTGAGCAAGCTCCATCCATCCATTTTCTGTAACCACTTGTCCTACTCAGGGTCGCAGGGGGCCTGGAGCCTATCCCGGAGACTACAGGCACAAGGCAAGGAACAACCCAGAATGGAGTGGACCCCATCGCAGGGCACACTCACACACCATTCACTCACACCTATGGTCAACTTGGTAACTCCAGTTAGCATGAGAATGTTTTTGGACTGTGGGGGGAAACTGGAGTACCCATAGGAAACCCCATAACAGCACAGGGAGAGCATGCAAACTCCACATACATCAGTAAATATTGCCAATCAATCCATTAGCACCAACCCCCCCCCACCAACAAAACCACCCTTGCCTACCCCAATCAAAATTTTCTGCAGGCACCACTATTGGTCAGAGACCAGATAACCCTTATCTAGGACCTGCCCATTCCGATAACTAATTATTTCACTGCCAAGGAACTGTATGCAAATGGCCTTTTCATGACTGTCACGTATCTCACTGTCACTTTACTGTCTCTCAGTGAGCTCTGCTGTTAAACTACAAAAAAAAATGGTTGATGATGCGTTTTAAATTAAGAACCAAAATGGCATTATCATCCATCCATTTCTTCCATCTATCATTTAGACTCAGTCCCAGTGTTGCAAAGGTTTGCAACTTACTTTCAGTTTCTCAATTTATGGACGCCCTCTACAGAGAGAGAGCATGGGGAGTAATGAGGTCAGTGGAAAGGGGTGTGTGGCACTCCCAATATCTTTGTAAGAGGACGGGTAGGTGCGAGACATGGATGCTATCCAGTGAACTAAGACGATGACTGGATTCCTTTGATACTGTGTCTCTTCAGACAATTATTGAGTACTGTTGGTTTGCTCAGGGAGTCCTGAATGAGGAACATTACCTGTGTTGTGAGGAAGCGTCAGTTACGGCATTATGGCCATGTGGCGCGGTTCCCTGAGGGTGATCCGGCTCGCAGGATCCTCATTGCTAAGGCTGGACCAGGCCAAAGGGATGCCCACGTAACACTTGGTTGCGGCAGACAGATGGGAACTTCCAGTGTGTGGCACTGGATTGTTTGTCAGGTGAGTTTCTCAATCACTACCAACTATGACACTGTGCTAATGCTGCAACGTACTCAGTGAGAGGCTGCCGACGGACGAGAGGCTGCCGACGGACGAGAGGCCCCCAAAACTTCATCCTCAGATAGCTCCAGGATAGTCTGTAACAGTCAGTACTCACACACATTTTACTGACAGCAGTTATGATACCCAGTACTCACCTTATGGGATTGTTACACAATATGCACTCTAGGTACACTATCTACTCAGTTATATCACTGCAATTTGCCTTCATTAGAATTAACTTGAGCTGTTGATTGAATAACAAAATTCAGCTGACATCCTAGCATATTAGGTACCACCACTGCTTCATTTGTAAATCAGAAGGTGTCAGAACGCGAAGAGCATATGAGAGTGGAGGGGTAATGAGGTGGGAACAGGTCCTGGAAGGTGTATAAAACAATGCTGAAAGCATGCTATGTATTTTGAGAACAAATCTAAACTAATAAAGGACATGAAATTGCAAGAAAATCATTTGTAAATTCAAATACATAATTATTTTATTTTTATGTTATTTTTTTTCATTTCTTAACCAGAGAGCTATCCATGTAAATAGGTGCTGGAACACAGACAGTCAAAAAGAGAGGTCCTGGAACGCATACTGGCAGAATCCGGCACAAATTATGCACTGAGTACCAAAGTGTGACCACTGAGGGCATATCAAGCATTCATTGATGGCAGCATGGATATAAAACCAGTCTATAGAATGTGGCATCCTGTGATTAATTGTACGTGTGACCCCCAAGATGCTACTTAAGGCCTGAAATTCTTTCACAATGATTCTAGGGGACTTTTTTGCTTTTCTTTCTTTTTTGCCTTCTATCCCCGGGGAACAATATGCATTTGTCTCCTCTACCTGTCAGGTCTTCAACTGTTCCTTAGTCAGAGCTGACTAATCCTACATGGGGCATAGGCAGTTGACCATCTGTTTTTGAACTGGCATTTCTTTTGTTTTCTTCAAAGTGCTGGATGACAAGGACATTTTGCATGTTACCTCCTTTTTTATCCTAGTGAAACAGGAAGGGATGTAATGACACAAAGTTCTTTAAAACTTAGTTCAACTTCAATAAGATGAATTTAATGCCTTGGTTAAATTTAGCAGATTTTATTTAGAATAATCATTAATTGTGAAACCTATACTGCATTTGGAGAAAATTGATCAAACAAATAAATAGTCTTGGTTAGTTCAACTGGACCGTTAATAAACTAAGATATTTTTTTACATCTTGGTATTTCGCGTTTATCTGTATGATGCTATTATTTATTTTTTGCAGCATTTTCAGTCAGAGGTGCCAATAATTCTGGAGTCCGCTGTGATAATTGAAAATTGCATGCGACGAACAAAATTAATTTAATACAATTTTCAGGTTGAAACGCCCGTTTAAGTTCAGTTATTGCCGGTTTAAATTATTATTTTGTGGATATACCAATGTCTCTTAAAACAGTATATTTTAATTGAGGGGAGAACCCGAGGAACAAGGAGGAAACCTATATGAATTGCGCGCTGAGATGAACTGAAAGAACTCATCTCATCCGGCTTGAACTATTAATATAAGCCCAAGAACAGAAGAAGAGCGACCTCCGCAGTCCATGTACTCTCTACAGTCAGGGGCGTGGCTGGGGCTGTTTTAAGGGGAATTAGCCCCCCTAAAATGTTCCTTATCTCTGCCAAATAAATTTACGCCGATCAGTGTAAACAGTACGTTCTCATTTATGATCATTAAGCCAGATCCCCTAGTAAAAAAGACTTTGTCACTTCATAAATCTCAAGTCACGCTCCTGCTACATGCATCCTATAAATCGACACATCTTTAATTTGTCGACCGACTACTTTAAAAAAGGGAAGCTGGCAATAACGACGTCATACATTTTGCTCGCTTAAAAAGCACAGCTGGATATTTGACATTACAGTTAGACCACTGAAAGCGAAACGACCGCCATTTTAAAGGTCTAGTCCCGAACCAATAGGGTGGAAGGAGGACGTCGCGGAAATGGACTGGATACAAGAACACGTCGGCATATCCAGTGATGCGCCGCATCACAGGAATGGAGCGATATCAATGCGCCCGAGAGACCGGGATGAGGTTAGGGTTAGGTCATCTCTAATTGAATGGACGTGAACGTGGATGAGTTTAGTTCATCCATCTTCCGAATGCGTGTCACCATAGGCTTACGGGGAACCTGGAACTTATCTCGGGCAGAACTGGGGACAAGACAGGGGACAACCTTGGACGGGACGTCAGCCCATCATAAATCACAATTTAAACACCTCAGTCAGTAATCTGCGCGTCTTTGTAGTGCGAGAGGAAACCAGAGTTCTCGAGCAACCGAAAAAATAATCAATATATTACGTTCTTAAGAAACTAAAATATGTCGCCCAGGGGAAAACTCATAATTTATAGGTTTTATTGTGTAAAAGACTACCCTAAAACCCCCTCAACATAACTTAGAGCTACGTGTTTTGATCACCGGCTGATAACACTTGTAAGTGAAAGACCGTACTATAATGTGGCAGAGCGGACTATAGAAGCGGTGGGTTGGCGGAGCGATACGCAGTGACCGAACGGCGCGGTGCGACCTTCTTTCGGGGAGACATTAAATATGTGTGTACGTAGGCAGTTCCGCGTGAAGCAGGTCACAGTCTACGCCGGTTCGTATCACACGGAGTGGCTGAGTTGAGAAGATGGTCGCAAAACAGAGAATTCGCATGGCTAACGAGAAGCACAGCAAAAACATTACTCAGAGGGGTAACGTGGCTAAGACTATGGTGAGTATGTTGGCGTACTTTAGTAACGTACCGAGTGGATAACATAGCGGCAAGCCCACCGAGTTCTTTCAAGTCTCGTATACTGAACTGGTTTGAAGTAACTACCAGGCCTGAATAGAGTACCACTTTTGTACGCACGTTGCGTTCATATTTCTCATAAGTTGATTAGACGCTGTTTCCCGGTGTTTCTTCGTGATGAGCGCGTCGCGTTGATTTACGATTGCAGGAGCTTTGTCATAAGTAGGCGGTTGGACGTATGTGAGAACCTTGACGCGCTTGGAGGCGGTGGATCTGGCGGTCTTCTGTCACTACGACCTCGGATCCTCACGTCGTTATTAAAACGTAACTTAAGATCTAACTTTGTTGGCTGCAGAGAAATTCCCAGGATGAGAAGGTGTCGGTGGGACCCTGGTTATTGGCGCTGTTCATCTTTGTGGTCTGCGGTTCAGGTGAGTGCATTTCTCGGGCAAATAAAATACATCTACCTGAGTATTCCGTTATGGTCTTGGAAATGTTTCCACCGAGCCCCAACTGAATCTCTATATGGACTGTCATCAGACGTTTTTAAGCGTCTTTGATTTAGTACTGTTACCTCAAAAAATAACTAAAATACAAATATTAACGCTGGCACAAGAAAACAATCATCCTTATCTGTTACAAGCCCTTAAAATTTGTACTGTGGAAAGTATCATTTTTTCTGGCATATATATTGTGATAAGACCATCAGTAAACAGTTTGATAACAGATGGGGGTTTCTCAAAACCTTGTTTAAACTAACCTGGTACAACGTGGTTTAGTTGAGGCTCTGTGATCAACAGTTATAGATAATCTGGTGACCTTCAGCAGTTGCTTTTTCAGTTTGCTTTGGGTAACCCCATTTTAATATGGAACTAAAATGGTAAAGGCAGTGCATTAACTGTCAGATTCTGTCAGTTCTTTGTGTATATCATAGTAGGAATGTTTGGGCCTACAGGATTCTGTCTGGGTTTTTGGTACTGTTTTCAAAATGACCAGACTTGACAGCTGGATTATGTGGCTGACAATTGGGATATTAAAGTGGGTAGTTAAACCACCAAAGCTACTATAAAACCTCTTAATATGATACAGATGGGCATTCCTGGATTTAACATATGCGGCTTTCTCTCCCCCACAGCGATTTTCCAGATTATCCAGAGCATCCGGATGGGCATGTAATGTAGAAGCATCTTTGCCTTTAGGCTGCCTTGCTGTCCAGTGGAGTCCCAGCAGTCGGTATTCGACCTTTTCCAACGGTTATGCCAACAGGCAGAGATGAAGAGTGGCTGCCTGATGATGTTTGACCAACTTTCTTTTAATTCTCAGGCTTTGTAACTAGCAGGTTTTTTTTTTTTTTTTTGAATTTGTGCCTTAAATGAAACAATTGAAGCCAAACGGTTTCTACATTCTGCATTCCAGTCTGGAATTTTGGATCAAATACTGTGATGCTTTACTATTGCTGAATGGCTTTAAGCCATTCAGAAGCTGATGATCCCCATTCCATTTGTAAGTCCTGTTTGTCTTCTATGCACATGATTCCAGCTTAATCGCATGTAGTGTCCTCTATTTTAAAAGTTTATTGTATAGGTTTTGTTTTATTCCCTGTGTTTGGCTGCTCTTGTTTGTTCCCGACCAAATTCTGGCTGGACTGGAGGCCCATGATGGAAGTCTGGGACAAGCATTGGGGAAAAGAAGTGATTTCCTTCCACATCTATATACGAAATGTACTATAATTATGTGTCTTCAATATTTATGCTTCTTGATTCTGTGACAGTTGTCAGTCACCTTTTCATTTATGTCCAGTTTTCTGTACATTTGGGGGTGAGCAAGTCTCAGGAGTCAGATGTGTCCGTCTTCCATCGTTTAACGATTCTGCAGTTTGTGCGGCTGGAGGTGACAGCCAGCTTGAAGGGGGGGTAGTGTTGGAAGGCAAATGTCACGTACAAAATAAAGCCTGCATTTTCTGCCAATTGAAACAAATATGTGGACGGTGGTGCATGAGAACAGTGTCATGTTACTTATCAAATTAGTGGACTATGGATTACTGCCAAGAATGGATAAAATACATCAGCTTTGTGGATGATTGACTTAATTTTAATATACAAAGTACTTGTACATTTGTCATTGTCATTTGTGAAATTCTTACCATACAAGTAGTAAGTTTAAAAACAAAGTTGTGTGCCTATGTGATCATTTCCACACATCCCTGTATTTTAAATTATCTGTCAGGCCTGATCTGTACAAGATATGCCACTTATGCCAGTAATTCATTCCCATACTGGGGATACCAATGTGAACCACATATTCTTACAGCATAAGCAGTAACACAGAGCTGAGGTGAGAGTTCAGCCCGAACCCCGGACTTGTAATGAAACCAATCGAGCCATTGTCCGCTATTTTAAGATTTCTTTAAAATATCGCAAAATGTGACGGTTTATGTCATGCATGTGGCCTCACTGAATGTTGCAGCTCTTGTACTATGAAATATGGATCGAAATTGCCACAAGAGGGCAGCATGTCCCTCCATTGCGCATTTCCGGATGTGATTTGTCCGGCTCCGTGGAAGCCACCTCACTTCCGACGGATGTTTCCCTGCTGTATTTCCGGTGTCACTGTTATGGCTGTTTAAAGAGCACCGACTCTTTAAGAGACTGTCGCAATTCTGGCTTCGTTCCTCTCGTCCGCACGATAGCAGGAGGCCGTTTGGGTTGGCTGGCCACCCCTGGACGTTGGGCCGTACAACGCTGCACTTTTTGGACAACCGGCTGTACTATCGTCACACGACACCTGGTTAGTTGACTTGATCTAGAGTAAAGATAAATGAAAGCAAAAGGGTCGTTTCAGCGTCTTATGTAGTGCTGTTTTATAGTGAGGGATCATATAACATCAGTAGGACTAGTCATTCATAACTATCTCATTATCGGAACTACTGTGCTGATCGGTGGACCGATCGCTACGTGGTACCACGTAAATATCACCAGAAGATTCAGACTATTGTTTTGACACTTGACGTTGTTGATTCCGTAATTAGATGGCGTGCTAAGTTGTATAAACATCTCAAAGGCCGGTGATTTTGTGGTTTTGACGAGTTTAGCTACTTTGTCGAGTTAGGCTACCGTAGCGCTAATCGATAACCCTTACCCTAACCCCAAACCCTAAAACCTAACCTTAATCCCAAGACGGTGGAACTGCACATGCGCAGAAAGGCTCGCTAGCACGTCTCGATATGTAGCATTGGTCGACCTAACACCGGTTAAACAAGTTTGGCATAGTCGGTGGCCGGTGTGAGCGCTCTGTCTTCCATAGACCGAGTACCAGACGGCAGTGTACGATTCCATCGAAGTAGAGCCGCAAATTACTAGTTTGTAGTGAAGATTATGTCGGTTAGGCTAACAGTCTGACAGACTTGGAGAGGGCATCTAGCTAATATAAGCGGTTTATTTTTAGAGCACTTTGACAGCTTGGTTTAGCTGTCCTTCTTTTGTAACCTTACACCCTCCTCAACCTTTCAGAACTTCCCCGATACAGCTCACTAAATGCTTTAAATACGCTACTTACTGGTTTGCTTTTGTGAGGAGGGCGCGTGCGGAAGCTGACAGCTGGATTGACGTCACACATAAGTTCGTAGAACAGTGGTTATCAGATTCCGTTCAAATGACTTTTGGAATAGGCTTTCTCAATCCCTAGGAACGATCCTTCATTTGATCCAATCAGATACCAGTTTTCTCTCAGTAGTTCCTGTATCCGGTTGCTATTACTTTATTGGTAAGCAGTAATAATAATTATAATAATTGTGTATATGAGAGAGATCATGTGACAGCACTCGGCAATCAGTGACCAGCATCATAGACTTGTGGTGTCTAATATGTGCCACTTGATAACTGTATCCAAAGTATCTGAGGTGTAGACAAAGGTAATGAAGTGCCTGCAACTATTTATAGCCGCACATGGAGGCCCACGGTTCTGGCAGACTGCTCCCCAGGAAGAGGCGCAAGGAGGACTCCAATGGCGAGGCAGAGGAGGGTGAGCGGCCTGGGAAAGTCCCTCGGTGCTCTGTGGTAAGTGAACATGGAGCATAGAGAGCTGTGTGTGCTACTAGAACACCAGTAGCTCTAACCAGTATGATTTAGTCTGTATCCTTTTCAGGGGCTTACAGACCCCGCACCATTTTCAGATGAGTTGGAGCTCAATGAGTCTACACCATATCTCCGTGTCAGTATGGAAGAGGCCCAGAAAGGCACACCACGTGAGTCACATGCTGGTGCCCTAATGCGCTTTGTGCAGCATACCTCCCGCCTGCCTGATTTCAGCAGTGTGTCGTGATCTGCTGCCCACCTCTCTGCCCACAGCGGAAAGGCCGGTGCGCGTGTATGCCGATGGGATCTTTGACGTGTTCCACTCTGGCCACGCTCGTGCCCTGATGCAGGCCAAGGGACTCTTTCCAAACACTTACCTCATCGTGGGAGGTCAGCATTCTACCTGCATCTGGTGTCATTTCGTTGTCTGCTTGTTACCTTGCGCTTTTTTGAAACGGGCTTTATGAAATGTTATTTTGCACATTGTCCTCATGACTTAATCCCAGTTAATTCCGATGTTTTAGCACTAGGATCTAATCTACAGCATCATAACCTTACCGGAGTCGCACGGATTAATTTAATCACTATTTTGCCTCATTACATCTTTAACTTTTTTTGTAATGCTCTTCTCTCTCAGTATTAACACACAATGATCCCTACCGTACCCTGCAGTGTGCAGTGATGACTTGACGCACAAGTTCAAGGGTTTCACAGTGATGACTGAAGATGAGCGATACGATGCGGTCAGCCACTGTCGCTATGTGGATGAGGTTGTCCGCAATGCACCCTGGACACTGACACCCGAGTTTCTCGCAAAACATCGGGTAGGAGCAATCCTTCTCTCTCAAAAATAGTGTATACACATACACACACGCTCAGTCACCAAGCACGCCTGCACATGTTCACATAAGAACACTGTTCTAGGTTCTACCATGGAGAAAAGTACACTGCCTGGCCAAGTCACCATTTAAATTTAAATCGGCAAGCAGTTAAGAGGGTGGCACAGTAGTTAGCGCTGCTGCCTCACAGCAAGAAGGTCCTTTCTGTGTGGAGTTTGCACGCTTTCCCTGTGTTTGCGTGGGTTTCCGCCAGGGGCTCCGGTTTCCTCCCATAGTCCAAAAGCATGCAGAGCAGGTTGATTGGCGTCTGCCCAGGGTTGGTTCCCGCCTGCACCCCTTGTTCCCGGTTTAGGCTCCGGTCCCCCCCCACGACCCCAGTTGGAATTAAGTGATAACGGTGATGGATGGATCAAATTACTTAAGAGCCAATGATTAGATCATTATTACAGCCTAGCAATGTTATACAGCAATAAAGTGAAGTCAGCTGTCACCTGAATCTACTGAATAGCCAGGTTACCCCATCAATGGATTTTTTCTTTCTTAATGGCGTGGGCATGTTCCAGGATGAGAACTCCAAGATTCATTGGACTCATTGTCAAATAGAGTGGTTCAGGGAGCATGAGGAATCATTTTCACACATGAATTGGCCACCAGAGAGTCTTGACCTTAACTCCATTCAAAGTCTTTGAGATGTGCCGAAGAAAAATTTACGGAGTGGTTCAACTCACCTGTCATCAATTCAAGATCTCAACAAGAAATGAATGTGGATCTAGACGAAAAAAATGTTGTTACATATGCATGTGGAAACAATGCATTTATGAATGGGCACCATAATCAATGCTAAAGGTGGTCCAATTAAATATTAAAGTGTGCAGCTTTTTTTGCCAGGCAATTTAGCTAGTACTCGATTAATCCTGTTGGTACATGTTTTTATATGTTGTTTTTTTTTCTCTTCTTTTTCAGATCGACTTTGTGGCTCATGATGACATCCCATACTCCTCAGCGGGGAGTGATGACGTTTACAAGCACATCAAGGAAGCTGGTTGGTGTTGAGTCTACTGGAAGCACAGGTATGACCACAGTACGTGATGCTGAAAATGACCCTTGCTTGGGTGTGGTCTTTCATGGGACAGGCATGTTTGCACCAACACAGCGGACAGAGGGCATCTCCACCTCTGACATCATCACGCGCATTGTCCGCAACTATGATGTGTATGTGCGCCGTAATCTACAGCGAGGGTACACTGCCAAGGAGCTCAACGTCAGTTTCATCAACGTGAGTCTGGCACGGTGGGGTGGGGGGGGCGTTTGGAGGGAAACCCATGTGCTGAATTGAGTGTTCACTCCCCGCCTGTCTTCCAGGAGAAGAAGTACCACCTGCAGGAACGGGTGGACAAGGTGAAGCGCAAAGTGCGTGACGTAGAGGAGAAGTCCAAGGAGTTTGTGCAGAAGGTGGAGGAGAAGAGCATCGACCTAATCCAGAAGTGGGAGGAGAAGTCCAGGGAATTCATTGGCAACTTCCTGCAGATGTTTGGCCCAGAGGGGGCACTGGTGAGTTGGCAGCTCATACACCCACAGCAGAGGTGGACAGTTCAGGTCCAGAAAGTAAAAATCTAGACCAAGATTTTGTTTCAACCAGCCAGTTGAGTACTCTGTGACTCTTTATAGTCAACTAGCTGGTTGAAACAAAATCTTGGTCTGGATTTTTACTTTCTGGACCTGAACTGTCCACCTCTGATCCACAGTGTGATCTGTATATACTAGTGCATTGTTTTCTGACAGTGGTCCTCGGGGACCCCCAGACGTCTTTGCTGCTGGGAGGGAGCAGAGTGGAAGCAAACACGTGGACCGTCTGGGGGGTGCCCGAAGACTGGGTTGAGAAACACTGCACTAGTGTCTCTCCTATATTACACATCCATGCACATACAAAAGTGCATGTAATGAAACTCATACTGCTTTTTTATTTTTCTTACATTTGATGACAGGCTGCATTAAGGACTTGACTAAATGCTGTCACAGGAAGTAGAAGGCTAACTTATTGATCTTATCTCTTAAGGTTACCTTCAGTGTGTCCAGCATCTGTGATGGGGAGAAGTATGGTTTTTCTACTAGTATGTTAATGAGCCAAATAAAGTGTCTGCCAATATTCCTACTTTAGGGAATTTAATGGTTCGTGGTCTAAGAGTTCTGCCAGAAGAGGCTAGAACAATTACGTAACTGTGAACCAGGTGCACCCAGTGGGGTCTGTGCCAATGCTGTAGCAATAACTCTGCATGCTTGGGCTGACCTTGTTAACTGCACCCCTGCAGAAGCACATGCTGAAGGAGGGCCGGGGCCGCATGCTTCAGGCCATCAGTCCCCGGCAGAGCCCCAGCAGCAGCCCGGCCCGCGAGCGCTCCCCCTCCCCCACCTTCCGCCTCCCCTTCTTCAGCAGGACATCCCCCCTCCATGGTGTCACAACCACTGATCCCATCAGTGAGGACGAAGAGGATGAAGAGGACGAAGAGTAGGACCTTCATCATGTGCACCTTGCTGGGATTCTCCTGCCTCTCTCTTTTCTGCCTGGTTGATCGAGCTGGAGGAGTATTTGCCATCTTTAGGCGGAACTGCGAAAACCAGCCAGCTATAGCCACTGCAATTTAAAGGAGCAAGAGAAACCGATCTTTGAGTTGGCACAACTCATACAGCCCTACAGTGGCATGTGGAGGGACAATACCATTTCTCAGAAGCTGGCGGACGGTGCGTGTTATTGTTTGTAAAACATTAAAGTCATCTTTTAAACATATTAACCACTTAAGTCATAAGCCGCCATTTAAGGGGTTGATGGTGAGGCCAGAACAGCCCTGCGTATTCAAACCACACCTGCTCCACATTCCCCACCACTAGCCCTAAGAATCCACTGCCCAGCACTGCTCTTATATATGGTTCATTTGGTAGTATATTGTTTTTGGGATCCTCTTTTTGTCATTCGGGCCCTTGGTTACTTGTCTTTTCCAAGGGTTTGGGGGTTTTATCTAGTTCCAAATGCGGATACAGGTGCAGGCTTTTAAATTCTTTATTACTTTGCAGAGGGAAAGATCTTTAGAGTAAATGCTTTAATCTGCAGCTCCAAGTGATCACATGAGGAGAAAAGCAAAGCAATATAGTATTATATTGGGCAGTTGAATCTGACTGGATGATTTTCATGCTCCTACTTGTAAGATGATTTCTGATCACACTGACCTTAAGCCGTGAAAAAGCATGTTTAATCCAACCACCGTATCACTTGTTTTCACACAGTCAGGATTACTCAGAAGTACCTGTCGTGCTGTTAGTCATGTGACCTGTGCCTCCAATTGCCTGGCTGAAAATGTCTTGTTACAGCCTTACAGCCATCCATCACTTTTGAGCTGAGGTACAGAGCCAGCCTGCCTTTTAAAGTTAACCACACTATGTATTTGTTTTATTTTTAACACTGCGTTTGACATTCTCTGTATAATTACCGCCCAGAGGATTTGCTTTTTCAGGCACTTGTTGGAAATGTTTCCACTCGTGCCAGACAGTTGAATCACTCGTAGCTCTCGCCCTGCACCTCGCGTTGGCAGCATTTGGCTGCGCTACCTGACGGACTTGAGCGGTACCTCAAGCGCTGGAGCACCATTTCCTGTTTCCCAAAGGATTCTTGTTGTGGGAACTCTTACGTCTGTGCCCCTTACGCATGTCTGTAGTTCCTTTACTTTGTCTGTCAAGAAGGCTCTGTATAATTGTCATTAACTCTTCTGTTCTGTGGGCCTATCATGTGTCCTGAGTTAATAAATTTACATTCTAAAATATGCATTTCTTGTATCCATACTGGGCTGTTAAAGCCTAAAAACTATGGAGGAGACAAAATCCGTCCATTGGCAAGTGTGTAAGTGCTGGTCATGGTCCCTGGCACATACAATAGAGAGGGGGATGAATACATCTGTGAGATTCTCAATTCGATCCGTCTGTGCATGTCTGTGAAAGAGAATTTGAAAATTCTCAAATCACTTAGAAAATACCCTTGAAACAGGGACTCTAATGGGGAATAGAGAACCCCAAAGCTGCATGAATGGGGCCTGATACATCTGAGCGATGTGAAAGATCTGAAGGACTGTACACAGCAAACCTGGGATGTATTTGCAGATTTGAGTGATCCAACAGTACAAAACTAGTCAAAGTCACATTTTCAAGCTGAAACTGGATGTGTCCCGCTGCTACTGAAAATCGAGAGAACCAAGACAGCTCCTGGCTGTGCTGAATTCTTATTTTATCAGTAATACTTTGAGTGCACAGACATAAGAGTACAGATGTAAAGTTGTGTAGCTACTGATTCCCAACAACCATTTATTAAGTGGTGAGGATGAATTTGCTGCTGCTGGCTAAAGGCCGGATTGTGACTACAGGGAGACTTTACACCTGGTGGGGGGGGGGGGGGGGGGGGGGGGGGGGGGGGGGGGGGGGGGGGGGGGGGGGGGGGGGGGGGGGGGTGGTGTGTGGTGGGTGGGGGGGGGGGTGGGGTGGGGGGGGGGGGGGGGGGGGGGGGGGGTGGGGGGGGGGGGGGGGGGGGGGGGG
>JAODLD010000049.1:13651279-13672443 GCA_026781065.1 Mormyrops boulengeri
CCCCCCCCCCCCCCCCCCCCCCCCCCCCCCCCCCCCCCCGCCCCCCCCCCGCGGCGCCCCCCCCCCCCCCCCCCGGCCTACCTATAAAGCTACTCAACTAAACAATTCATTCAAAAAAAAACCAGCAAATGGAAGGTGCCCCCAAAACTATAGACAAACTGTCAGCCTGGGGCTTCTTAAGCTGACAGGACTTAGTCAAGATGGGGGAGATAACGTAATGCCTACTAAGTTACAGATGTTAAAGGCCGGACGCGGAAATCCAGGGGGCCAGATACCTCAACAGCAGAAATAACTGGCCCTTGAACCGACCATTTCAAAGGCCGGTGACACTAAATCTTATGGTATCTGCAGCCAGCATTTTTTCGTCCCGTCGACTCCGCACGGCTTTTCACACAACCTTTGCTAAATCATAAATTATGGCATAACCAGGGTTTTTAAAAAGAGTAGCAGGACAAATGTGAAATGTGTGACTATCGGTAATAGTCATCATAAATGGAGCGTCATATCGCGCACTCTACACCTCGCTGAAAATAATCATGAAGTACTGATCATATAATGGACTAAATAAAATTCATTTCCAAAAAGATAGAAAGCAAAGACCGGCTTTATACTCCAAAAACCCAGTCGAGACCATTTGAGAATTTGAGATTTGAAGAGCTTAGTGCAGCACTTTGCTTAAGCTTCCAGTTACGTGTGTCGATTGAAAATGAGTGGAAACCATGATTCGGAGTATTTCACTAGTTTTCGGGCGCTAACCCACTCGGCAGCAGGAGGAGGTCTCCATTATTTCTAACGTCCGTAACCAGGTCATAACCAAAAACCCAGGAGACACCCATGCTGTTTAAAATGCCTGTCTTTACATTGCAGTTAGCTTAGCAGCTAAGCACCTTTAGACATGATAACCAAACTTACCGTGTTCCTCGCCTCTTCACAGGTAACCTTCGCTGCTGCCTCCAATTGATAAGTCACTAACATTCATTCAAGATGTCTGCAGTCTCTCCTCAGAAGGCTGTCAGCTGACAAGCGTCATGACGTCACGACGCAGCGACGCACAGCGCATCGACGTTTGCGAGGGAAACTGGCAGCGAGAAGTTTGTTTTGGAATATTACCGCTGTATGGTGATAACCTACTTCGACTAATTTGTACGCATAAATCGGACTGCATTTCCAAGAATTTGATCTAAACATCTAAATCACAAAGTAAACATCCCATTTCACAGGAGGGTGTGTCAGCTTTATAGCTGGTAATAGAGTTCATGTAACTCACAGGTGTCGGACTCCAGTCCTGGGGGGCCAGAGCCCTGCACATTTTTGGGTTTCCCTCATTTAACACACCTGATTCAACTTCTTGTGCTAATCACCACATTGCTGTTGAGCTGAATCATTTGTGGTGGAACAGGGAAAGAACTAAGCTACACAGGGCTGTAACTGAATGCTGGCCAAGATCCTTCCTCAATGCTTCCTGTCTTGTGAAACAAGCACGGCTGGGTCTAATACACTTCCTGTGACCTTGGGAAGATTTCACCCAGTACTATTCAGCAAAAACATAGCGGCGAGTGTTTCATCCAAGGCTATGGACACTGCGCAGCCTCCACAAGTTTGTTTGGGTTTCCCACAATTTAGACCTTTATCTAAGTGAACTGGTAAATAAAATGGTTCCTGGTCCCATGTACCCTTTGCTAAACTGGCATCCCTTCCAGGCTCTCACTGACCCTGTACTGCAGTAGTCACCAAACCTGATCCTGGAGATCTAAGACCTTGCAGAGCTTTTTGGTGCAGTTTTAGAGCCAACATAGCTGGCTCCAATACTTCTCTGCATCAGGAGCCAACTATGTTGGCTCTAGTACTGAGATGCTACTGAACGGCCTGATCATCTGTGTTGAATTAGGGCTCCACCTAAGCTCTGGAGGATGGTAGATCCCCAGGAGCACAATTGGTGGCCACTGCTGTACTCAGATGCAGTTACCGTTTAATATAGCTTGATCTACCATCATTTTAGCACAGCCTATCACGTTACCCACCTTGTGTGCACTTACAATAATACCCGGAATGACTTTAATTTGATCAGATAATGTGTAGTAAGGTAGAAGTGGGTGGGTAGCTAATTTTACTCACCAGAATTAAACATTCAGCAGTGGGAATCACTATTCCGTGTGCAGTCTGCAGCTCCTTTCCATGTGGCACCAGTTTTCTCCAGGTACCTCTCCCGGTCCAATGCGGTTGGATGAACTGGTGTCTGAATCACCCATAGTGACACTGCCTTGTAATGAACTAGTGCCCCATTCAGTTCATCCCCTGGCTGCCTTGTACTGGATAAGCCATTGAAAGATGGAAGTCACCCCACATTATTAAAACCTAATAATCCACTCCACACACAGAATCTGCCACAGAGAGTTTATTATACATATATATATATATATATATATATTCAGCAAGTGTTTATAGCCATGCAGCACTGAATCATCAATAAACTGAACTGTGGTGTAGTGTGCATGAATGAGCAAACCCAAAACAATGCAAACGACTGCTGTCAGTGAGGAGAAATGCAGCAAGCCATCAGCCAGCAGCATGTACCTACAGAGGTTAATAATTGATACATCACTGATCCCCATGGGGAAACTGCCTTTACTCCTCCCCCCAACCTGCTCTCTATAGGTGAGAGCAGTCTGGCCACAAAACAGTGCCCAGGGACCTGAGAGTTAAAGGCCTTGCTCAAGGACTCGCAGACGTGGCAAGGCTGGGCTTGAACCAGCGACCTTCTGATCACAGGCACAGAGGCTTAGCCCACTGAGCCACACGCTGCCGTGAAAGTACATTTAGTAAGAGGCACCTCCACATACCTGCTGTGCTGCTTATGAATAATTTATCAGTGGCTTCTTTATAGTCAACATAACTACATGTGTGTATACCAGCAAGAACAGTCACTTGTTCGCGGGTACTGGGCCATACGAAGGGCTACCAGTTTGATACACTCTTCTTAAATAACAAATTGGCTCAGTTTACCTTTAGTTATATATTATTATTAATGATACAAATGCAAATGTGATTAAAGAATAATAGCAGCAGGATAAAATTATATTTTATACGCTGCTCACTGGCGAGTTGTGCTATTTTTAGAACAGGTCCGCGGGCGACTCATGTGGTCCTTAGGGGCATCCTGGTGGCCGAGGGCACCATGTTGGTGACCCCTGCTGTAGAGTCAGTACCATGTGGTGTGATACCATTGGGCAAGGGTACCTGCTGGGCCCTCCCACTTCATCCAACAAAAGGCATAGCTCAGAAAGCTGTGTGATGGATAGCACTTGCCACACAAGCCCAAGACCATGGACTGGAAGCTTACAAACAATTAACACTTCTCATGGGCATGCCTGACCTTGACTGAAATGACCATAGTCTTGAGGTGGGGCCTCTTGGGGTTGCTCTACTCCTGGAGGCAGACAATACTTGAAATAAATAACTGAAGATTCACATGTAACCTAACAGACCACCTACAGATACTAAGAGAATCTGGACCAGTCTGTCCCACATCTGTACTTTTTTCCAGCTGCCTGTGCTTGCAGAGGACATTTAAAAGGTGCACCCAGTCACACCTTCCTCAGTCCAGCACAAGAGTTCCTGTCTGCCCCGGTTGACACCCCATTCGTTACACATGAAACAAACGGGCAACACATAGAGGCAATATCCGCCGAGTTCACACGTTACAAACAGCACAGCTGAAAATCTGTAATATAGATCTTCAACGAACAGAGTGAATGTCATTCAAAATTCAAGTGCATAGTTCAGGTCCAGAAAGTAAAAATCCAGACCAAGATTTAATGGAATGGAAAGTTAAACTGGGGAATTTTGGAAGTTGGAAACTTTCCACCAGAATTAACAGGAAAATTTCATGAATTTTGCAACCCTAGATGTCAGCATATCCACCAATGTCTCAGACTGGCAACATTCTACATACATTTTAAAAATCTTACCCCAGTAGACACCCATCTCATATTGGAAGTAGACTTGCACTCACACTGGCAACTAGGTCCTAGCTGTAGAGCCTATAAAGAAGGAAAAGAACAGACAAGTTTATATAAAGGCAGTGTGAAGGTTGCCGCTTTAAGCCCCACGAGTCTGGCTGTTGGACCCTTAGGTAACTTGAATACATAAGCAAAAACTAAAACGCAAAAAACCGTGTGAGGAAAACACCTGCATAAGTATTAAACATGATGTCATGGACATCAAGACATTGTTACGCCTAACTAAAGAGCTTCATCAGCTAATTTTTAGACAACAAAACCTCAAAGTAGGCCGGGCACATAGGGATACTAAGAATCCGCACCCGGATGTCTCACGTCCTCTCTATACTTTATTCCAGCTGCCTGTGCTTGCAGAGGACATTTAAAAGGCGCAACCAGTCACACCTTCCTCAGTCCAGCACAAGAGTTCCTGTCTGCCCCTGTTGACACCCCATTCGTTACACATGAAACAAACGGGCAACACATAGAGGCACTGGTTTTCCGCAAATATGAATATTAATATCGTTCAAAAGAAGCATGACCCTTAAATAGTCACTCACCTTTCACGCATCTTGCGTTCTATGCCAACACATGGATAGAATGAGACGTAGAAGTTACACGTGGGAAGGCCAAAAAAAACCTACGCGCAGTAACAAGATTCGAGTTCACATGCGCGCTAAGATTTCTCTAAACATGAAAGCAAACAATAATCAGCTGCCGCCCACAATTCCGAAAGATAAAATGTATGCTTTGCACACATTTTTTCACATTCCGATGTCTCGTCTGTTCCTGTCTGAGCCAGCTGCTTACAATCACCTCCGCAGTCCCAAAATCGAAATCCCCTAAATATCGGAGGCATCGTATAAGGATCAACAAACTACTCTAGATCAACAGCAACTTACAGAACATGATATTAATTAGAAACGGAAATGAACACTCATCAGAAACAGTAAATAGCCAGAAAAAATGACTGTAGCCTAACTCACACCCGCACCACCAACCGGCAAAGCCAGTGAAATGGATGAAGAGGAGACCGCAGAGCATGCTGGGAAGCCGAAAGCTGTTTGTGGCAGCGCCGGATTAAAATTCTCAACGTTAAAGTCTGGTTATATTTGGAACAATAAATTATTTTATTTCATTTTATTTTATTTTATTTTATTTTATTTTATTTTAAGCAATCATACTTCATTATTTAAATTCCATTTGTTATTTTTCATTTATTTTTTAAAGGGATGAAACTAAACAGGGCACATAATAGCCTACTTCGCTTTCAACCCTGCCCAGTTAGCCGGTGTTCTGTCATTTCGTCCTACCTATCGAAACCGCCTACCAAAGGCTACTGCACATGCGCATGGCCATTTCAGTTTTTTGTGGCTGCACGCCCATAAATTCTTCCTACCGCCACGTGTTTTTCGATGATTATATGTCCTGAGAAAAAACAGAAATGGTGTCGTTACAGAACAGGCGAAGTTCCGTACTGACCACACTGCACACTGATTGATGCTGATCACTGCACCACAGTGACCTTACCAAACAATATCCCATGCTATTGCTCCACAGTGGGCTGCAGATAACAAACTGTGATGATAACACAGCATATGTCCAGCACAGTACAGATACTAGCATGTAGTCTCATCTGTTCACTCCTCAAAACACCAGCCTAGTCTTTCTTAGAAACCAGTAGATGAATGTCAAACTATGCACAAAAACAAACTACCGGTTTTATTGCATACCTTGCATTTACTCCTTTCTGATGTGTATCTTGTGTCTTGTATTTATTTTATGTCGTCTTTATGCCAGCTGTTAGTTGTCTGTTATCATGATGTCTCCAACAATAGTAAGCTCTGCCAACTGAAATTTCCACCAGCCTTGGTTTTGTGGCAACAAAGGTTCTGATTTTGGCTCTGATGAACCAAGCCACTTTGGTTGTAATTGATATGTTCACAAGATGACAAAGATGACATATAAAGTCCAAAAAAGTCCATTTTAAATGATAGGTTCGTCAGACAAGGATTTCTTTTACAGTGTTCTAGTACAGTGCTTCCAACAATTCTTTACTCACTGCTCAGGTCCATTCCACACTGTCATGCCTGTGGGATTTGGTCGTTTGTGCTTTTCTTTTGCCATTCATTTAAATGTGGTGTTCTGGGTCTTCCGGAGAATCCCACGTGCAACCTCCCGGTCTCTCTCTGTCTCCTTCCCAGTCCTTCTCAAGTTCCTCTCCCAATCACTCTCCCGGTTTTGTCTACCACCGGCTTTCCCTGCACATCTATTTCTGCAAAAATAAAAATTATATATGAATCATACTTTTTAAAGAGCAATTGCAAAGCCACATGTAATCAAGAGATTTCATGATCCTTCAGTGCTGATCCAAACAGTATTAAACTGTATGAAAGCAGCTCATAAACATTCACTCTTTAGCCTGGGTTAATATTCTACCTCAGGACATCCTGTTATCCACGTAGATTGACTATGCAAGGACACAATCTATTAAATTCTGGACTCTTTCCCAGAATTGCGCATGCAGGGTTAACTCCCGCATTGACCAAATTTACGGTAATAGCAAAGAAGTTCAAACCCTCATAATGACCTTCACCCTATCTAAGAAATCCTTGGAGACTTTTCTGTAGAATTTAACCAAACAGTGAAAATCTGTGTATTTAATTGTACATAGGTATGTGTGTGTGTCTGTGTCTGTGTCTGTGTATATATACATATATCTAATAGGACAAGCGGTTACAGGACACTGGAAAATCGAGTCCATGCAAATTTTGTCTATGGAACATATTCAACTTACATACATTGTGCAAAAGTCCTGGGATAAATTATATATATATATAATTTACACACAATATATAATTTACACAAACACACATACATATACGTATATCGATCTACTTTTTTTAGTTAAGTCATGGGTTAAGTCCCTTGAGCTTTCCAGTAACTTGCCTGATTTGATTATATCAATATTTACTTGATGAGCTTTGTCTCAGTCCAAGCTAAAGCTTTGTCTGCTGTCTACCATGCTGCCGCATTTAGTGTCTGCTGACGTCATGACCCACCTGACAGGCTTCTGCAGTTATCATTCAGCTGCACTTGTTCTCCTCCGTTCTTTAGAATGAAGCCACACCAGCAGCCTGGTGCAGTTTTGAACAAGAGGCAGTAGGGAGCAGAAATAATCCTCACTGGAAATCCACACAGCAAAAGACAGCCTCACTGATTCAGTGACTTTTTGACTGATTGATTTCGTTATTAAATGAGTAATTGTTTGACAGGTTAATAGACTGTCTGATCATTTGACTGATCTGTTGACTGTCTGATTGACCAGCTAATACCCACAGCCAGCTACATCCCCAGCACACTTTTAAGTGGAGATCAAAGCCAGACGGGTGAATGATGGTACAACTTTACTGTATTAACACAAATACACAATATTCTGTTTTTTTCATGATTATTTCATCTACAGTTCCAAAAATCTTTCCATACATATTACACCTCAAAAGGTCTGATCTTCGATGACGTTCATCATTTTAGAAAAACAAATTTCTGTCATTCATCACATAATATGCCACTAGAATGAAAATCAAAGCCATAATAATTACCAGAAAAACATTTTAATGGTAGAAAACTAGTGCAATAAAAGTAGATCTCTGTAGAGAAATACTCAAGAAAGATGTAGCCTGGTCTGTAAGAACATTTCAGCAGGCTGGTAAGTCTCCCAGTGCATCATACTGGGACTGGTATCCTTCCGGCATGGGGGAAGAAATTCCACACAACAGCATCTCTCAGGAGTGGAGCAATAAGCTGAGGGTGTTCAGGAAACACAGAAATAAAAACTAAACTCCAAGCCAGGTCACTTGCGGGAGAAGCACGTCGGTGTTCCGTCTCCTAGGCGGGTCATTCTCATCCGCACAAACCTCCACACGTGCGTGGATTGAATGTAAGGATGCTAAACAGAGATGGCAAGAGGAATTTGGTCATGAATATGTTGAGCTGGGATTAAGGACCATGTTGAGACTGCAGGCTGGATGCGTGTGAATTGTTAAGGGTACTGCTAAATACCAGAGAGGGAATGTTACATTAAGCTGACCAAGGAATCACCAGTTGACTGAACACCTGGTGAAGAGAGAAGAATCAACGACGATATCACCCCTCTTCCACTTTCTCTTCCAGGGGGATCACCTCAAACAAGCTCATATCAGATATCTTTCTGCTTCCATCATGTTCTGGGAGATATTCAGTCTCTATCAACGACTCAAAAGGTGAGGAAGAAGAAGAGTCTTCATCAGCTGGACTGGAAGGGACGCAAGCTCCCTGCAGGGCAGCTAGGATTTCAGTTGCAAAGTATGCAGGTAAGGTGGGCGAGGTGGGGGCCTCAGGGTTGTGGCCCTGGAGCTGAACCTCAAAGCTGTGGAATCTGGAACAACGGGTGCTTAGTGGGCTCTCCGATGGGGCTGGGCCTGTAGAGAGAACAGAGTCCACCTGGTCATCAGCTGAGAGCATGACAGAGGTATATGAAGAGTGAGGAAGCTGAATTTGTGACTCTCCAGACTAAACACAGGTGAGTGCATACCTTCAACCTGGATATTTTGTGGGAGCTCATCTTCAGGGGAGAAGCCTTCCTCATGCAAGTCTTCATCGGGGTCATCATCATCCACAGAAGACCAGGCTCGCAGCTTAGCCTCCGCAATGGCAAACTGTTCAGCTACCCCTGAGGAGCATGAGCACCGACCTAAACACACGTGTACACACACAGACACACTTACACAATTTCTCACACAGACACTGACTCACAGACAAACTCATTGACAAAAACTAATTCACACAGAGATTCAGGTGCATAGATTGATACACACAGACACCGAATCACACACAAACACTTTGACAGACAGGGACACACAAAGACACAGGCTCATAGATAGACACTGACTCTCCACACACACATCCACACAGAAACACACAGACGCAGACTCACACAAAAACCCTGACTCGCAGTCGTAGACTCTTTGACAGACATTGACTCATAGGCACTGACTCACACAAACAGGGACTCACACAGAGATTCAGGCTCATAGACAGATGCACAGAGACGCAGACTCATACACACACTGCCTCACACAGACACCCCACCCGCAGCAAAACGTGCTTCCTGCTCTCCCTCACTGAGGTGGCGGTAGGAAGTGAGGTGAGACTCCAGTGTGCTGAAAGGCTCCACAGGCTTGCACCAGCCCTTCCACTCGATCAGATGGGCCACCCGGCCCTGGGCCATGGCAGTGGGCTTGGTTACGTGCTCCTTCACCACCTGGGAGATACCTGTGGGTTTGGCCGGTACGGCACAGCATGACCAAATGGTGCCGTTAACAGAGTGGGCACAAAAAATCTGTGGTGCCTCTGGTAGAGACATGTTGTGAAAGTCAAAGATACTGTCAGAAAAAGATCTGTAACCTTTTAGGGTACAATTACTTGTCACTGGGGCCAAATGTACCCCAGCTGTAGGTAAATGTACCTTTTAGTCTAATTTAAGGTACATAAATAGACTCTGAGGAATATGTTTGTACCATTGGGGGTACATTAATGCTAGTTAAAACAATTTATTTTTGGGAACAAAACTGTGCCAGAGCTGTACAGATTTTTCGGACAGTCTGCACTCGTGTGTGTACCGTAGAGCGACGACCAGGCTAGTGCTGCAATCTCATGGATGGTCAGGGCTTTTCTGGTTTTTGGCAGCATTTCCACGCCGTCCACAGCATTTACCTGTAAATAGCACAAGCATTCAGTTACTGGCGCGTCACCAAGGTCGACAGGCGAACCTCAGTAAGTCCACAAGTGAGACTCTCAATTCATATTAAGGCAGACAAGGTCATCTTTCTGTTCAACCCAGGCATTCCAGTCCAGATATGGGTTTTTGCATCATCCAGTAGCCGGGTGTGATGCTACAAATCCTGGGTAAAATCTCTGCTAGCTTTGCTCCAGGGACCCTTGTTCACGGTTCCCCCTGCCAGTAAGTCTGCTGTCTGCTCACGTAGGAACACCTGCTGAGAAGGCAAGGGATGGTCCAGCCCCCTCAGCTGCACTCCAAAAATACAAAGCTGTTCTGATTCAGAATGACCCCTAAAAGTGGCTCATCCACCAGGCCTGTCAGCAGATCTGCTAACTCTCTACACAGTCTGCTGCAGAGCTCCACAGGTGCGAAACGGGGCTCACTTTAAATCCAAAATAACATCCATACCAACCTGTCTCGGTTCAACAGGGGATCATAGCAGCTTCCCTACAGCTTTACGCTCCCTCCCGAGTTCAGACAATAGACGCCTTGACGGCAGGAAAAGCTTAACTGCAAAACTGAATGGAAACAGACGGAAATGCCCCTGCCCATCCAACATCAACTCAAAATAACAAGAGCTAGCTTTATTTATTATAGAAAAGTACCAAACTGGCCTCCTCCACAGCAACGCTGCTCAATCTGCTGGGGGCAAGCCGACTCCAGAGGAAGAAACCGCCACAGATCACGATCTCTTTAACCGACATACTGGGTCGCTGGCTGCGCCTGTTTCATTTTCTAGCCCCTGCGCTTGACTGTGCATCTACCAACTTTCCACTGGGAAAGGTGCGTTTCTATAGCAACTGGTCACCATGGAATTATTTCTCCTAGGCTACCTGGCGATATATACGCACATGATGTCACGCAAAAGACTCGCTGCTCACCGTCGCTTACCGGAAACTTGTGCTGTTTTCTCGCTGTGGCAACCTGAGTGCACCTGTGCTCCTGTGGTGACGAGCTTACTAAATGCTACAAAGCGCCAGCCAGGAACATCATCAGCAGATGTTAAAGTCGCTAAACCACGCAGTGATTTGGCTGTAATGAGCTAAAGAGGCTGCCAGGTGGTAAGCCTGTGAGTAGGGACTGGCTCCTGTTTCGCCACAGCGTTCAGTCATCACTGTGCAGCCAGGACCAACCACATTCAACTGAGATGTTTCTCCAGTTGACTTTTATTCTTTTGTGACTCTGAATGTCAGGGCTTTAAATCCCTTATCCCTGAAATACAAGCACATTTTATTTGGTTTTCAGTCTGTGTTAATGACTATCTCTTGTCTGGTAACTGGCAAGGCGCAGTTGTGCAGAATTTAGAGGTTTGTGGATTTTCTGGCTCTGATCTGTGGATGTCAGTAATCCTTTGTCTGCTGTATCTACCTCTTAATAAGCTGATGGCTGACAGTGCATTTTTAAAGTGTTTGACCTTGTTCTATACCCCTGAGATCCCTGAAGGCGCCTATTAAATACACGAACCTTGAAATGAAGATCAAAATGTAGGATGTTTATTTGTAAAATAGTACCCAGGGGTCTTAGTAAATGTGCTCCATAGATTTTGATTGGACTATACATTCTCCAAATGTATCATTGGAGAAGGTCTTTGAGATTAAGCTGTTATTTTCTACAGTTTTAGTTAACTTTCAATTAATCCAGACAATTCGGCAGATGCAGTTATACCTTTTTGTGAAGTGTAGAAAAGCAAAGCATCAGTAAGTTTTTCTGGTTAAAAAGCTCCAAGCAGATACCCTTAGGGACCTGATAACTGGGTCAAATTCATCTTCAAGTACTGTACGCCCTCTAGTGGCAAATGGATGAAAGGCATGTCGGCATGCTTCCCATGAATATGGGGGTCAGGTAGAGAACCCTCAGCTCCATATCACACGCAACAGGCAGTCTGTTATGATGAGTGGAAATATGTCTGTATATAATGTATATAATGCTTTTCTCACATTATGAGAGAAGGGGGAGCGTCATGCAGAACTGCGAAGTTGGGCTATTCTAGTCAGGATTGTTTGTCACATTGATCAAATTTGAGAGTCACTTAGCAATGCTACACAGCACTATGCTATACGGCCGCGGGGGTATCACTGCTGAACAATTAATCTACGTCATTACATAGGGTTAACCCAACTAATAATGTTGTATTTCTGGCTGTAAGCAGTGTATATGTCGTGCATTTCATTATTTATAAAAAATTTCAGAGCTGACATGCTCTGTTGATCTTGTCTATCTTCCTTGTGTAACATCTGGTGCTTTTAAATGGGCGTCATTAAACATCCCAGTTTCGTGTGCAGGTTTTAAATCAGAATGGTTTTAAAGATAAATACAAGACAAATATATAGATAAAAAGTGCCAAAAATCGTGAGCCCAGTGGATTTCTACCAAAGTAGTTGAGCATAAGCATAATTCTTTTGTACGTTCTGACATCCCGTCCATAAACCTAAAAACCCCGCTATTTTATATTTCATTATGACATCAAGTAGACCAACGCATATATGTATAATTTATCATTTTGCCGCAAATAAAGCACAAGTAAGAATAAAATACAAATCCGGTAATATTACTTAGAATCTCATTTTTTCGAAATTCTGTTTGGACTCTAACCTTAACCTGTGGATTGTTGTTGTTATCGTTTCTTCAATAGATTCCTAAATCTTGATGCACTTCATGTCCAGAAACAGGTGCATTACGGCATTGATTTTGTATTAATAGCGACGGCAGAGGCAAAGACGCGAACCGGCGTGCCGGTGACGATGCGGAGTAACCCGCTGTTTACCAATAACACGGTGTGACTGGGGTCATCATTCTTTTAGCTATAATTGAATGCAAATATGCTCTTACAAGAATACCCATCTTACCACCATTTCTAAAACCTTAGTTATGTACAGAAATCATCCATAAATGAAGGCAGAAGTGAGCCACAGAAGTCTGTCTCCTGTCAAAGGCAAATCGCGGCTGCACGTCAATAGACAAAGAGTCATTGGTCCGCCGTCTCACGAAACAGGTGCATTACGACGTTGATTTATACTCGAACGCTTCAAATTCACTCTTACAACACTATGATGATAATAAACGCACGCAGAAAATTAAAAGAAGACGTTTCCACGTTAATAATAACGAGCGCTGGCTTACCTTGGAATTAAAATCAGTTAACGCAGTCAACAGCATATTTGCTACGAAGACGGGTGCGGGTGGTATAGTGAATTTACCCTAACTCCCTTAGTCATACTCCAGGTGTTTTATAAGGCGATTTTATATTCCCTTGGTCTGCTGGTGCCCGACCTCCATCGATCTACTGACTCCCCGGTGGCAGTGTCACCAGTTTGAACACCCAGCTTAAAGTCAGACGTTTTTCTTAAAGCTACAGGAGATACCGGCGTGATATGCTCTTCTGCAGTGTCGGCCCAGGGTGTTCTGGTGCCCTAGGTGAGATTCTGCTGAGCGCCCCTCTCCAGAGCAGCAAAAAACAAATTTAGTCAATTCATTTGCATTAAAAACATTGTACATGGTATCCAGCTGTTAACTATCAGAGGTGGGCAGTCCAGTCGCAGCTTGGCTCTGACTCAAGTCACAGATTTGATAACATGTGACTCGACTCGGCTAAACTAATGGAAAGACTTGGACTCGACTTGGACTTGAGGGCAGATAACTCAAGACTTGGACTCTACTTGGACCCTATGACTTACGTTAACGTGAGGTTATAGTCACCCCTCTGGCCACCATAACATTAATTAAAAAATTTTGGTGCATATTAATTCTCATCTGGCTGAATGCAAGGTGTCCTGAGAGTTTGTTGGAAAGATGCATCACTCCCGGCATATACATGGATGTAAAAACTGTGTGTCTCTACCTATGAAGGACTTAACCCATGAAGGACTTAACCACAACGTAGTGTGGCGGGTTTTTGCTGCAGCAAGTTTAAACAAAGAAATTGACATGGACTCGACTTGGACTTGACGCCACATGACTTGAGACTTGACTCGGACTTACAATGTTGTGACTGGAGACTTGACTCAGACTCGCCAAGGATTGTTTGCTCCCATGCCTGTTAACTAGCTAACTTGCATCTGTTTTACAAGAAAAGTAGTGAAATATTAAAACTAGTGTAAACAACTGCAATGCCACAGAAAGCAACCAGAGGTTTTTTTCTTTATTTTTTTCTGTCTTTTGCACCCCCTAATGAAACGGCCTCCTGGGCGATTACCTAGGTCTTCTATAGGGTGGCCGGCTCTGCTCTTTTGTACTCTCTGATCAAGTTAGATTCCCAAGGAGATCGGTTCCTTTATGCCGACTTGTCCAGTATATAAGCTGAAGCTTTTCATCATACACAAACCATAACTCTTGGAGGAGTTTCTTCGTCTTCATGGTTTGACTTGTGAATTTGTTCTAGTCATCGGAGGTGCTGACAGAAGTGCCTATCGACCTGCTTCCCTCTTTCAGCACCAAAGCTGATGGACAGACCCGGAACTCTTTTGGTTCATATCTTCGGGGTAGGCCTAGTGAAAAGCATGCTGGGAGTATAACAGTCAATGTTATTATCTAATACTTGCGTTGAACACGTATTTTCTTACTTTGTTGTGATATTCTTGTATTTCTGGTGCTTATAGCAATGCAGCACATGTAAACCCTTACCACCACAAGGGGACGCTAATGGCACTCGGGCAGTCAGGAAGGTTGGCGCCATGTTTTTTATTTGCTTTTGGGACAGTAACGGTCCTAGCCAATGTGGCGAGCATCACTGCTGGCACCGGTTGTCTGAGGCCAATTCAAGTCGGCGCCCCCTACTGACCGAGAGGAAAAAAACACAGGCTCAGGTATGAGTCTTATTAAAGCAGGGGTGTTGCAATATATTAGCACACCTATCTATTTTCAAGGGAGTGTACTGGTGAGTGTCCCCACTGGTGAAATGGGAAAATGGGGTTTCATTCCCTTGTAGGGAGTTTACTGCTGATTTAATAATTATTAAATTATAATGTTATTATAATCTATTATAATAGAACCTCTCCTCTCCCCCAATAACACTCTTCTACTGTCCACTGTTACTGCTGCATTATGCTGCAGTTACCTAAATTTCCTTCTGGATAAATAAAGTATCTCTGTCTATCTATCCATTGTTAATTTTATAACTATAAATTTCAACTTTCTGTCACTGTGAATTTAGTGCTAAAACTGACCCGTGCAATATAATAATCATGTGCAATATCAGTCATTATGGTTTACGTCCCTCCACTGTTACAAACTGGAATTGTGTGCTGTCTGTTTATCGTCCTGTCTATTTATCGTCCTGTCTGTTTATCGTCCTGTCTATTTATCGTCCTGTCTATTTTTCGTCCTGTCTATTTATCGTCCTGTCTATTTATCGTCCTGTCTATTTTTCGTCCTGTCTATTTATCGTCCTGTCTGTTTATCGTCCTGTCTATTTATCGTCCTGTCTATTTATTGCTTGCATTGTATTGTCTTTACTGTAAAATTTCTGCACTACTGTAAAATCTCGGCACTTTTTATTTACTGCCTGTTTGCACGCCCTGTTACTGTGATGTTAAGTGTACTATATGTTACTATGGAGAAACATTGTTTCATCACTCTTTCTACATGTTATGAAGCTGCTGATGACAATAAAGTAACCTTGAACCTTCTTGCTGGTGTGGCCCGGGAGACACTAGGCCAAAACAGAGAGTGAGGAAAATCTGTTTTCTGGATGAGGAGCCTCATACCATCAGTGTAGCCCTGGTTCGACAGTGCCCCTGATGACTGCCCCTGTCAAAGACGGTGGTGTATAGTGTCACTCATGGGGGGGGGGCAGGTGGGACACATCCCACCCAATATTCTAAACAGTCGTTTGTCCCACCCAGTATTTTCCAGGACTTTGCTTTTAAAAATATGAATAAACTTGTCATAAGAATTTGGTTCTCATCTTATCTACTGACGGAGCGAAAAAAAACTTTTTTAGCCAACAAACTCAGTTACATACGCATAAACGAATGTATGCAGTCAATATTGAAATGGACAGGTAGCCTATACATAGGTATACATACAAGGTCATACAGGAGAATGCGAGAGGATGGATCTGACTCGGTCACTTAATGGATCCGTCCTTGTCCCCCCAATATTGTAAACACGGTGACGCCCTTGGGCAGCGGTTCTCCTGGGATGCAGATTGTGAGGCAGCAGTCAGGTTCCTGCAGTAGGCACTAGTCAAGGCTCCCATCCTGTGCATTCCCAACCCTGCTCTGCATTCCATTGTCCTGCTTTGCATTCCAGACTATATGGTAGCCTACTTCAACAACTACAGCGTGACACGATGGGAGCTACTAACAGTGGTGCTGGCTGCGTGACTCCTCATGCCTCCCTTCATTGACTATTCAATATTAGGGAACCAGAGAGGCAGGTCGATCAATGGATTAAGGCTTTACACAAATTTTATTACCCTCTGCAGATGGAGCGTGCAGGCACTGTGCCCAGTTAGATGACAGAGTTCACCATGGGGACAGATCAAGGCTCTGCGTCTCTACTCAACAAATGGAGGATGTGACAAAGGCATAGCTGAGGCAGTACAGCTTTCTGATTCTCTGGCATGTTTGGAATCCCTGAGGAGCTCTACAATGACCAGGGGCACAGTTTTGAGGGTTAGATCTTCAGGAAACTCTGTAGGCAGCCGAGTAAAAAGATGAGGACACTACGCCCACAAAGTGTTGGGCTGGTGGAAAGATTTAGTAGGACATTGGCGACCCCATCAGCATCGTAGCAGTAGACCATCAGCGGCTGTGGGACAAACACTTACCCATTTTGTTTGCATATTGGACAAACAGGTGACTATGGGCTATAGTTCAATAGCTCTTATGTGGGAAGAGAGCTTTGCATGACAGTAGACTTGATTTTTGGATAGCCCTGGGCCACCAAATCTAAAGTATGTCCATTTCCTGCAGGGCTGTCTCGACTGGCCCATGAAAGCCTCATACAGGCTGGGACCTGAAAGAAGCAGGAATATGATGTGCATGACAAGGGGCAAGAGGACCAAGAAGGATGTTGCCCAAAACTCTATAATCCATGGGAAAGACTCTGTTCAGTACTCAGGGGGATCTCTGATGTGGTGGACAAGGTGTGGATGAAGACCCAGCTGGGATCAGTAGTGGTGGGGCTGTTTGGCACCATACTTGCATCCCAGTACTGGGAGCTCCACCACAGTGCTGACTAGCCAGTCATCATGGCGCTGATGGATATCGGGGGTCTCTGCAGAGGTCCCATTGTGAAAGCCTTGTACACAGACAAGGACATATCCCCCACACCGATTGGAGGGCTATACCTTGGGACTGGCAATGCGGCAAACTGGATGTTTGGCCTTTTAAACGTCTAATCCAGCACTGTATATATATGCATATATGCATCACTGTGTGTGTATATGTATGTATGTGTGTGTGTATGTATGTATGTATATATTCTGTGTACTTGCCACCACTCTTTTAGCCATCATTAAGTGAAAGTGCATTTTAATAATAGCCCCTATAAGAAACAAGGACACAGACAGGTATGGCCAGGGGAAGTTAATTATAATCAGTACTGCCTCCCTTGGCATACTCTTCCCACATTCAGTCCGGGTCAGCAGTTGAGACAGTGATGTTGTGCAGTGGTTTCTAAAAATCGGAATGAATTATCATCGGCGTGCCACCCACTGTGCTCTGTCAAGCTTTCCTTTATCTTCCCCGCCCATCATAGTATCAGTCTACACATGTTTTTCCATGGTTTCTAACTATATCTGAATTTGTGTAAAGTAGCCAGGAAAGTTAACATCGGAGGCTCAGCAGTACAAATGTCATAGGCTGATATAATCAAACGAGGCAATGGGAACGATACAGATGTGAATTTATTCAAACCCTTTTTAATACCGTTGCCAAAACAATATGAAGAACCACGAATACTAACGTGGCCATTCATGTTCACTTAAAATAAAAATAAAAAACAAAAAAACCACACACACACACACACACACACACACACACACACAGAATGGTTCCTCTGCCCACAGGGCTTCCACAACCTCCGTAATGTACATAGGACTGCTGCATGTTCCAGTCCATCCGACCCGCCGCAGGAAGTGATGTCAGCTGCATCCCTGAACAGTGCTTGCTCTAACCTACTTCTTGGTCACCCAGTGATGGGCCACACTCCCCCTAGGCGTCATAGTTGGGGTTTTTGCGCAGGATAACAAAACCCTCCAGGATGGGTGTGACGGGCAGGTACTCCTCAGTGGCCAGCTCAGCCCTCTCACCGTGGGCCAGCAGGACTGGCGTGGTGTGGGTCTGGAAGCCTGTGATGGCCTTGGGCTTCCCAGCCTGGCCCACCACGTCCACCGCCTAGGCACACGCATGCTCATGAACACACAGCCACACCCATCGCATCAATCCACAGGTTCCATGGGTATGGTATCCTCACCTGTCCCACTCGGACCGACACCGGCAGCGGGTGCAGCTCCTCGTCGAAAGTGACCAGCATACGAGGCTGCATGGCTGCCACCAGACTGTACAGCACGTAGTGGGACTTCCCCAGGATCACTGCAAAAGACCCCCAAGGGGCTGGTCAGTCAGCAGCCCGATCTGAGAGCTAATCAAGTCAAGCCAATTGAAATCAAGTTAGGTCAAGTCAGATCAAGTGGGACTTTGTTATGCCGTCTATATACAATCCACAGCACACCGTAGTGCGAAATAACGTTTCCCAGGGCCACTGTGCAGTATATATAAAGGGTAGAGACTCTATATAAGATAACTGCAACTAATGAGGGAGAGGGTTAAAGGGAAATAATAGCTGATAAATAAAAATAGAGAATATACCAGCAATAACACACAGGGGGATTAGAGGTGCATACATGTGTAGTTCAGAATCTCATGCCTAGTTCAGTCTAACTCATATGCAGACCAGAAATAGCTCAAGCATTCAGATCAGAAGATGCTTACCATTCTTGACATCGAGGAAAGAGACGAGAACCGTGAGCAGGCCAGCCACCGCTACCTGACTCATGAGCTGCCGGTCACTGTGGTACGGACACAGAGTGAGCGTCCCTTTGCCCAGGTGCATCAAACCCTACAGGTACGGCAAATGGTGCAAGGGTGAATGGGAGCCCTCATCATCCAGGCACACATGCTAGCGGGGCTTCCGTCTTCCCTTACCTGCGCTAACCTAACCATGAAGAGATTGTTGGGGTCTTTGGCGTGGTACTGGGCCAGCTGTCGCAGCATAGCAGCAAGGCGGGCGTTGTTGGTCCCTGCCAGGAGGGGGCGCAAGAAGTGCGATCAGTGAGAAATTAGCTGTAAACAGCCACGTGCCATGGAGGTTGTGGCTTCACAGACCGCGTCATCTCACCGCTGCCCACCACGCCCATGGCAAAGATGGAGTTGTAGGAGACCTCGGGGTCAGCATCATGGGAGAACTTGCTGAGCGTGTCCAAGATGTTCAGCCGTGGATTGGAGACGGAGATGAGGGCAAGGGCCAGAGGGACAGCACGCCGGAGGGCGGGTTCCCCGTAGCGTAGCTGAGGAACATGGCAGTATTAGTACCTTAATGAGTACGCATGACCACATGTGACACAGAAAGCCTGGTTGGGCTGCCTACTAGGTGTCCGAAGGTCCGTAGGGCCATCTCTGAGCCGATTTCCTCTCCCATAGCAATGAGTGCGATTCCCAGCACTGCCACACCCTGCAGGGGGCAGTAAAGTACAGAGGCAGTGACAACCGGTTCATGTGTTAGTCTGCTTTAGGGGATCTGGATCATACAGCAAAGATGTATACCAAGCTGGCTCAGTACCTGGTGGGAGCCCATGTCGGCTGTGCTCTCCTTCTTCTCCTTGTCCTTCTTATCCTTCTTGTCCTTGTCCTCCTCTTTGTCCTTGGTGTCATAGTGCTCACTGCAGATATGAAGAAGCTGCTGTACCTTGAGCACATTGCCCGACCCTGAGGAAGAACAGAGGTGGGTTGGCCAAATGAAGCTTCATGGACCATCTGCTGCATTTCTGACCCAACTACATGGAGCTCCTGGCATGCTTTGAACAGAAAAGTTCCCAAGTGGCTGCCGTTGTGACGATTCTGACCTGCGTAGGCACAGATGTCCACCAGGGTGTTTGCAAAGCTGCGGAAGGGCTCAGATACCACCTGCAGAGCTGCCAGGGTAGTCTCAATGGCATCGCCCTTACCTGCAAGGTGACACACCAATATTACTCTTTGGCACACTAGTGAATCACTGCCCATTGGTGCACAGGCCTTACCCAGGTGGTTGAGGCCCAGCCCAAGGGGCAACCAGCGAGCATATGTGTCCTTCAGCTCCTGCTCCGACTTCTCCATGATGGTCTGCATTATGGTCGAAGTCACGTCCCCATTGCAGGTGCCGACAGCGATCAGACCACATGCCAGTGCGGTCACTCCTACCACCTGCAGGGAAGCACTATCAACCGGGGATGGCCACTGGGTCATCAGTGCAGACATTTGGGGTGCCAATGAGCACCAGCAGAACACACACCCCTCACCTCCATGTTGGACTTGGAGTCGCCCATGACAGGCAGCAGCAGAGATAGCACCTCCTCACGGCCAGATCCAGCATAGGCCAGGCCCAGCCTGAGGAAACAACATCAGATCACATAGCAAAGAGCCAGCCCCAATCAGCCCAGGATCATCAAATCACTAACCCTCACCCGTACAGTTATGGGCAGGTGCTTGCTGCCTTCAGACTCACCCAAAGATGGCCCCGATCCTCATGACGTTGCTGTTGTGCAGAACGTAGTCAGAGAGAAGAGCCAGGGCAGGGTCGCACTCATTCCTGACGCCCGAGTTCACAATGCCACAGGCCAGGAGGGCACCTGACTGTGTGTGCGAGTGCATAAGAGTGTGTACAATAGCAGCTCACCCAAGTAGGGGGGGAGATAGTACTGTAGTGTTTAGCCTTACTTTGATGTAGTCCTCCGATGAGTACAGGTACTTATCGATCTGCGTGAGACCACCGTCTACGTCCCACAGGAGAATCATTCCCAAGGAGGCAGCCGCACTCAGCATACCTGAGCACAAATCACGCAAAATACACAGGTGGACACATTTAGGGTGCTTTTCCACCACACCAGGAACCGTACTTTTGGTGCCAAAGTGTTGGTTTTCCACTGGCATAAAAACTGGTACCGGTGCTGAAAGACATCACAAGGTGAGGCGTCGTACTTCATACGGAGTTCAAAAAATGGCTACAGTATATTATAAGGCTGGCTGATATGCGATATTAATACCAACGTCACATGTTATGCACATGCAAGTCGCAAAAACTGATAGCTAGGTTCAGATCAGGCTTTTCCATAACTTCATACTGTATGGACATTATAGTGCGTGGGG
>JAODLD010000049.1:13695920-13710320 GCA_026781065.1 Mormyrops boulengeri
CCCCCCCCCCCCCCCCCCCCCCCCCCCCCCCCCCCCCCCCCCCCCCCCGCCCCCCCCCCGCCCCCCCCCATCTGATACTCATCTGCAAACAGGTCTGCAGGGGCCTCTGTTCTAGGAAAACAGGGGAGGTAAAACATTGAAAGCCATCATTCATCCATGCGCACTTATTCAGTACAGAGTCACCAGGAGCTTGCAACCAATACCAGGAAGCACAAAGCACGGGACAGCCTGAATGGGATCCCAGTCTGCCACAGCACATAAACAGTCACACTTCATGGGCAATTTAGAGACATCAATTAGCATAACTGCGTGTTTTTGTACTAGGGGACAGCATGCAAACTCCATACATCTGGGCCTAGGGATCAAACCCACAACCCTAGCTATGTAAGGCTACAATGCTACCCACTGCATTACCTCACTGGAGAATAATTGAGACCAAAAAAAAACCAAAAAAAAAAAAAAAAAACAACATTTTACTTAGACTGCTCCCATCTGGCTACATGAGAAACAGCCCATTTAGAAGTTAATTTTAGGCAGACTGCCAATTTGAGGAATATCTTTTAAGTCTTATAATGTTATGTGTTCTAAGTCTTGTACCCAACACAAATTCACGGTTTAAATCCAAAGTGTCACAAACTGAGCTTCCACCACTGCGTTAAACTCCATGGCATCCAATGTATTTTTTCTGCAAACACTCAATCTATTTAAATCAACCAGATGGCAGAGATTTAAAAACATGGCTCTTCCAGGAAATGCAGGACTAGGCCGTGCAGTACCAGTAGGTAATCGGCACCTGAGGTCCAACTTCCACCAAGCCAAAGTCAGCTGGGTTTGCTGCATAGAGTTGATGGTTCCCTTTGGGTCCTGGATGTCGGAGGCAAGGTCACAGCCCCTGACCCCAACTCCGTCTTCTGCTCGGTCACAGCCTAAACCCCACTGATTGGCGGAGAGCGATGCGGAACATACCACTGTGTGTCAGCGATTGGCTGAGGGCCCTCCCCGTGCTGGACAGACAGAACATACGAACAAGCCCCCTTTGATGTGAAGGTTATATTTGAGAATCAGCAACGTTTTTTTCTGGAAATAGGTCATATAAAAATCAAAGAAAATGGAAAAAAAGGAAAATCCTGTAACTACATGTCAATAACTACACCCAGTCTCTGGTCCAGGTCACCATGATGATGGCAGGCTCCCAGTTTCCCATGACCACGCAGACCTCCCTCCCTTCAGAGGAGGAGCGGGTCTGCATCGCCAAGCTGCAGCTGCCTGGAAGCCACTAACTCATTAATAGGAAAAAGGTTAACTGACAAGAATGACAAGAATTACGTCCTCTTCAGATATCACATGGTTTCTGGAAACCACCATAATGTGACCCACCATCTTTATTTCCCAGTAGCTCATGGCCGGTGCTGGTCTCTACAGTCAGGCCGTATTCTACAAACGCTCATTGACTTCATGTATGTGTAGCAACAGGGACCCCGTTCAGTGTTCGCTGGGTAACTGTGTCCATGGACTGTACACAGAATGAAGCGGCAGACGACCGGCTGATGGACACCGCTTAGGGCCAATTACACTGAGGGGAAGGGGCGGAGCCTGCAGCACTGTGGGTCTGGAGTGAGCGTGATGTCAGGGTTAGGGGGGGTGAGGGGCGTCCCACAGTCTAATTCCTCTCCTGCACAAAGACAGTCTCTTGTGGACACAGCCCTGCCTCCTGCAGTGTGATGTCATAGTCCAAGTGAGACAGTTTCCGTCGTGGGAAGTTGGTGACAAGCTCGAAGCGTTCGTTTGGATAACCTTTAGATTGGATATGTCTCACCAGCGCCTAGAAGAAAAGCAAAAGGCAGTTAACCTACGTCAGAGACCCGAAGGTGCCGGTGTCAAAGGAGAAAAACGTCCAGCGGACATACCATGAGTGTGGCCTGAGCAGACAGGGCGATCTGCTCCCGTTGCCCATCCGGGTAGCGCAGCATAAGCTGAGCCTTTGGACCTGCGGGTGGAACACAGCCAGTCAGAGCAGGGATCAACAGGCTGAGTCTGACCTGCGAAAGCTCCTGGACGCAAGCCTTTCGGATGCACAATACTATTGCTAATGGATAATGCAGCATACGGAGCTTAAGTGTGTGTGTGTGTGTGGGGTGCAGGTTCACGTCCCAGGGTGGGTATCTCGGCTACTTTCATTGTTCTCCACCGCCTGTGACTTGGAGTATTTCATTCTAAAATGTCCAGTCCTCCAGTAAAACTTGCCCCTCCTAGCAGCCCATACCGCTGTCGCTGGGTTGGCCTGGATTGCCATGCTCCTCAGTTCCGGGCTCGCACGCCCTCGATCCCGAGTTCTGCCTCCGCGCCATGCTGAGACCCTCTCTGCAGGGCTGTGACGCGACAGGCGTCTCCAGGTGGTTCTTCTTGCTCTCCTCCTTCCTGTGGCTGGACTCTTTGTGTGGGGACTTCCTGTGGCGAGCGGGGCTGTCTGGGCAAGGGGGTGGAGCCTGGGCGGGGGCCTCCTCATCGGAGCCGTCTACGGAGATTAGCCCCTCGCTGTCTGAGAAGGGCTCCGCGTCTGAGTCTTCCTCAGAGCGTGAGTCCGGCCGAGTCTGCTGGGACTCATAGTGGGTCTCCTCCAGCGAGGCTCGAATGGCGGCTTCCAGCTGGCTGTCCTCGCTGGCATCAATCAGACTCTCCTGGGGGGTGGGGCCAAGTACAGGTAAGAGACACAGAAAAGCAACAGGAAGGAAGAAGGCAAGAGAGGTGGGTCTGCTTACAGAGCGCGAGCGTTTGGCAGGAGGGGGGTGACTGGACAGGCCGTCGAGCTGCCCGTGCTCCGTCAGAAATCCCGTCACCTGCTCCAGGAAGGAAGGCACATCTAGATGGTTCCACTCTACCATCTTCTGGCCTGGGGGTGAAAAGCAGGAGACGTGAAGATTTCGGAGCTGACAGGTACCTGGGCTTAGTGGTCAGCAAGGAGTAAGTATCACCTGTGCGGGGGTCCAGGATGGAGATGTAAGGGAACTTGTTCAGCTTGTAGAACTGGATGTAGCGCTGGCCCTCCTCGCTGTCGTGGTATACCTGAACGCAAGCATCACACAAGTGGTGTAAACCTCTGGTCCTGTGGGGGTGAGGGTGTATGACATTTATGGGGACAGTCCCAGGCCGGCGAAGTACCTGCCAGAACACAAAGTGCTCTCTGATGATGGTCTTGACGGCATCATTGCTCCACACATCCCTGTTCAGACACTGGCAAGCAAAATCCTGCACATTCTGGATGTTGATCATCAGCCACTTGTTCTCCAGCTGTCCGCAGTCCTTGGCCTACAGCAGAAGACAGAAGCTAAGAGACAGCAGTGCAGTGTCTATCTACAGTACTGTGCAGAAGTCTTAGGCAGTCAAAGAAAATCATATTTAGTTGATCTTCATGTTGATGCAAAAACAATGTTATTATGTCAGTCAAAGTGTGTCAGCTTACCCAATTCAGAAGCTCTCTTAAATCACTCCAGTATTTGCATCAAACGTCCAATACTCCCATGTATTTTTTGACTCCAGCACTTAACTCATAAAGTTATTTAACAAATTATGTTCGTCGATTAATTGTGCTGGTGGTGAAATCTAACAAATACATGGAATGGCAGGGCGGACTTTTTGGAGAACAAAAGAAATTCTTGTTTGTTTTTTATCATGCTACTGTTAATTTGCAGATGTTTTTCTTTTCCTAGCACATAGGAAGTATATACTTACTACCCAGATAAACTTTTTCTTTGACTGCCCAAGACTTTTGCACAGTACTGTACATCTTATATGGGGGGAAAAAGAACTCTGTTGTCGGTTGTTAAAATGAAGCCCAAGTCAATAACAAAAACACAGATATTAACTTTTAAAAGCATTTTCTTATGCAAATGTTTTCCATTGGTTGTTGAGGAGAGAGAGGTATGCTAGGTGCGGATATGTAGTGTAGGCTAGCTCGATAATGATAAACGGTGAGATCAGCTGACGTAAAACAATTGGAATAAAAAATAATTCTCAGTTGATCCTTGTTAAAATACACCACAAATCTATAACAAAGAATACAAATATTAAGTTTCAAAAACATTTTCTTATGTACAAATAGCTGTACTACATGTTCATGTTTTTGACAGGAGTTGAGGGTTGGGCTTGGAGCGTCATGAGCTGGATGTCTAGGCTGACTTTGCTGGATTTGTGAGTATAGGATTTGCAAACCTGCTCTTGGAAGAGAACTGGTTCATATCTTGGGGACTGTCTGTTTATGGTACGTTGTACAGTGTGCAGTATGTACTATATTCTGTATAACATGTATGGTAATTACTGTGTAGCAAACATTTTGCAGTATGCAGCAACACTAAGGAGGATCTCACCGTCTCAAAGCTGCCCTTGTGCATTAGCTCAATGGGGGGCCTAAACAGGTCTGCCAGGGTGCTGAGTTTCTTATCCACTGTGCTGCCGTTCCTCAGCTCTTGCTCCTGTCGGACTGACACCATTGCAAGGGTCACAAAGTCATCAGCTAGTGTCCACACGGCACCCCACCCCACGACAAGACATGAGGTCGGCAAACCCGCAAGCAGGTCTACAGCCTTACTGGTCTCTGTCTGGAAGTCTCTGAAGCCGTCAAAGATGGATCTGGCTGGCCGTCGTCTTTTTGGCACTGCCGGAGACAGAGCGAGCATGCAGACAGCCTGGTGAGCCTTGGGCTCCCAGTGAAGACCGTCAGAGCTATGATGGCAAAAACCGTACCTCCATACAGTGGCTCTGGTTCCACCAGGATGTCCTGCTTCTGTGGTATAGGGGCTCGCACCTCCTCCCTGTGGGGAGAAAGTGATAAGCCCAAGACCTAAGAAAAAAATCACCCATGGCGCACCCCATACATGACATAAGCTGTGCACACCTAGCAGTTCAATACTCACTCTGTAGGGGGTGCTCTGCTGCTGGAGGCCCCTGCAGAACTGGAGCTGGTGCTAGGCTCTTCAACCATACCCCCTCCATCCAGAAACATAGTGACAGCCATCTCCAGGTTATTGTCACAAGCCTCTAGCATGTGTTTCCCAACACTCTCAGTCGCACCTGTGGATGTGCAACCGTCACACAGAGACTATGCGCGCACACTAACATTTCAACTAGGTACTGGCAGGTTAGCGCAGCAACTAAAGGATAGCATAAAAATGGGCCCAAAATGCTTCGGACTCAACTTATTGCTCTGTTCAGACATGTGACACTTCATTTTTAAAATGAAAATAAAGGATACTTTTTACTCTACTGCCAAGATATACCTTGTTATCTCTTTCAAAAACCGCACCAAAACTATCCATTGATTTTTCAACGATTCGACGAAAAGTACTGGTCAATTTTACCCTCAATTTCTTCATAGAATCGCACTAAACTGGATTCCAAAATAAACACTGAAGAACAAAGCTTTTCAGGAGATTCGCAGCAAAACCCCACAATCACATGCGGCAACCTGCTGTGGAAATGAAATTGAGGTCCACACTATCAGGTCAGGGAGTACCACGTTAGCCATGTCTCAAAAAAGTTAAAGATAATGACTCGTCTCTTGTGTCTTTACTTGGTACCAAAATAAAACATTCTGACTTAAATCTAACATAATCCAAGATCCCATTTTCACACGTCTTTTTAACGTCTTCAAATTATTTTCAAAATTAATATCACCGTCCTAAGGAACAATTTCTCTATGGGTCTTAGAAACGTATAATGTATTTCTCCAAAAGATAGCACATTATCTTCGTAAATATCACAGCCTATCGCTAAATCAGGAAACAGGGGCCCAAATTGGCAAAATGGTCAATAATTAATAGGCTTCATGACGGTGGGAGTCACCGAAGCGGTTTAAAACGTGAAAGTTTATTACGGCTGGTTAATCAAAGCGCAACATATGAGCGCCCACATTGCGCATGCGCGAAAGATGGCGACCCGTAAATTAATCAACAGGCGCTTCATGCAGTTCTGATAAACACACCAGTCGTGTACATTTCTAAAGTCGGCAATGCTTATGAGGGTTCGACACCTAAGAACTAGTAAAGGAACAAACATAGTAAGTGAGAAACAGCCAGTTGAATGGTCAATTGACAGACCAAAATGATGTAAGGCACCACAACTACCCCAACATCCTTCTCCTGCGCCCGATGCGTTTGTTTTAATTAAGAAATATCCCTGATTCATAAGTTTATCTGGCGAGCAGCAAGTTTTTGCCGGGCTGCCTGTTGACACTTCTACTACTGTGGCTACATCATCTGAAAAACGTGTTAGAGATGCCGGTGGAGCCAGCATTCGTCCTGGGTTGTGCTGCTTGAAGCCCAGCTGTCCCGGGTTAGGAAGAGCCTGGCCAGCTCCGTTACAGGAAAAGCAGCCCAAGCCCGTGTCTATAATGTGCAAATAACACCAAGCGCTGTGCCGGCCTGTCAAAAAGTAACTTTATGCACGACCCCATACAGCTTTCCTCCAATATTACTCCAATTTTGACCATTTTTCCTCGCTGAAATGGGCAATATGAGATGTCGGTGGCCACGCACGGCTGCCCATCTCTTCCTTTCGTTGTAGGCTTTTCTCCTGCTGACAGAGGGGGCAGTAGTTTCTAATGCCCCTTCAGTCCTGACTACGCAGTTTTCCCTACTTATTTCGCGGGCTCATTGTTTTGACAGCAATTTATATGAAGTAAAATTGAAATAAGTGTGAACAAAACGTGTTTACCCGTTATGGCTGTAAATTGCTGTATTAACCCGTTCAGCCCCAGAGCTGATGTATCCCCGATCGCCGCCATCTTACCGCCGCCGACAACAACACGGCTGTGCGCCTGCGCACCTAACTACGATAGCAGCAACATCATCCGTCATAGGATGCCTCGTAGGATTATGGGTGTTGTATTTCCTCCGCTGGACTGCTTTTTCCTAAATTTTATTGAACTTTAAAAATATAAGTACTTAAGGGACCTGTCTCGTTTACCGCTGGAAAAATGATCAAATATCCATTTAATTCACTGTAAATTTCTCCTTGTCTTTGCTTTTTTGAGAAGGCGAAAAACACAACGCCCTCTACCGTTATGAGACTTCCACAAGATCTTTGCACATACACACAGCATGCAGTTTTTATCATATCAACTAAATTTGCAAAGTAAACATTCAATATAAAAGGTAATCCAGTATATATCGACGACTTTCTGGCCTCAATGTAGAGATAGTTAATAGATGGTTTTGAGCAAAATACAACAAAATCAGGTAAAACATAATGATTTTTTTACCCAATTTTATTTTATATTTTATGATACATTCAGTTTAAAACAGTCAACCAAGCACTTGAAAAACATTAAGCAAAAAAGCAAATGATTTCTGAAGACCCTCGACTATTCATGAAACACTAGCAGTGTGTGACTTGCCTCAGGGACAGAGCCCAGTGCTCTGAGCAATCTCCCTGGAAGCAGACTGATGTGGGCTGATGCGGGCCTCTGCCCCCTCCCTAGCACCCCTACAGCCTCAACCAGAGCACCAGAGAAATACAACCATACCAGACGACATGCTAGTGCAAGACCAACCAACACAGCCTAAATGGAAACAAATGCAGTCTGCATGGAAGGAAATCGTTCTTGCATGTTTATTCTTTAAAAACACTGGATTTTTTTTTTATTTTAGAAAAAGGAAAACCTTACTGTGAAGGATTTGCCCCCCAAAATTATGGGACCTGTCAGAGATCCTGCAATAAATTTTGTTTTTGGTTAGTCAGATTCCCTCACAATTGAAAAGACAAGAAGGGGAGAGTCTGTGTGCATGACAAGGGCTGCAGATGGTTGTAAGGAACAGGGGTCATAAGTTAAAGATTAGTGTGTCATTTGCCTTAGTCCCGGACTGAGAACCACAAGGTGCTGCTCTTCTATTGCTGTTAGACTGTTACCAAACTCCCAGAATGCACTGCTTCCTGTAAGAGGCTATAATAGTCTGCATGTGATGGGGGTGTGGGACAGTGACATGCACAAACCAAACCATCAAGCTCTTGGGAGGAGATTATTCACACCTTCCAGCAAGAGTCCAAATAACTGTGACTTCATTGGTATAGGTAGAATAACTGTACATGCACAAATGTATGCATGACTGTGTATTTGCACGTATACGTGTGCAAGAGTGAGACTGATGAGATGGCCAGGGTCTTGTGGGGAATCACAGGCAGGACCAATCAGAAGCGGATGAAAGTTGCATCGATCTGCCGCACACTGGGCAATGCCAGCATGATCTTGCGGCGGTACTGTGGGTCCTTCTGAAGGGGGTTCCTCTCCAGATACACCGTCTCCAGGTGTTTGGCATTTTGCAGCTCGTCAAGGTCAGCCCAGTTCTCTATCTGGTTATCGTTCATCTGGGACAGACCCAGAGAGCAACTATTATTCCAAAAGCACACGGAAATTACAATTCTTTACAATTTTCTGCAAGAATCCTATTATGCAATTAAGTTTATTCAGTTCACTCATTCCCTCCCACTCTCCTTGCTCTTCATGCATTCCTCACCCAGAACTCCTGGAGCTCTGTCAGATGACTGATGTTCTCGATCTTCTTGATGCGATTGGCAGCGATGTCCAGAGTTGTCAGCTTTTTCTATCAGAGACCGTGCGACCAGACCAAGAAGGCAGAACGTGAAGCGGGAATAGAAAACGGAAGGACTACACAGCCTTTTGCTAATAATACTCCACAATAAACTCCCCATCTCCTTTAGAGATTCATTACTGTCATGTGAGGAAGCCGGGACCTTTAAAGCACTCCTTAACCCTTAACCTTTAACCTTTAAATTGTCTTAGCAACAATAAATATCCAACGTAGGATTAAGTAATAATGACAAAAGATGAAAGACATCGTAGTAGATGAGATATCTCATGCTCTAAACCAGGGGTTCTCAACGCCTGGACCATGGTCTAGATGTGGACAGAACCGCAAGTTAATCTGGACCCAGTCAATAATGCACCTTATGAATCAGCATGGTTAACATAAAAAGGCTTAATGTGGTTTGAAGCAGGAAAATACAATGTAGAACAACCAAACTTCCCTCATACATAACTCGTTATGATCCCTCATCGAAATGATCAGCGAGCATTAAACCAGTCTTTATGTCAAGGTCCCGCTATTGTTATATATTGACGTCTAATATCGGAAGTTATTGTTAATTTGTTGAAGTTCGTGAAATTGTGTCCGTTATTAAAAATTGTTCTGGACCTCTGAATTTGAACATAAATCTGATGAGGACCATTGATCAAAAAGTGTGAGAACCCCCGTTCTAAACCATTCACAGTACTGCCCCACGTTACATAAGGTCTGCAGTCCTGCGTGTGTAAACTTTGCAAGAATATTGTCTACACTGGGGTGCTGGGCATGGTGTGTATATGTCACGGAGACCTTTCATAAGCATGTCGGTAAGGAGGTGCGGACAGTTGAACACTGTGCAGACTCACATTGGATTCCAGGCCTTCAAGGACCTCAATGCCATTATGACTCAGGTAGAGCTCCCTCAGGTTCACCAGGCTCCCCAAACCTTCTATTTTGGTTATGCGGTTACTCTGAAGGATGTAGCACCACACAAGGTTACAGACACACAAACAAACATATGCACACACCCAAACACATGCAAGCATGCATGTCTGGGATGTACCTGAATACTGAGGACAGCCAGGTTATGTAATCCTTCAAGGTTCTGCAGCTGAGTGATCTTATTGGTGCCCAGAAACAGGCTGGTCAGCGAGGAGAGAGCGTCCAGGTTTTCAATCACCTGAAGAGGATACATCACATCATAGCACAGCACTCTATCAGCGTCATTGGTGCATGTTGAAGAGAACTCCTCTTAACTTAAGAGAGGATGGGTATTGGCATTAGCTACACATGAGGGAGCCCTCACCCGGATACGGTTTGAGCCCAGTTCTAGCATCTCCAGGTTGGTCAGATGGTCAAAATTTTCAATACGGCTTATTTTGTTGTGCAGCAGGAAGAGCTTCTTCAGGCCTGTGAGTCGATCTAGAGCCTCCACTTTACGAAGAATGTTGAAGGAAACATCCAGAACCCTGGAGGTCAATAAAGACACAGTTCTGTGAACAGTGTATGAAACTCCACCCATGTATACAGCACACACTGCAAACTACTGGACATCGAACAGTGTGCATGGATGTAGGAGGACAAGAAAACTCACTGCAGCTGGGTCAGGGCCTCCAAGTTCTCCAAACGCCGGATCTGGTTATCATAGAGGTCCAGCTCCCGGAGAGAGACCAGACTATCCAGATTTTCAATACGCTTAATGAGGTTCTGTCTCATCGACAGTGTCTACCAGAAGAAAAAAAACCAGATGACCCAGAAAAATCACACAGATGCTTAACGAAGACCAAAGCCAGGACAGACCTGAGGACGCAGACTCTCCCTAAACACACACCCTGACGTCAACCTCAAACACACAGACCTTTGCCTTCAGTAAGACCTCCAGCCCCTCGATCTTCCCAATACGACAGTGAACCAGATCCACGTCCTGGAAGGAGACAGGAAGATGGGACAGCGTAGCACTAAGACTTGGCTCTAACCACACACTACATTATGATTCAGGAAGATCCAAAAAATAAATGGTGGAGATGAACAAAACACTGCCTCCTGGTGTGAAACTTCACCTCTTCCTCTGGGTCCAGTGTTATGGTGTCCATGTCGACTGGGGACTCCTCCTTCTCTGAAGATGGCACAGGTGGGCATTTCCATAAGAAGGGAGTGGGGAGAGAAGGACCAGGCTGGATTAAAACATCATGCACTTCTGTAATTCCCGCATAAGATCCCAATACTAGTGAGATCATCATCTCACCTGACAAGGGCGGCTGCTGGGGGTCCAGCTCCCCATTCAGGCTCCTTCGCTTAATCTCATCATCTCCAGACTCCTCCGACTCACCCTTCCTGTCCACTGAAAACAGAGCAGGTGGTGTTATTGGGAAGCAGCAGAATCACCTACACCAGGGGTCTCAAACTGCATTCCTGGAGGGCCGGAGCCCTGTGTAGCTTAGTTCTTTCCCTGTTCCACCACAAATGATTCAGCTCAACAGCTATGTGGTAATTAGCACAAGAAGTTGAATCAGGTGTGTTAAATGAGGGGAAACCCAAAAATGTGCAGGGCTCTGGCCCTCCAGGACTGGAGTCTGACACCTGTGACCTACACCTTCTAGTTTACGGGCGTTGTATATAGAGGCAAGGCATAAGGTTTTGGATCGCTTTCCACAGTACTGCAGTGCTGATCCAAATGTTATTGTCTAGGGAATACGGACAAGATGAGTACAACTCAGCTCGCAAACTGCACGCCACCTACCCCACTGGATTCGTAAAGTACGCAGGGAGAAGACACATCTCGTCATTTTTCTGCATTAATACAAAATATCACGAACATCCCACGGATCACGCGGTCGAATTCAGCCTAACTTAACGATTCCCATCAACAACCACGTACATCCATCTTTCACCAACCGGCTGGGTTTGCCACGCACACAAATATAATCGAAGTAACAAACTCAGCCAGCTTAATGGCAAACAGAAATATGACGCAGCAGAAACAGGCTAATATCCACCCGAAACGTGCAGGCATCTTCAGCCAGATTGATCGTGCCGTAGCAGGCGTGGTTCATCGGCTTGTAAGACAGCATGACGTGCCCGTCCAATGCACTTTTTGATTTGAAACGTGATTGAACAGCATGTCATAATTTTAACGTTAAAGATGCCCGAACGCGAGCTTGATGGAGCAGAGCACCCAACAGCGGAGCCAGCGCTTTCCATATAAATGCAGCTTATGCACAGGGCTGCACGACTAAGCGTCGTTTAGTATAATTCAGAACACGGCCAAGGAACCGAAGCCCCCCGTCATAGCCAAACTGCTGCAGCGCCACAGCAAAGCAGTACAATCTCACCTTCCATTGCTTGTGGCTCGCCTACCGACATAGAAGCCATCTTCCCTGGAGAACCCGCCTACATGTTACTGACAGTTCTGTCGGCCAATAGAAAAGCGGGGCCGCGCCGCGTCACGCGGCTCTGTGACGGCGAACCGCAGACGAATTCCCGAGTTCTTTTGAAGTAGGGCATCTTCATAAATAAAAATTACGCCATTCAATATTTTGCGGAATATTGAAAAATGTGCCTTTGTTATTGGCATCATTAATTACGTTAATACAAGAAATTCACCTCGTCGTGGGTAACTCAAAACCCAAATTATATGTATGATATGAACCATTTTTATTTGAATGAACCATCTTCATTTGATATGTTTTTATAGTTAACTTTCTCTGTCTTATTCTATGTTATTAATAAACGTCAGTTATTTACTGTTTGCAGTCTGAAATTGTAATCTAGATTTATGTGGGAATAATGCATAAAATATTTGCAATTATTACAGAAAAACCATTACCAAACTATTACATAAAACCATTTAAGCTCATTATTCCCCAAATTTGATAAGCAGGTAATTTACGTAGATGTATGAAGTGTAAATTTTAGGCTGATGGAAAAGAACTCTACAAAGAACCACAATGCCCAAGTTTACATTCTGATTATTGAAAAGTACCGTCCTTATCATTCTGACGTATAAAGATAGAGGTATTTTTTCTGTTTATGTGTTATCTTTTCCTCTGTTACAGAACATTACGACTCCCAATCACTGAAAATATAGCAGCCATATAATGTATTATGGAGATAAGAAATAGTTTTGTCCTGTGCATTCTGAAACCTGGTACGCATTTAGATTTGAGTTTCCCGAAGCCTTCTTAATGCTACGTTGTTCGTAAATTCTCTAAAAAGATTGAACTTATTGTTACTAACAATAAGTATTTAAACGAACGACGTAGCGTTAAGAAGGCTTCGAGAAACTCACCCTTAATCTACTTAAAAAACTATGACAACTTGTCCATAAACAATCACGTGAAGCACCTGTGCCAGGGCTAATGGTTTTACCTTGATTCACATGTTTACAAAAATAAATGGCTGCCTTGGCAAGGTGCTTGGGGTACAGGCACTGGCCATCTATGTAACTCTGGGCAGTATAAGCAGCTGGACGATGGATGGATGATTTGAGAAAAGGATTGTCAGCTTTGGCACACTTTTACCAAGCACTTAAAAAGTAAACTTTTATATTATCGCGACCACATTGTTGCAACTGATAAACACCAATTCACCTAATTGTTCAGCTTTGGTCTGCAAGACGAATGAACATGAATAACTGCACCATCCCAAATATACAATACAAAATATAAATATACCCCAAAAAAGTTTATGGGTGCGCCCCATTACTTGTAAGAACAAAAAAAAAAAACACACGCTGTATTCGCAACTTCAGTGTTCCGAAGTTACCACTGACTGAATAGTAGTGTAGTGCAATTTCATATCATACTACTGCGTGTTCCACCCGGACACCTTTCAGCGCTGCACCGTAACATGATCAACGGAAACAAAACCCGGAATTCTGTGGGAAAGTACTTTGCCAACTACCCCGTCCTTTTGTTGATTTCAAAAAATCCATTTGAATACATTTTGAAACACTTGTAAGGGTTAAGATGGGAGTACCGAAGTTTTACCGATGGATTTCGGAGCGATATCCGTGTCTCAGTGAAGTTGTCAAGGAACATCAGGTATGTTATGGATTTAAGGCTAAGTGAAATAGCAGGCCCGTCAGTGGTGTATACTTTATAACCCGAATATTTGAATACCCGGCATCTTTAAAAGGCAAAACACACCTAATCTAGGTATTTAACCTCGGCTACATTGTCTGTCATGCAATAATTTAAACTTTGTTTTTGTCTGTAGTGAGCCAGACGTTAGGTAAGGTTGACCCTCGGACTAGCAGTTGCCTGTACAGGTCATTTGGCTACTGCTTCTCGGTAGATGATTGACGGTTTGTTTATGCTGTTGCGTTATATAGCTAATTATTTGTATAATTTAGGGTCCACGCCGTTATAACCAGATGGCAGAAAGATTAGGATGCTAAATATGTACACATAAATTTAAGGCTTCGGAAAACTTACAAATACTGTGCAAGATAAGTTTACAAGGTAGTTTACAAAATATGACGCAAATGACAAGGACAAAGGCGATTGCAGTGAGCGTTGGGAAAAATGCTTTAGCTCTTCGGGTGATCTGTTGCCGAAAGGTCCTCGTTTTAACGGGATACATGCTGCTTGTCCATGCAGGGTGATACTGATCTGGGATATTGTGACCCCCTGCTCTACTTTTGCTACGCTATAGTAATAGCTGCGAATAAAATGCAAATGAGACCACAGTTACATTCCCTCTTGTTTACATATTAAATAGTTAAGTATAAATACTTGATATATTTTTATATTAAATAATTAATTCAATGTATGTTTTGTATTTTAAAAAGAACATATAGACCAGATTCTATCATTCTACTTTA